>JAPVLO010001132.1:0-413820 GCA_027257055.1 Cephalopachus bancanus | reverse complement strand
GCTTTGAATTTTTTCCCATAACTGAAACTTTAAACGGTTACAGGTTATTTTTAAAGCAGAAAACTAAAATGGCTGTGTTTTGTCCACAATCGATTACATTTTTATTGGGTTTAACATGCTCTTAACCTAAGTCTATGGTATACTCTTTTTGGGCCCTTTCATTTCCCTCTTCTCATGAGGTAGAGTGAATCTAATCTTGATTACTTAAACATGCTGAGTTGTCCAGGGGCACCTGTTGGTATTGTTGTCTAAGGACTATAAGTTGCACAGTGTTTATTCTAGCTTTTATAAAAGTTATTATCTTGTTTAGAATACATGGACCGAAGGTCAGCAACAACAAAAGTATGATCACGGGGCCTATTAAAGCAGATAATAGTGTGGTTAACCAAGGTGAGTAGTTAAACCAACTTCCAAACCATCCCTGCCTCTGGTCCCACTCTAATTTGAGCTTAGCCAAACCTTCTCATACCTTAGCCATAGCTTCCTTTACTACGCCTGAATGGCCATTGTCGAAACAACATTCTTCTCCCAGGGCAGCACAGAGGCCACCTTGTTGGAGGAACAGTAGGCCTAGGCCTCTACGGTTTTGCAAAACTACTTCACACAATGAGGTTAGGGAGTCCTGTAAAGTGTGAAATAGAAGTTTCTATTTTCTCTATGTCAGAATCTATGCCAGCCCAAAGGCTACTGTAATGATGGGACTAAGTGGCTAGGGAGGCAATACCTGTTCCTGCCCCAGTAAGGCCTAGTCCTTTTGGGGACTTATGGAAGGGATTCTGCTTCTCTCAAGGCTGTGACATCATGCTCTCTGGAGTTTCTGAAGGTTCTGCCCACTTCTCCTGCAAAGTGAGCACTTGCAATGCCTTTAACAGGATAGGAAGGTAGGGTTTCACCCAAGGGGGAGGGGATTCCACTATATCTTGCCAGACCAGTATATAAAGTAGTTGGTCTGGGTGTCCCTGGGAGCCTCTTTGGGGGTGACATTCTTGACCTGCAAGAGAACACTTGTTAGAAAGGTCCCTTCTCGTGGCCAGCCTACATTGAAGGCGGGCCACTCAGTGGCGCACAAATCCCAGAATTTCTTTTTGTGAATTTCAACACTCAAATTGTGTGGCCTTTCCTTTAGTTCTGAAAAGTGATCAATCATGAGAGTTAACAGCGTTGTCTGTGCCTGTTCCATCTTATTCGTCAGTACTGTCATTACAACGAACACAACCAACAAGATGAAAGGGAAAACAACAAGTGACAAACAGTAGTGACCACGAAAACAAATCTGAAAGTATGATAGAGGAGAGACAGATCATTGGCGAGTCTGATCTTCCCCACAGATAAAGACCTGGTCTTCTGGATGGGGTCGTGGGACGTCTCCCACGAGCCCCAGCCGGCAGCTTTCCAGCGCGTCCACCTAGCCTGATGCCAATCTCAGAACAAAGTTTGGAGCTCCACCTGAGATACAGGACACAGATGCACTAACCCGGGAGTGACTTACTGAATGCTAACCTGAGAACCCTCCGGTCTGGGGTCTCAGGAGTGTCCGGGATCCCAGGAAAGCCCCCAAATGTAGTGGCCGAATGATCAATCCGAGAGACCACCAAGAGCCAATTCCAATGAAAGTTCAATAAGCTCACTTTATTTACAAGCTCGAGCCTGGATCTCTGTCGACAACTGATGCAGCAGAGTACACCCAGAGGCCCCGACTTCTTTAAGCAGACACCTTTTATTATGGTTACCCAAAGGAAGGAGGAGTTTGGGGGGACTTTTCAGTCTTGTTACCATTTAATTGGGTAGTAACCTCTGGTGGTCAGCTCAATCATGAAGGATTGGCTAACTTGACTTGGGCTGACCTTGGCCCACTAGCTGGGGAAGTTGCAGAGAATCTGGAAATGTTAGGTTATTTCCCCCTGGCACCTGATTTGTTGTTGCTAAGGGGAAAGTGAGTCAAGGGAAGGGGTTGAAGCTTGAACTGGAGCTTTGTAGTTTTTCCCATAACTGAAACTTTAAATGGTTACAGGTTATGTTTTAAAGCAGAAAACTAAAATGGCTGTGCTATTGTCCACAAGCTGATTACATATTTATTGGGTTATAACATGTTCTTAACCTAAGTCTATGGTATACTCTGTTATGGTCCTCTCACTACTCCACTGAGGACTTCGAATGCAGCGTATTATTCATGAAGAACTGTATGACCTTGCTTTCCAGTTGCTTAGTACTTCCCCTCTTGTAAGCGAGCTTGGATGGTGGGTGGGGTGTGGGTGCACTTGTGTTTGGACAGTTATCACATGCCTCTTTAGTGTTTAATCCTTTAGTAAAAAATAAACTCACTTGCTGCTCTTGAGATTTGCATCTTTCTGGACCCATGGGCTTCTCCTGACTTGTTTTACATAAAATGTCTTCAAATAGATACTCTATCTGAGTGCCAACTACCAAAGGGTTTCTAGAAGGGCATTTCAGGAGTAAGATTGTCGTAATGAATATTGGGGACTAGAGTGAGCAATTTCCAATATATTAATAATAGGAGAATTTATTTTAATTGAGAAATGATTATAAACGAACTTGACTCATGTTGATGCGTAACAGTTCTGTTTTGAGCTACTTAAACTAATCATACCATTGATTATATACATATCAATATTAAATATTTTTTGGAAAATAGTTACCATTTGAACTCTATTTAGTGGTGTTCACATGCTACGATAGTGGCTTTAATCTTCAAACAACTCTATTTAGGCACTATTATCTTCATTTTATATATGAAGAAACTGAGGTTCAGGTATCTTAGAAAAAAAGATTTGTATTGATCTCACGCTCACTGCAGGAAGTATAAACATATTTGATCCCTTTAATTGAGCTTTATATGTCTCCAAGATAAAAGACCTATGTCAGCTGGTTTTAAGATTTAAGTTACTTTGTGAGGGAATCTTCTCCAGTGTTTAACTGAAATGGTTTAATGAAGTCTTTTCCTTGTCCAAGTTTTTTGTAGGATGAAATCGGGCACTTCAGTGGCTCTGAAACATGTGTTTGATGTTTGTAAACTCATATTTTTTCTCTAAATCTTTAATTTTATTAATTACTTAAAAATATGACACCATACAATAAGTTGAATATGACGTTTTGCAAGAAAGAAGAGTAATCTATCTCCAATTTCTTCAGAATTTTTAGTCACTAATCTCATTAAAGGTGAAAGATATTAGTGTTCATTGCTTTAAAGTATTTAAGCATGCAACAGTGGCTTTTTAATTAATAAGATTGGAAATGATAGGGTGTATTTTAATTGACAAATGATTATAAGCTAACTTAACTCACCTTGTATTTAGTTGTTTCAGAATGTCGGACATTGAAGGAATACTTGTTTCTCAACTATTTACCATTTTTGGGGGGTAATGCAGAGATTTTTTTTTTACCTATAGGTTTCTATAATGACACTAATAGTAAATAAAAGCAGAATCTTCTTTTTGATTTATTGTCTTGAGGTGTAGCTTTAAAAGTTTTAGGGAAGTATTTTGACTTGAAAAATTGTAATTATTTAGGTTAAAAACATTTCCCCCAAAGCCTTAGAAGCTTGTCTCTCAGCAGTCAGTTCATCACTCTAGTTTTAATAATATTCTGGTAAGTGGATGTGTGTCTCCTGAGGTGTATTCTTGAATTTCAGTAGTGGTGAGGTTTTGTCTCCCTGCTCCTGCTATTTCTCAAGGCATTTTATGTGGAAAGAATCTCGACCCATGGCATGAGACAGATCTGGCTTAGGGATTTATTCCCAGAATAGTATGGAACACTTTTTTTGTGTATTACTTGGAAATAGCATCAAACACTTGCCTTGGCCATGACCAACCATCCCTGGGACCCTCTACTAACCTGCACAATCCTGAACCTGCTCTCAGACTTCTTTTTTTCTCCTCTTTGGGAATAGGTCTCCAAGTCTGCCTTGCTGAGCCAATCTACTCCACCAAGGGGAGTCATTAAAATGGAAGAAGCTTAGTGAGACTTACCTCTCAAGCATATGAGTTTAGAGGAATACAGTTCCATGTAATAGCAGAATCTGTGAGACAGGATGCCTGTTTTAATTTTTATTTTGTGTTGGTGGAGAAATAGCATTCTTTTTATTCAGTGTGAACATTTTGTGTTCCTGCTGGCACTGGTGACTTAATTTTTGCAATGTACTTTCCATAAAAATAACATATGGTTAGTATAAAATTGTGCTTCTTATTAGATTTAGATACTCAGCATTAGTCTGAAAATATTTTTCTTTTCTTTTTTTTTTGAGTTGGAGTCTCACTATGTCACCCAGGCTGGAGTGCATGCAGTGGCACACTCACAATCACCACAGCCTCAACCTGCTGGGCTCAGGTGATTCTTCCGCCTCAACCTTCTAAGTAGGCGGAACTGTAGGTACTCGCCCCACACTTGGCTATTTTTAAAAATTTATTGTAGATATGAGATAAGTTGCCCAAGCTGGTTTCCAATTCCTAGGCTCAGGCAGTCCTTTCACCTCCCTCTCAAAGTGCTGTGCTTACAGGTATGAGACACCTAGCTCAGTTTGAAAACATTTTTCTAACTGTGGCAATTGACACTATGAACTTTTGGATTTTCATTTGTTATTTTAGACTGCATGGGAGTTGTTTCATATATTCAAATGTTTCTCCTTTATTTTTATTATATAGGATGCATAAGTATTCAAACAATACTTAATGGCAAAAATGAATTCCTGTGATGACATCAAAATAACCAAACAAATCACCAGTCAGTGTAGTTGCTAGCATTCTTCAGTAACAGGTGGGGAGGAGAGGAGTAGAGAGTGTGAAGTCAGTCGTTTGGACCCTGTAAATTAGTGCTGTCTAACAGAAAGAAATATTCTGTTCTGTGCTGTACAGCATAGTGGCCATAAGTTAAACATGGTTGTTGAGTTTCATAAGGGGTTAAACCTGACTAAGTTAAATATGCCAGCATGACTTGAAACATGACTGGTGTGATGAAGGAACTGAATTTAATTTAATGTTGTTTTCTTTTAACATGTTAACATTTAACATTTAGCTGCATGTGGCCATAATTTTTAGATGGTTTTTATCTAAAAATTTCCATTTGTTAGGGCTTACTGTTAGGCTGGAATTCATGCAAAATTTTGTGGATGCCTGATTGACTGATATAGCTCTAGAGCATTAGCATTGCCAGGAGCTATTAGTGTTCTGATTAGGAAAATAATTTATTATTAACATAGGTAGGGGTAGGAGTTAATCTTTTTTTCTTAATAAGGGTTTTCAACAGTAAAATAAAAGCTAAGTACAAGTTCAGAATAATTGCTAATGTATTCTCTTTCCAGTTTTCAAAAGCACAATCTATTGAAATATGAAGAAAAGAATATATATTTTTCTGCCAAGCACAGTGGCTCATGCCTGTAATCCCAGAACTTTGGGGGAGGCACGGGTGAGATGATTGCCTGAGTTCAGGGACTCAAGACCAGCCTGGAAAATTTGGCAAGACTTCATCTCTATAATCATCTCAAAAAACTAGCTGGACATGGTGGTGCATGGCTGTAGTTCCAGCTTACCTGGAAGGCTGACGTGAAAGGATCTCCTGAGTCCAGCAGATTGAGACTGCCGTGCCTGCTAGCATGCCACTGCCCTCCAGCCTTGGCGACAGAGTGAGACTCCAATTCAAAAAACAAAAAAAGAATATAAATTTTTTCCTTCAGTTAAGTATTTTAATAATGACAGAATCATTTGTGGGTTTTGTGGTTGAATTTATATTCTATTTTAAAGTCTCTTATTTTTAGCATTTTTAAGATTTGAAAGGCTCTGTTATTGGACTCTATTATAATGATTTTGGCCAGAGAAACTAAATATTTTGGGGTGCTGATCATTTCATTCTTTAATAATAGTTACAACATTAAATTATGAGAGACAGTAACTGAAGGGTGTAGGTGGTGTTGGTAGAATATAAAATGTCCCAAGAAGAAAATCATCTTTACTTCACTACTTTCAGTTAATATAGAAAGCACAAATTTGTGGCCTGGAATAATTATATATTATCCAAGATCAAAAAGTAATACCAATCTCAGTGTGTTGATAGGCTCATAGATTAAGGAAGAAAGGTATGGCCCATTGAATGCTCTTTTGAAAAAACTAATTTTAGAGAACAACCAAAGAACAATGAAAAGTAAAAAGCTAATTAAAATGTACTAATGCTTTGTTTTCTGTAAGTCTTGAGGTTGGGCTGAACTAACCCTTTTCTCTCTAAGGTTTTTTATTTGTTTAGGTTGGGAAATCCTACCTTGTTGCTTACATTTTTTGAAAAAAATCAAGTTTATTGAGATACAATTTAAATAAAATACAATGCAAAAATACTTATTTGAAATGTACAATTTACGTTTTGACAAGTGTAACCATCACCAAATTAAGATATAAAGCATGTTTATCATTCCAGAAAGCTTCCCCAGACCTTTTGCGATTAATCCCTCTCAGTGTATCTGCCCAGGCACTAGCTAATAAGGTTTCTATCATCATAGACTAGTTTGACTGTTGAAGTTTCTGTAAATGTGGTCATACATTTTGTTCTAGCGATGCTTTTTTTTTTCTTTTGTGCTAACATTTTCAGTAACTCTTATATGTGAAATCTAACAGGCCAATCTTTGGAATGGTCCAAACACATGTGAAGTTAGTCACAAGTGTGCATCTTCCAGGATGCAAATGAGTTTGATATCAGTGAAGATGAGCTGCTGTGGGAGAAGTATAATTCTCAGGTGAGATACTGTTCTTTCCACCTCTGCTGTGGGAGTCACAATAACTTTTGTTATTTAGTTGTTTACTTTTTTGAGGTTATTTGTGGAGGAAAAAAAAATCCTTTTTAGCTGTCTTTTATCTAACTTGCATTTGTTAGGTTGGAATTCTTGTAATTTTTAGCTTATTCAGCTTAAGGGCAACTTTTTCTATAATAATATAGCACATGAAGAAGATACTACTGTCAGTAGCTTCCTCTGCAGATACTGAACTTCTGCTTTCTGGTGATAGAAATATCAATATTACTTAGGGTAATCATAGCCAGCTTAGAAAATTAATAAAAGTAGGTTAAGTAATTTTAAATTCAGACTGCCCAATACTAATTACACCTTCTTTTTTTTTAACCAGGTGTATGATCTTTTTTATCTCTGATTCATCAATGTAAAATGGTGATACTAAAATTAGAAGATAACAAGCTTTCAGTTGAGTATATTATATGTAATTTAATAATTATTACAATCTTTAAGGAAATACCCTAGGTTTTTTTCTTATCTTGTTAACAATTTTGTTTGTGTAAAAATTATTAGATACTATGATTAGTTTTCAACTAATATGGTTGGCTTGCTAAACAAATACATTTTGCTAAAAATTTATTTTTTGGACAGAAAACTTCTGTGCCTACTAGCCTGAACATTTTTTTTCTTTTTAAAAAAGTTGTATGGCCAGGCTCGGTGGCTCAACCTGTAATCCTGCGCCTTTGGGAGGCTGAGGTGAGTGAATTGCCTGAGCCCGCAGGTTCGAGACCCGCCTGGGCAGTGAGATCTCATCTCTACAATAAATAAAAAAAATGAGCCAGGCGTGGTGGCGCATGCCTGTAATTCCGGCTACTCAGAAGGCTGAGGCAGAAGGATCACCGGGCCCAACAGGTCGAGGTTGCGGTGGCCGGGAGTGGCCACTACACTCCGGTCTGGGCAACAGAGTGAGACTCCAACTCAGAAAACAATAAAAAAATAAATAAAATAAATAAAAAAGATGTATGTTTAACTTTTTCTGAAGGACCTTTCCTGCTAATGAACCCAAATATTCCAGTCTTAATGTTATGGTCAGATTGTGAGAAAACAGTCTTTAACATGCAAAGGATCAAATTATGAGTCTTTTAGTAGCTGGCAGTTAAGAGTGGCTAGTGTCAAAAGGCTCTTTGTCCCTGAGCAAAGTATGTGAAGAGTTTATAAAGGCAAAAACCGCAAAAAGATTGGGAAGCACGGGAATCTGGTTTTAGATTAGAACAGAACAGTTTATCTTGAGTATTTCTAGACCCACAGTTTATCTTGAGTTTTTCGTCAGGCAGGTCATGGTTTATTGTTTAATTGGAAGGTTGGAGTAGTTATGATTATATTCTTGACAGAACATCTGGTTTTGGTCAAGCAGAGGGGGCAGTAAATGAGAAACTTGTGGGGAGCTGAGTTCATGAAATGGTTACAGCAATCACATGCAAGGGAGGAAAATTTTGTGTAGAACTACCAAAAGGTGATTTACAAATTTATTATATTCTAAGGCTAAATTATAACAAGTTAGTATGAACAAAGGTACTGATTTAAAAAGTTACCATTGAAAACATTTCATTCCCCCCTTTTAGGTGTTCATAAGTCAAAGCAACTCGTCGGTTATGGGTATTTGATTATAGTGGGTTTTTAGGTACAGGAGTTTTATAGAACTGATTTGCTGTTTTATAAAGTTAATAATTCAATTTAAAATGCAGGGCCCACCGGACTCAGTGGCTTAGCCTGTAATCCCGTGCCTTTGGGAGGCTGAAGTGAGTGGATTGCCTGAGTCCGCAGGTTCGAGACCCGCCTAGGCAGCGAGACCTCATCTTTACAATAAATCAAAAAATCAGCTGGGCATGGTA
This sequence comes from Cephalopachus bancanus, assembly GCA_027257055.1. Classification (NCBI taxonomy): domain Eukaryota; kingdom Metazoa; phylum Chordata; class Mammalia; order Primates; family Tarsiidae; genus Cephalopachus; species Cephalopachus bancanus. Next base: position 405,204 of record JAPVLO010001132.1, on the reverse strand, counting down.
GTGCATGCCTGTAATTCCGGCTACTTGGAAGGCTGAGGCAGAAGGATCACCGGAGCCCAGCAGGTCAAGACTGCGGTGACCGGGAGCAGCCACTGCACTCCAGTCTGGGCAACAGAGTGAGACTCCAACTCAAAACAAAAACAAAAACAAAAAAATAAAATAACATGCAGGGCCCTATTAAACCGAGAAGGAGCAGGATGAGAGGACCGATCAAACTGGTAATGAGAGTTGTTAACCAAGGGCTCTAATCAAACATGGACTGGAACCTAAGTTTTATTTTTGTTAGCTCCCTTTGTTATTTGTCTATATTTCCCTAATCTTTTCGGAGAGTGTCTTTGATGATGTCAGACTTGTTGGCACAGAAGCAACATGTCTCCTTGAGAGCCACACATAGTCCCCATTGGGATAAGAAGAGTAAATCTACATCTCTCTGATTTTGGAGGACAGTTTTTGTTAAGGAATCTACTTGGTAATGGAGTTGGTCTATGTCAGATTGTATATAATATAAGACAAAATTAATGTCTTTTATAAAGTTAGTTAGTCCAAATTTTCTGCAAACCAGGGCAGTAGAGTTTTGTGTAACTGTCTCAGCTGTATCAAGGCCCATTAAGGCAGGTACTAGCAAAGGGGCAACATGTTTTTTACGTGTAGCTTGGAGTCTTGGTTGATTGAGTAGAAGGGCCCCTTCAGGACCATAGTAAGTGTATACCTGGGAAAGTATATGAACAATTACATATAAGGCACATTCATGACCTAACTTTTTAGTAGTGTCACATGTTGTGAGTCCTGAGGAACAAGGAAACCAAGTATTGGCTGCAGTCATAGAAGTCATAGATTTAGTCATGGTGAGTGTGAGAGATACATTATATGTAGCAGAAAATGGGGAAGCTGTGATGTTGAAGTTTGAAGTTATGAGGCAAGAGGTGTTATCAATTATATCACATATTGTAACATGAATTATCTTAGGAGAACAGTTAGTTATTTTTAGCTTTACTGAAAATAGGAGTTTCAACTCTTAAACCTATATAGTATGGGAGTTTGGCCTTTATGCAGAGCCAGCAATCCTGTGCTAATTGTTGCCATGTAGCACTCAGTAGGCGGTGTATGTAAGTTAACATGGGAAAAAGACGTGGAGTTTGGTGTCCCAGGGGAAGGAGTTTAGGAGGTGTTCTTGGAGGTACTTCTGGAGCCCATTGAGGCAGATTTGGGGTAGCAGCTTGGTTAATAGGGGGGAAATGTGGTGGAAGCTGATGGTAGCCAAATAGGGGGTCATTTAGCTCCACCAGTGATCTTATTGGTTTGGGCACAGGTTTACAGGTAAGTGTACATTGTTGAATAGTGAACAGGTCATCTGGCTCTTGTCCAGATATATAAGCGTATATACACCAGGTGTAGCCTTTACTCTAAGAATAGTGGTTTGCATTAGCAACTTTTATGTATATAGACACCTGAGTCAGATTTGGACTGAAGGCTTTTTTTTTTTTTGAGTTGGAGTCTTACTCTGTCACCCAGACTGGAGTGCAGTGGCTGCTCCCGGCCGCCGCAGCCTCAACCTGCTGGGTTCTGGTGGTCCTTCCACCTCAGCCTTCCAAGTAACCAGAATTACAGGTGCGTGCTACCATGCCTGGCTAATTTTTTTGTTTTTACTGTAGAGATGAGGTCTCGCCTGCCCAGGAGGGTCTCAAAACCGAAGGCTCAGGCAATCCACTCTCTTCAGCCTCCCAAAGGTGCAGGATTACAGGCTGAGCCACTGAGCCCAGCTTGAAGGCTTGTCAGAAAATAAATTTAGAGATGTCATGTGGTCCCCTCAGTAGGTGGAAGTGGTGATGCATTTCTAATATGGGTAGAAAAAGTGATTTGGTTATTACATGATGGCGAGTCAGGGTCTCCAGGACATAAACATACGTTTGGCATGTGGCTGGGCAGGCATTGAGGGAGTTTTTCATGGTTTTCCCCCATGAGTTGTGCCGGAGAAACTCAGTGGAATTCGGGTGGCTTATTCGACCTCCTAGGGGCAATAGATTGTATAGGTTGACCTTGAAAAGAAAGGATGGGCATTATGAAATGTTCAAGTCCAGTTTTGACTGGCTAGGACCTGCCCTGAGGTAAATGAAGTTAAAGTGACATAATACAAATTATTTCCCGCTTGATTTCCTAGGGGAGACAGGTTAAGAGACACCAGAATGTGAGAGTCTTAGCTTGAGAGGGCTGAATCCAGATGAATGGCCACCCATCGGTGGTTGTTATCTTTTGTTTCTTTGATTCATGAGTGATGAATCCAGGCTGGTATTCCATTAACCTTGAGTGCCTTCAGAGTGGTGAGGATAATGATGAAAGGTCCCTTCCAGGTAGGGGCCAGTACTTTCTGGAACTTTTTGATGTAGACCATATCCCTGGGTTGGAATGGATGGCAAAGTGTGGAGGGCGGAGTCAGCAAGACAGCATGGATGATGGAGTGAACAGTTAGCCTGGACCTGTTGGAGGGACTGGAGATACTTTAATAGAGATGAATTTGTAATTTTTTCAAGAATGGGATCCCATAGCTGGGGTAACAAAGGAGGGGGCCCTACCAAACATAATTTTATATGGGGTAAATCAGCCTTGTATGGGGTGTATTGGGCCTGAAGGAGGGCCAAGGGTAATAGGTTTGTACATTTTTCACCAGTCTCTATTATTATCTTAGTTAAAGCATTTTTAGAGTTCAGTTCATGTGCTCTACCTGTCCAAAATTTTGTGGTTGTTAAGCATAATGTAGTTTCCAAGCTATGTCTAGTGCTTTGTTGACCACTTGGTCTATGGAAGAGGTGAAGGCAGGATCATTATCAGAATCAATAGAGAAGGGAAGCCCAAACCTAGGAATAATTTCATTTAATAAAGACGTTGTGACCATAAGTGTGGTTTTATTTTCTTGAGGTAAAAGTTTCTACCTATCCAGAAAAAGTATCTACAAACACTAGTAGACAGTTGACTCCCACATGAGAGGGTTTTATGTCAGTGAAATCTACTTTCTATTTCTCTCCAGGGCTTAGTCCACAAGCTCTGATGTCGTCAGAAGGTCTTGGACCTTGTTTCGCATTAACTGGGGCATAAGAAGGACACATTTTGGCCACAGAGGTGGCCAGGCATTTTAAATCATTAATATAATAATAATGTAACAGTTCAGTCATCTAGGTACCACATAAATGGGTGGTAAGATGGAGTTATTTTAATGAGGTATGTGTGAGGGCGGTAGGTAAGATAATTTTAGAGTCTTTAACTCACCATCCCCTAGGTTTTTTGTGAGCTCCTGCTATGTCCACTTGTTCTTCTTCTCTTTGATTATATGTAGGCTGTAGTGGGAGGGAAGGGCCTGGAAACGTTTTAGGTAGTAGGATGGTTAGGGTCAACTGGAAGTTTCACTGCCTCTTGAGCTGCCTTGTCTGCTAGATGATTCCCAGTTATTCTGGAGTGTTTGATTTGGGGTGTCCCCTGCAATATATGACAGTTATCTATTTGGGGAGTCATGTAGCCTCTAGAAGTGCCAAAATTTTCTCTTTGTTTTTTATAATTTTATTTGTTGTGGTGAGAAGTCCTCGTTCCTTGTAGATCATGGCATGGACATATAGGGTAGCAAAGGCATACCTGCTGTCAGTGTAGATGTTGACTCACTTTACTGTTCCCCATCGCAGAGCCTGGGTTAAGGCAATAACTTCTGCCTTTTGTGTGAAGGTATTGTTGGGTAGAGACTGTGACTAGATTACATCATGAGTGGTATTGATCACTGTACCTGCCTTATGGACTCCCTGATTTACCAAACTGCAACCGTCCATCAACAGGTCAATGTCAGCCTGGTCCAGCGGAGTATCTCGTAGGTTGGGTTGGCTGGCTAGCAACAGATCAAGTACATCTTCACAGTCATAAATGGGTAAATCCACATTGTCATCAGGCAGCAAGGCAACTGGATTGAGACTCTGAGTAGGAGAGGTTAGTCTGGGCTGGTGAATAGGAGGTTTTGGTATTGGGTGATATGAGTATTAGACATTCAGTGGCCAGAGGCTCCCCTGAGCTTAGGGAACTGTAAGGCCAGGTTTTGACCAAAAGTAAGCTTGTCTGCCTCTTTAATCAGCATAGCCATAGAAGGGATGTCTCGAAGACAGGATGGCCAGTCAGAAACTACTGGATCCAGTGTTTTCAACAAGTAATTCACAGGTCACTTCCAGGGTTCTGGGGTCTAGGTAAGAACCCCCTACACAATTTCCTGCTGTTCATGAACAAACAAATGAAACAGCTTGGTAACATCTGGAAGAGCTAAAACCAGTGCCTGAGTAAGGGCCACTTTAAACTGGTGGAACACTGGTTCCTCAGTAGCAATCCATTCCAGGGGCTGATTTCCTGCAGTGGCTGTAAACAGTGGCTTGACAATTTCAGCAAATTATGGAATCCACAACTGGCAGTATCCCGCCACCCCCAGGAATTCCTGTACCTGTTTCTTTGAGGCTGGTAATGGGATTTGGAGGATGACCTATTTCTGGGTTGAAGTTGGGGTTTGTTTATCCTTTGTTAGTTTGTATCCCAGATAGGAGACTTCAGTCGAGCAGAGCTGTTGTCTTTTTAGCTAAGACATAGTAGCCTAAGTCCTGGAGAAGCTATAACAAGACTTTGGTACCTTTTAAACAAGTGTCTAAGTTCATTGTTGTGAGTAAGCGATCATCTATTACTACAGTAAAATACACTCAGAATGCAAGGCATGGAACCCTGCTTTTGTTGTAAGGCCTCCCCGAAGAGAGTTGGGGTGTTTTTGAATCCACATGGCAACTGAGTCCAAGTCAACTGACTGTTGTCCCCCGAGTCAGGATCTGTCCATTTAAAGGCAAAGATAGGTTGACTAACAGGGGACAAAGGAATAGAGAAGAATACATTCTTTAAATCTAGCACAGTGTACACTTGATGTTGAAGAGGAAGCCAGTTGACTAACGTATATGGGTTGGAAACAGTAGGATGTATAGTTTCAACTCATTTATTGACTTTCCTTAAGTCCTGAACTGGTCAATAGTCAAAAGTTCTTGGTTTTTGGACTGGCAAGAAAGGAGTGCTCCATGCTAATTAGCATGGTATTAGTATATTAGAACTTAAAAACTTTTGATATGAGGAGCAATTTCCTTTTGATCCTGCAGACTCAAAGTGTATTGACATATATGAACTGAGGTGGCAGATGTGAAAAGACTCACCACAACCAGGGGATGATGCCATGCCAATCCTGGTGGGTTTTTTTCTGCCCAGAACAATATTCTTGTTGTATTCTTGTTGTTTTCTTGTTGTAGCTGTTGAAGCAACTCTGATGGGGTGTTCTCAGTGGAGGAGTTAGAAGAAGTCAAAAGGTAGTTTTCAGAAAATGGAAAAGTTAAAAGTGTTTGATAAGCATCATCGGGAGGCATAAACATTTTGGTCTCATTGGGTGAAACACAATAGTTATTTTTAGTTTCTGTAGCAAGTCTCGGCCCATAAGAGGATATGGACAATCCAGGGCTATCAGAAATGAGTGAGTAACCCACTTTTGACCTAAACCAACGGTCCAGTTGGAGGTAAACTTGCAGCATGTGTCTGTACTTGTTGCTCCCTGCACAGAAATTTGTTTATCAGGAATGAATCTTAATGGTGACTTTAGGACTGAGAGTTCTACCCTGGTGTCTACTAAAAGTGGGACCGGGTGGCCCCCGATAGCTGTAGTTACCATGGGCTCTTGGGATGTTAAGGAAAAAGAGCCCTGGCTTCCTCAGTACAAATCATTTTCTACTTCCCCAGCAAAGGGCAGAACCAAGACTGGCTTTGGGTCTTCTAGCCTTGGACAGAGAAAACTATCTTTAATCCAGTGCCCTAACTCCTTGCAATAAGTGCACTCATTCTTTGCCAGTGGAGTGAGTCTGGTTTTCTGCCACTTCTGGCTAGAATCTGGTCTGTGATGAGGGGGCTTATTATTGGGGCTTGGACGGCTGTCACCAGGATTTTGGCTTATCAGCCTTATCAGTCGCCTGAACTGCATGTTTTTATTTTTCAGTATCCTGGTTGTTAAAAACCTTTTGAGTTATTTCAAGTAGCTAAGTATTCATTCCTGTAAAGTCCTTGAGTTTTTGCAGCTTTTTCCAGATGTCCAGAGCTGTTTGGGGCACAAATGTCAAATTGATAGCTCAAGTATTCTCAGGTGTTGAGTAGTTTTCAGAAAGTGGTAGAGTTAAAAGCATGTGATAAGCATCATAGGTAGTAATATGCATTTTGGTCTCATCAGGTGAAATAGGGTATAGGTATGGGACGTCTCCTGCAGTCATTCACTAAAGGCCCAGGATGACTCCTCACAACCCTGAATAATCTCCGTGGTCTCAGAAAGATTGGTAGGTTTTTGGGCAGTTCACTTTAAACCAGCTAATAGAGTCTGGAGACAGGAATGCAATGCCCTGGACCCTGCAAATGTGATAGGGTCCCAGTCCAGATGGGAAGAAATAAAAATTTCATTCAGTATTTCTTCATTTTTTCCCTTCTGTACCCACAGTCAAATTCAGAACAGATTTTTTAGCTTTGGCCTGGATACATTCCTGCTCTTCAGAGGTAAAAAGAGTCAGGAGGAGCTGTTGATCATCATCTTAGGTAGGGTGATGGGTATGCATGGCTGACACCATTAAGGAAGTCAGAACTGGTGCTTTATCTGAAAATGTCAGATTTTGTTGTTTTCAATTATATGAATCTGAAGTAGAAAAAGGAGCATAAGCCAAGAAAGGCTGCTTTGTCTGATGTTAACCTGAGGAAGAGGAACTTCCTGGAGGGAAATGACAGGAATTGGATCAGTTTGAGATTGGAGGCAGGTGGCCAAATGTGGAGAGGGCAAAGGGGAGGTGGAGGAAGTGACGGTAGGTGAAGAAGCATGAGAATTGTAAGGCAGAGGACTAGAAGTAGAGATATCCAGCCTTTTAAGGGGGTCCTCTGTTGATGGTAACACAGGATATAATCAGTAGAGGTGTAGGGATTGGTGTAAATGGGAAAGGAGGAATTCTTTTGCAGGCAGGTGGTAGTGAATGAGAAACATGAGGATGATGATGACCAGACCTACTAAGGGGCTTAGAGTCCAGTTTCAGCTGGTGGTTTCAAGGGAACATGCTTTCAGCCAGGGTGGAGGAGTTTGGTCTAGGACTAGCCATAGATCAATATAGAGAATCTGATCAGGATGACCAAAGCTCCTTGTAATGACCTTGCAGACAGAGTTATATGTATATCCAAAGACCCAGGAGAGGGCCATCCAACATTAAATGCAGGCCAATCATTCTCACGGAAGGTCCAGTGTCTGCCTTTGGAGAGATGGACGCCATGTTCCTCTGTGAACTCGACAGAGAAATTCCTTATCATACAGTCCATGGGACTGGAGGGCTTAGAAAGTCATGACCCCATATTGTCAAAACCATTGAATTATAGGAGCTACCTGATAAGGATCAGACATCAAATTATGAGGAGGTGTCAAGGTCTAGAAGAAGTTTATAGCCTGAATGTCAATTTTTGGGGGCAGCAGAAGCAAGCCCTGTGTGAAAAGTACAGCAAGAATGCAAAGCAAGGGAAGGGGCCATGAGTGACATGGGTTTAAAAGTAGCATATGCTGTCTGAAACCAAAGAGGTTCCCAAACTGAAACCAAAGAGGAAAGTCAGATACTGAACTGAGACTCTATTCAGTCAATGCCTTGGCTTAATTAATAGTGTCTAAGGGATGTCCTCTTCAGGTTTCAACTTCCTTAACAGAATGACCATGAATAAAACAGATAAATTCTTATCGCCTCAGAGATGCAGATGGACTCAGACGTTTTTAGGCAATGGGAAGCCACTGGTCGTTCCTGCTCTGTCTTGGCCAGATGAGAGTTTATGGGGCCCTGGAATGGCTTCAGGAGTGCCTGCACTGTAACTTCTCCACTTGGCTGGGTGAAAGCCAGAGCAAGGCTACCTCCAGAGATTGGAGGAGATCTCACTGGGGCCTCCAAATGTTATGGCTGGATTGTGAGTAAACAGTCTCCAGAATGTAGAGGGTCAAATTATGAGTCCTTTATTAGGCATAGTCAAGAGTGGCTAGTGCCAGAAGAATCTCTTGACCCTGAGCAAAGCATTTACAGAGTTTATAAAGGCAAAAACCACAAGAGGGTGGTGAGGTACAGGAATTTGATTACAGATTAGAACAGAACAGTTTATCGTGAGCACTGCCAGTTCCGAAGTTTTTCTTGATCTTATTGTCACGTGGGACATGGTTTTAATGGAAGGTTGGCTTAGTTATGATTATATTCTTGACAGAACATCTGAATTTAGTCAAGCAAAGGAGGCAGTAGATAAATGTGGGGAAGTGAGTTCACTAAATGGTTACCACAATAGCACACAAGGGGGGGGTTGTAACTTTTGTGTACAACTACTGAAGGGAGAATTAAAATATGGGGTTACTAAGACTAAATTATGACAAACTAGTATGAACAAAGCTACTGATTAACAAAATTACTGTTGTTAAACATTTCCTTTGCAGATGTATTTGTCTAAAGTAGAACTGAAAAATTGAAGGTTAAAAAATTTGTATTTGTCTTGTTTTTATGTAATACATTTAAATGCACGTTCATATCCATATTGCCTAAAACTTCAGAAAGTGTTGACATGGTTTATCCTGGATTTGTAAGCTATAATGGTTTGACTTCTCACTAGGCAATATGATATAACGTTTTACTTTCTTGATCCTGTTAGCAAATCTAGAGTAGCAACCCCTTGAAATTCCTGTGAGAATTACATTGTGGTTTCTTTCTTGTAGGTTAGCTTAAGCAGCAATCTACATAGTGCCGCTTGTTGATCATAAGTCCTGGGTGCTCTTTACCCCCAACAGAGAACACTGAATCTGCTGCTCTGCACACATTAGCCTGTCCCTGCTGTCCAACTGGCAGTGTGCTTGGTATTCTACACAGTTTTCTTTTTTTTTTTTTGAGCTGGAGTCTCACTCTGTCTCCCAGACTGGAGTGCAGTGGCCGCTCCCGGCCACCACAGCCTAGACTTGCTGGGCTCCAGCGATCCTTCCGCCTCAGGCTTCTGAGTAGTATTTTTAGAGGATAATAAGACAATGGGCCTTGCCCTCCAAATGTGTTGTTAACAGTTAACATTTTAAGAGGATTTTTATTTTACACAGTGCTTTGAAACATTATTGGTTAATTCTTACCACATAAGGCATAATGTTCCCTTTTACCAGACAAAGAATCTGGGACTTAAAAAGATGAAAGCAACACACGGTGACAGGAATGGGATTCAGACCCAGGTATCTAACTCAGGTTTGTGGTTGGTCAGTCCTGAGCCAAATTGTAGTTGTTGATTTTTGTTAGGGTAGTGATTCAATTTTGAAATTCTTCATTCATTAGACTCACTTGAGGAATGCTTTAAAAATGCCGAAGTTTTACTCTTTGCACAAAGATTGCTTTAATTAGACTGGTGTGAACCTGGGCATTGGTATTTTAAAAATTTTCTTATGATTATGGTGTGCAGTCATATGGGAACCACTATGCCAAAAGTGGAGCAATGCAAAAGAGCTGGAGATGGTGGCATGTCACTTCAGGTTGTGGTGCCTAAGGTTGGGGCTTTCTGTTGGGTGGGCTGTTTGTAGCCCAGTTGCTTTGTGACTTTGAAAGGGTGTAATGCTTCAGGGCAGGCAGTGGCTCTGGCATCATAGCCTTATGTGATGGTTACCTGGAAGGATTTGGTCTGATGGGCTACTGCTCAGTCCTATATCTGCTTTCTTTGCTAGACATTTAGCAGGAAAGGACATTTAGCCTTGAAAAACATCTTCAGTTTCTTCTGTGGAGAGGAGGGTCATTTCTCTGGTGTATGGTTCACCCAGAGTGATCATATTGAAAAATGCTTAAATCTTATAATTTAGGTGTTCTACCCAGTGTTTAACCTAAATCTTTAGCTTTACCATCATCCTCTATTTTTGTTTTGGACCAGTTGAAATTCAGAAAACTATATGTATTAAATTAATATACTAAAAAGAGAAGTTGGTTAATTCTTAATTTTATGTACTGACATTTTCTGGATTCTCTGAAAATGAGCTGTTATGAAGCTTCTTCTTCTACTTCTTTTTCCTTTTTTTTTTTTTTTTTGGAGTTGAGATCTCTCACCCAGGCTTGTGTGCAGAGCCATTCATGCTCATGGCCACTGCGGCCTCAACCAGCTCAGGTGATCCTTCTGCCTCAGCCTTCTGAGTAGCTGGAATTACAGGCATGCATCTCCATGCCCAGCTAAATTTTGATTTATTGGAGAGATGAGGCCTCATCAAGGTACCCATGTTATGCAGCTTTTAAATATGGTTATGTATAAACAAATTTGGGGGTTATTTGAAGAGATATATAAATATACTAAACTAAATGTAGACTTTTGTAATTTTCTAATCATGCCCTTATTTTTTTTAACCTCTTGTTGAGACAGCTGTCATTCATATAAAACAGTTGAGTCGCTTTCTGTTTTTACTTTCAGTTTTAAAATCCCCCTATCATGCTGCTTTTGGCCTCTCCACTTCTTAGAGTTTTAGCTTTTAATTTATTTTTTGTCATCACTGTTTTAATGCACCATTTTGAAACCATCTGTATCACTGTGACAAGAAAAAATATGTATTTTTAAATCTGTTGACTACTTGTATAAATCAGTATTGATTTCTGCTTTGGAAAATAAATTAAGGAATGTCCTCAAGTTTTTTGTTAGTATCTAAGTTTTACTTTAGTTTCAGTAATTTTGAGTAATATCCAGAGGTTTATGTCTGGCATACATGAAAATAATTTACCAATCTGCTAATATATTCTTCTTTCACTACTATTTTCCTCTGTATTTTTCCTGATCTTCTCTTGAGAAACTAATAGGAATGCAACCTGGGCACAAATGTGCTCAAGATCCATGGGATCTTTTTCTAAATTGTTATATTGAATACTCAGTCTGTCACCTAGGCTGGAGTACAGTGGCACAGTCATGGCCATCACAGCATTGACTTGCTGAGCTAGTACCTCCTCAGTCTTGCAAGTTGCTGAAACCACAGAAGAGTGCCACCCTGCCAAGCTAAATTTTTGATTTATTGTAGAGATGTGATCTCATCATGTTCCCCAGGCTGGTCTTGAACCCATGGGCTCAGTTAGTCTTCTCACTTCCATCTCCCAAAGTGCTGGATTACAGGCATGAACCACCACTCTCAGCCATTTGGTCTTTTTTATATGCTCTTTCTAGGCTATATTCACCTTCTCCCACATTATATTTCTCCAGAGCCAGCACTTCTCATCTATTGTAACTATTTTCTAGCACTGAAGACTTTTAGAACTAGGAGCTCATTAAAGAAATCTTGTTGTAACATTTTTATTCCATGAATGAGAGAATTGAGGTTCAGAAGGGTCATATTGATATGTCTAAATTTAATATGAGTATCATTACCAGGTACAGAACCCAGCTCTCTTGCCAGAACTCTTCTCTGATCAAAGAACAGAAATAAAATGAATAAAAAATAAATAAAACAAATAAATAATCATTAATAAATAAATAATAAAATAAATTTTAAAAAGAAAAAAGAAAAGCCCAAAATCCAGGACATAAAAGACAAAAAGAAAATACAAAAATTAAAAAAAAAAAATCATTGAAACAAAACCTACTTCTTCAAAAGGATAAACAAGGTTGATGGTCCCCTAGCTAGACTGGCCAAGAAAAAGAGAGAAAAAACCCAAATAAACACAATCAGAAACACAAAATATGAAGTCATATCTGACCCTGAAGAAATACAAAAGATCATTAAAGACTACATAGTAGTCCTATGTTTTCCACACCTGTGTAGAAATAAACTTGAAAGCCTTAAGTAAATGGAGGACATCCTGACATCACGCAAGCTGCCTAGGTTGGAACAAGAAGAAATCGAGACTGTAAATAGATAAATAACAATCAAGAAAATTGATTGTGTAATAAGAAAACTACCTACAAAGAAACCCTGGACCAGATGGTTTCCTAGCAAAATTCTGTATGTCATTCAGGGAGGAACTGACACCAATCCTACTGAAAGTATTCCAGGAGATTGAGAAAGATGGAACTCTTCCCAAATCATTTTATGAAGCTAACATCACATTGATACCCAAGACAGGTAAAGACCCAACAAAGAAAAAGAACTACAGGCCCCATATCTTTGATGAACATAGATGCTAAAATTCTCAAAAAGAACATAGCAAACCGGATTCAACAACAAGTCTCAAAAATCATCCATCATGACCACAAGTAGGCTTCATCCAAGGGACATGAGGCTGGTTCAACGTTGGAAAGACAATAAATGTAAATACATCAACAGACATCAGAACAAAACCCACATGATTATATCATTAGATGAAGAAAGCTTCTGATAAAATCCAGCACCCTTTCTCAATAAAAACCCTCAAACATCTAGGCATATGTGAAACATACCTCAAAATAGTAAAAGCCATCTATGAGAAACCCACAGCCAGCATACTCGTAAATGGACAAAAATTGGAACCATTTCCCCTGAAAACTGGAACAAGACAAAGATGCCCTCTCTCACCCCTACTGTTTAACATAGTATTGGAAGTCCTGGCTCAAGCAATCAGAGAAGAAAAGGCAATCAGGGGTATCCAAAAAGGAAAAGAGGAAATTAAGTCATCTCTCTTTGCAAATGACATGATTGTGTGCCTTGAAAACTCAAGAGAATTTGTCAAAAGCTTCCTTGCACTGATAAAGAACTTTGGCAAAGTCTCTGCATATAAAATAAATGTGCAAAAGACAATTGCATTTCTTTATACAAATAACAAACAAACAGAAACCCAAATAAAAAGCACAATCTCATTCACAATAGCCACCAAAAAAAAGAAAGAAATACCTTGGCATCTTCCTAACTAGGGACGCAAAAGACCTTTAAATGAAAAATACTAAACACTGCTCACAGAAATCAAAGATGACCCAAACAAGTGGGAAAATATTCCATGCTTATGGATAGGAAGAATCAACATTGTGAAGATGTCCATTCTACCTAAGGCAATCTACAGATTTAATGCAATACCTATCAAATTACCAGCAACATTCTTCTCAGAGCTAGAGAAAACAATACAGGAATTCATATAGAAACATAAGAGACCGAGAATAGCTAGAAGAATCCTCAAAAAAAAAAAAAAAAAAAAAAAAAAAAAGCAGGAGGTATCACATTACCAATCTTCAAACTTTACTATAAAGCTACACCAATAAAAACAGTTCAGTTTTTGTACTGGAACAGGCATATAGACCTTTGGAATAGAATTTAGATTCCAGAAGCAAAACCTCAATTTCTCAACAACTCATCTTCGACAAAGCCTCAATTTCTCAACCAACTCATCTTCAACAAAGCCTCAATTTCTCAACCAACTCATCTTCAACAAAACCTCCAATGGGGAGAGGAGAAATTATTCAGTAAATGTTGCTGGGAAAACTGGCTGACCACATGCAGAAGACTCAAACAAGACCCCTATGTATCCCCATACACAAAAATTAACTCAAAATGGATCAGAGAACTAAATATAAAACCTCAAACCATAAGAAACATAGAAAACGCAGGACAAAACCCTTATGGAAATTGGAACTGGCATCCAACTCCTGAGCAATTCCCGAAATGCACAGGTCATAAGAAATAAGATAGACAAGTGGTTCCTCATTAAACTGACAAGCTTCTGCAAAGCCAAAGAAACCATCAAGAGAGCAGGGAGACAACCCACAGACTGGGAAGAAGTATTTGCCAACTCCATGCCTGACAAAGGTCTATCATCTTGGATCTACTAGAAACTCAAACTTACTGAAAAGAAAAAAACAAACAACCCCATTATAAAGTGGGCAAAAGATATGAACAGACACTTTTCAGAGGAAGACATTCAAGCAGCCAACAGACACATGAAGAAATGTTTAACCTCACTAATCATCAAGGGGATGCAAATTAAAACTACACTGAGAAATCACCTAACTCCTGTCTGAATGGCAATTATCATTAACTCAAAAAATAACAGATGCTGGAGAAGATGTGGTGAAAAGGGAACACTACTACACTGTGGTGGGAGTGTAAACTAGTGCAACCTCTGTGGAAAGCAGTGTGGTGATTCCTAAAAGCTCTAAATATCGACCTCCCATATTACCCTGCAGTTCCTCTACTGGGAATATACCCTGAAGAACTCAAATCACTCTATATCTTTTTTATAGATAAACACAAATATTTATAGATAAACACAAATGTTTATTATAGCATTGTTCACAATAGCAAGAACCTGGAGCCAACCATGTTGTCCATCAAAGGAGGACTGGATTACAAAAATGTGGTACATATACATGATGAAATACTACGAAGCCATAAAAAAGAACAAAATCATGAATTTCACAGCAACCTGGTTGGAACTAGTGTCTGTAGTACTGAATGATCTCTCACAGAAACAAAGATCTGAGTATCACACGTTCTTACTCATATAGTCAACCTAACATCTATCATGATACTATAAGAAAAGGGCTGACCGTGATGGGGAAGTATGTGGGGGTAGGGAGGGGAAGGGAGATGGTACTAATTGTAGTCAATATCTGTCTACAGATGGGGAGACACCCCTTATTAAAAAGGGTGCCTGAACGATGCACATTTGTATACCTAACACTGAACAGTATGACACAATTTTATAATAAAAAATACATTAAAAAAAAGAAAAAAAATGAGAAGAAATAGAATTTTCAATATTGGCACTTTTGGTCCTTAGACAGTAGTAGCTACTGTTAGCATTGCAATCTTTGATATCTCATTTTGCTTATGCAGGTCACATGTTTTTCTTTTACTAGAGTTCACATTTAACCCAGGCTAATTCCTGAGTCTAAAGGGGCGTTGCTTACCCAATTGGACACTGAATTCTAATCCTAGGTCCAAATAAATGCCTGTGAGATATTTTCTCAAGAAATGTATTTTGGAAGAATAAAAAATTATATAAACTCTGAGCTTAAGGTTACTCAATTGTAAAGTTGTAGTTATAATAATAGTCATAATTCATACACGAGTAAAAGTGATGTATCACATCTGATCTATATAAAGAAAGATATAATAAGTTCTGGAACAGCAAAAGACAAAAATTATGAAAAATATCTGTAATATCTCAACTAAAAATTGTTATGGCTATTCTAATAAAAAGTTGAGGATGCAAGCACCAAAGTTATAGTAAGTTACTAATTAATGAAGTTCCGTGATTTATATATTCAGTATTACAAAATGGAGTACTATCTTTTATTTTAGTGTATTCTTGAACCCAAATTCAAGGTCATTTACAATGAATTTTTACCCACTGCATATAGACAGAGAAAATACATTACCCAGCAAGTGGCAGATATTAATTCCAGTAAAAATGGATATTTACTGGATATTTAAGTTAATATATCCACACAAGAAAAACTAAACACTTAAAGGATAGCATCAATTTTTAAAATTTATCCTCAAAACCTATATTATTATTATTATTATCTCTAACATTCATAAAAATGTCATTCCCAAAGTCTAAAAACAGCCATCACTTTTAGAAATTTATTTAAGACAAAATTTGTAATGTGAGAAAATTCAAAGAACTCCAAAATGTTGTTTTAGATACATGTGGAATTAGAGATTTGAACCTTTATTCTTAGGTGGGTCTTTCCTTTTAAACTATTGGCTTTAA
The DNA here is from genome assembly GCA_027257055.1 of Cephalopachus bancanus. Lineage (NCBI taxonomy): Eukaryota > Metazoa > Chordata > Mammalia > Primates > Tarsiidae > Cephalopachus > Cephalopachus bancanus. Next base: position 389,509 of record JAPVLO010001132.1, on the reverse strand, counting down.
ATCAATTAATTGTTAATGACTATGCACTCTGTTTCAGGAAGAAAGTAATTGTAAAAATTAAAAGCAACCTTTACTTGAAACCTACTTAACACAAAAGGAATTTGTAATGATGCGAGTCAATCAACAAACATTTGAAAAAAAATACTGGTAATAGTTGATACATTCATACAGTTTAAAAATTGGAAGAAAGAGAACACTGCAATTTCAGTTTCTTCCAGTCTCCACATAACCATTTTTTTCTTTTTTGTGTAGAGAAAGCATCATTTTTAAACATGTATATTCAAAACTTTCAAGTTTCATGCTCTTTTGTAGGACATACACTAAAATTGGAAAAACACAGAGAAGATTAGCATAGTCTATGCTCAAGATGACACGCAATGTGTGAAGTCCTTTATATTAAAAAAGTCAAGTGTCGTGTGTGTTCAAAGAGGCAATAAAAAACAATAAACAAATGGATGTGAGTTTTCTGACAGTTCCATTTCCAATGATGATCCAGCCTTAGGATTTTTTTTTCTAGTCCATTAATCTAAGCATCTGCTAAAAACAAATTCAATTTGTCTTCCTCTAAGTTTCCACTTTGTGCAGTTTCTGCTTTCTTTTAAAACCTTTAGTTCTTTTCAATGTTCTATCCCAAACTACCTGTTTTTAAAAAACATTTTCATATTTTTAATATTTTGTATCTTCCCCAATTTTGTTTTTTCTACCCCATCTTAGCTTCTTCTGGCTGGAACTTAATGGAAGCAGTCCCCATATCCTTATCCCAGAATATCAGCTGCCATATTACCCAGTACTTACTCTTCACTCTTACTACACTGTATTATAGCTTGGCTTGTCCTAGTTTCCATCCTCTATAACTATTTTCTTTTAACAGTTCTAGGTATTTATCTCTAGCTTATAGTGTCAGCCTGATTTTAAACTCTAAAGTACATCTTCAATGTAGGAGGAAGAACCTAAAGAGCTAATGTCCAAATTTTGTATCTTAGCATGAAGTTTCACCATGACCTCAAGTCTGAATTTTTATAATAAGGACATTGCCTTGTCTCAGAGACCAACCACTACCTTTTGAATGCATCACAATGATGGGACTTGTCTTGGTGTAACATATCTAGTCCTTATTCCTGAGGCCCGTCCTTACTCTCCCGATAGTCTCTTTTTGATTTTATTAATGACTGTAATCCTTGAAACCCCTACAGGGTGTCTGGGGCCATAACTGATATAGGAAGATTTGTTAGTATCAAGTTGTTCTTTGGTGTTCCAAATATTCTAGGTCCTATAATTTCCATCCCAGTATACTGTATATTTGTGAAAGTCTTCTTTTAAAAAAAAAATTGTTTTAAAGATGTGGAGCACATCTTTATTTAAAAGATGTGGGGGAAAAATTTTAAAGATATGTTTCTAGGACCAGGCACATACATGGTCTAGAATCAAGTGATGTTTTAGGCCTCCCTTTGGAACTTACTTTGGTTCAGGATCAAATGCCCTTATTAAGGTTATGTGCCCCTCCGTCTCCCGTGGAATTATTCTAGTAATGCTAATCCCTTTTTTGTAGTATTATGATAGGTGTACTGGGGCTACTTATGAGGGCAAACATGTGGTACTTAGTTCTTTGACATAACATAACATAAAGAATAACAAAACATAATTCTTTAACATAACATAAAGAATAGCAAAACATAGTTCTTTAACATAATATAAAGAATAACAAAATACATGGAAAAAAATGGATTTCATTGGACTAAGGAATGTCGATCTAGATTTCATAAAAATGGCTCTTCGTTACCCCCAATTTTAATAGTCAGGCCCAGCAACAGGTACAGTCTCAGGGAAACAGGCAGCAGGGCCAGTTCAAGGCCCCTCAAATAATGGGGACGCCAGTGAGCAACAACAATCAAAATTTAAACTCGAATTCCCCAAATCAAAATCCATTCCTACAAGGAACACAATTGACCAGCTTTTCAGGGCAACCCCAGGTAGCACAGGATTGGACCTCAGTGCCAACACCTCCATGATATTAACCAATGATTCGGCCGTAACTAAAATTCCTACAGGGATTTTTGGTTCCCTCCCTGAAGGGACTGTGGAACTGGTAATAGGGCACAGATCTACTTCCCTTCAAGGTCTTTCTGTCATTCCAGGAGATATAGATTCAGATTATACTGGAAAATTCAAGTTTTACAGCCTCCTTCTACAACTATTATGATACATACCAGACTGAGAATTGCACAGTCAGTACTTTTACCATGTATTAAAAGGGGCAATTTAATAACATCAGAGCACCGAGGGAAAAAAGGATTTGTGATCTGGCCTTTTGGATTCAAGAAGTAAAAAATAGTAGACCTGTAAAAATTTTTCAAATTCAAGGAAGGCAATTTGAAGGGCTTATTGATACTGGAGCAGATTTTTCATGTATCATGGGAAAAGACTGGCCACAGCAATGGTCAGTGCAAGAAACATCTTCTAATTTAGTAGGATTAAGACAGACTCATAATGTTGCTAGAAGTACACAAATGTTGACATGGACTGATTTGGAGACATTGGGCATTTTTCAGCCCTATGTTATCCCATCCCTCCCCTTTACATTATGGGGAAGAGACATTTTGGAACAAATGGGAATTTTACTAGTAAGTCAGAAATCTTTTGCTAGCAGTCAAATGATTCAAATGGGCTTTCACCCTAATAAAGGGCTAGGAAAAAATTTGCAAGGAATCACTGGGCCAATATCAGTGACCCCCAACAAAAATAGGGAAGGATTAGGGGTGGATATATAATAGGAGCCACTGATACTACTGCTGACCCCATAACCTAGAAAAGTGATGTTCTGGTGTGGGTTGAGCAGTGGCCCCTATCTGCCAAAAAACTGTCAGCAGTACAGGAAATTGTAGCCCAGCAATTACAAGCAGGACATATAGAAGTGTCCAATAATCCTTGGAATTCTCCTGTATTTGCTATCAAGAAAAAATCTGGTAAATAGAGAATGCTACAAGATCTACGGAAAATTAATGAAACCATGGAAACTATGGGAGCATTGCAGCCAGGACTGCCTTCACCTATTGCTGTACCTGAGTGATATGTAATTATGGTTATAGATCAGCAAGATTTTTTTTTTCACAATACCGTTGTTTCCAGATGACAGGCACCGTTTTGCTTTTAGTGTTCCTTCCCCCAATTTAACTAGGCCCTACCAAAGATTTCAATGGAAGGTGCTGCCACAGGGCATGAAAAATAATCCAACCTTATGCTAACAATTTGTTGATTCAGCACTATTCGATTTCAGACAAAGGCATCCAGAGATATATTTAATTAATTACATGGATGACATATTGTTGGCACACCCCGATAAGGAACAGTTAGAAAAGGCCTTAATAGAATTAATACAGGACTTGGAATGCCATGGATTACAAGTAGACCCTGATAAAATTCAGGTGCAACCCCCTTTGAATTATTTGGGAAGGACCATCCACAGTGATTATATTACTTCACAAAAACTGCAACTTGAGATAAGAAGTCTAAAAACTATAAATAATTTTCAAAAATTATCAGCCCATTTTTGCATTTGTCTACTAAAGATTTAAAACCTTTATTTGATATATTAAGAGGAGATTCTAATCCAAATTCTCCCAGTTAACTCCTGAGGCATTGGAAGCGTTGAATAAGGTTCAGCAAAAGCTTTCTGAACAGCAGGTAAAAGGCTCGATTACACTAAGCCTTGGTCCTTAGTCGTTTTATCTACTGAATATACTCTACAGGATTTTATGGCAAAATGGACCCTTGGAATGGCTACATTTACCTGTTATAGCTAAGAGAGTTTTGGTAGCATATCCAACATATTCTGCTCAGCTCATAAGTAAAGGTTGAACCAGGAGTAAAGAACTTTTTGGAACTGATGTGTCAGAAATTATTATACCATATACTAAAGTACAATTAGATACATTAATAGCTGAGGATGTCGACTGGGCTTTGGCATTATTAGGATTTATTGGAATTATTTCTTTCCATTTACCTGTGAATCCTCTATTGCAATTTCTAAGTCAAAAAGGCAATTATTTTTCCGAGTCGCTGCTCATCTCAACCGTTGCTGCCTCTGGCAGAACTGGTCTTTACTAATGGGTCATCTACAGGGCACACAGTCTATGTGGTTAATAATCAACTTTATACTTTTAAGACTACAGAGAAATCTGCCCAGAGGGTCGAAATGTGTGCAATTTTAGCTGTTTTCATGAAATTTTCTGTGCAACCTTTTAATTTGTACTGTGATTCCAAATACATAGTTGCTTTATTTCCTCATATAGAGACAGCACCTTTGTCAAAAAATTCTTCCATTTTCTCGTTATTGCAAAAACTACAGGTATTAATTCAAGCTCTAAGTGCCCCATTCTTTATTGGACACATACAAGTGCATTCTATGTGGCCTGGTCCTATACATGAGGGGAATGCATTGGCAGACTTCCATACTAAGGCGGTGTTAACAGCCATTGAGAAAGTGATAGAAAATCATAACTTACATCACCAAAATGCTACAGCTATGAGATTACAATTTTATATACCTCAAGAAGCTGCCAGAATGATCGTTCGAAATTGTAAACTATGCTCTACTTTTTCCCCTGCTCCACCAGAAGGAGTAAATCTGTGAGGCTTGAGACCTAATGATTTATGGCAGATGGATGTGACCCATTGGAAGACATTTGGCAAAACTTCTTATGTACATGTTTGTGTAGACACATATTCCCATGTCATATGGGCTACGGCCAGGACTGGGGAAGCCTTTAAGCATGTTGAACATTTATTTGCATGTTTTACTGTCTTGGGGATGCCTCAGGCATTAAAGACAGACAATGCTCCTGCCTATACCTCTAAGGCATTTCAGGATTTTTGTACAACATTTAGAATATCTCATTCCACAGGAATTCCTTATAACCCGTAAGGGCAAGCTATTGTGGAACGAGCCCATCAAACCTTAAAACATCAGTTTACTAAGTTGCAAGAAGGAGATTATAAATATATTTCTCCTTATCACGTTTTAAGTCATGCTTTATTTGTAATTAATCATTTAAATGTTAATTATGTAGGAGAGTCAGCCTTTTCATGGCATGTTGCTGTAAACAAAAAACAAACCTTCCCATTGGTCAGGTGGAAGGACTTGCTCACTGGAGAGTGGCAAGCTCCTGATATTTTACTAATGTCTGGATGAGGATTTGCTTGTGTCTTTCCCCAGAATGCTGATTCACCTGTGTGGGTACCTGATCGACACATCCGTCACAACCATGAGCCACCCGTCCATCCAGCCCATGCCACCGAAGTGGACCAAATGAAAAGTGCCTCCCCCACTTCCCTCTCCACCACATCAGAAAGCTACTGAATATTTCAGCCCCTCTGATAGTGAAGAGGGAACTTCTGTACCACCTCAAAAAATGCCGTACCCGCTTTCTTCATCATTTCCTGATTCTCCACTAAATCTTTCTCCAGCCAGCTCAATGTCCACAATGGCTCCTGCTGAACCACCAGCCGTATCTCCTGCAGTTCTTGAGTCATTCTCCAGGCTGTCTTTGAGATCTCATAGACACCGGCGCTCCAGATGAACTAGGACTTCTAGACCACCTACTTGGGCCCATTGAAGACCCTGGCAGAAGAGGCAGAGGAATTGGTCATGTCCCAAGGACATACTGTCAACTCAAGAACTTTGTGGCCATGCTCACAGTCATAACTGCTCAGGTATTGTCCCCCACCGGGTGTCATGCTGCCACTATGCTAAAAGGTGATTCCCCAAGCTATTGGGCTTATGTACCTGATCCACCCTTATTCCATCCAGTAACTTGGAACGAACCTACCATTAAGGTTTTTACTAATAACAGCAAGTTAATGGGAGGTGAATGTTCTTCATTTATGTCCACCAAAATGGTTGCTAATATAAACTATACAGGCATAACAGGGACTCCTCCTATTTGTTTTTCCCCTAGTTTTTCCTGGTCTGGATGTGTACTCTTAAAACGGAGACCTATATCAACAGATTCCCACTCCAGGTGTCTTAACAATATATGGGGGCTCTCCTTTTTTCATTCTGCAGACATTTTTAGTAGTAATGAAAGATATATGGAGGTCCTATATATACCTAATAATTTTACTTCCTGCAAGGACCGTACTTATGTCATGCATAATTAGAATAATGTAGGTATTAATTCAGGTTTTACAGGGTGGAGACCATGTGTATTTGATAAAATGGTATTTTATGATTATTTGAGCCATCTGATCAGATTCCCCTTCAAGCATATTCTTTTGCCAAGGTGTATGATTGGTCAGTTTATCATCCAGTGTTATCTGGAATTATCGACACTCTGGGTCCATCTTTTTGAGAATTTTTAAAAAGTGAAAATGGACAGTCTAAATATGCTTGGAACATTATTCATTCACCAACACCTCTCCCAGCACTATTAGGTACATGGTCAGCTTATGGATGGATTACTCCGATTTTTCAAAGCTCTTTGCCAAATAGCTATTATCAGACTCATCTATTTCATTTATTTGCTGCAACAGGACTTGTTACCTTACAAAGACCCAGAACAAACATTAATTTTGTGTTACAAGCTTGTATAGATTCCCCTTATGTTTTATTAATTGCTGGACAACATTCTAGTTATTCTGTTAAGTACATTGTTGGTCATTTTGAAATTACTTGTGAAAATTGTTCTTTATCTAATTAAAGTATTACTAAAATTATTTTTAGTATTACTAAAAATTACTAAAAATCCTGCACAGGTATTTTTGTTAAAGCACCCATCATATGTATTTGTACCTGTGAAATTGTTTGTGCCTTGGTATGCCACCCCTGCAACATATATCTTGGAGCAAGTGACTTCTTCTTTAGTTAGATCTCATAGATTTGTGTTGCCCTTATATTACAACTCTGATTACTATAATGGGGTCTGTAGCAACCTCTGCAGCAGCCTTAGTACAGGAAATGCATACTGCGGAGCATGTGAACAAACTGTCTCAGAATGTTAGTTTACCTTTATTTACCCAAGAACAGGTAGATAAAGGTATTGTTGATAGGTTAAATGCTTTAGAATCAGCGTTATTATATATAGGCAGTCAGATACAGCATATTAAAGTGCAAATGTCTGTTGCTTGTCATGCAGAATTTAAATGGATTTGTGTTACTCGCATGCCTTATAATGGGCAAAATATTAGTTGGCTGATGTCCAGAAACATTTAAAGGGAGTTTGGTATTCTACCAATTCAACTTTAAATCTCCAGCAGTTACATAGCCAGATTACAGCTATTTCCCAGGCTCATTTATCTCCAACAATTTTTTCTCAGGCAGCGTCTAATTTTGCAAATTGTCTCACTCAGTTTGTTTCCTCTAGCTCTCTTTGGAATTTGATATATAATTGCATAGCAATTGGATCAATTGTCCTCTTTTTGCTGTTTATTTTACCAATCATTATCCAAAGATTAAGAAAAGTTATCTGATGGAATACTGACACTATCCACCTTGCCATTTTAAATAATAAAAAAGGGGGAGATGTTGGGAGCCACAATCACTAGTAAGGTAAAAGTAAGGTAAAAGGGACCTGAAAACAGTAAAAATGCCAGCTAAAAATACCCCAGTAAAATGAGGCCATGATGGAGGCAAAGCCCCACGGATCCTGTTGATGGATCTTCCCTGACTTTGAAGGATTGCATGCATAGGTTTGAGAATGTTCCCTCTTTAATTGAGATAATAGATGCACAAACGGATGATGGCATCTGACAGCAAAAATTATACATAGGCATAATGGAGGTGAGATTGCAGCAAAAAGGGTGCCCCTTAGGGTGTGTAAGGATATTTTTCAATAAACAGCAGGAGGCCAAGAAGAACGAGTCACCCACTTCCTCATAAACAACAGACCCCAGCTGAGAGCTGGTGGAAAACAACCATTTGAGATAAAAAAAAAAATAGGTTAAGATATTTTAGGATTAAATAAGTAGTTTATGAAGATAGAATTTAGAGTATTAACAATAAGATAGTAAGATAAGATAAACTAGTAAGATAAAAGATATGTAATAGTATAAGTAGCTGGGCTCGGTGGCTCAGCCTGTAATCCTGCACCTTTGGGAGGCTGAGGTGAGTGGATTGCCTGAGCCTGCGGGTTTGAGACCTGCCTGGGCAACGAGACCTTATCTCTACAATAAATAAAAAAAATCAGCCGGGCATGGTAGCACATGCCTGTAATTCCGGCTACTGGGAAGGCTGAGGTGGAATGATCGCCGGAGCCCAACAGATCGAGGCTGAGGTGGCCGGGAGCGGCCACTGCACTCCAGTCTGGGCGACAGAGTGAGATTCCAACTCAAAAAAAAAAAAAAAAATAGTATAAGTGACAGTTAAGAAAATATAGAGACATAAGGAAGAAATAAGATTAATAGAAATAAGTATATAGTAGTAAGTAAGTTAAATAAGATTTAGGGTTAAGGTTTAACTTTATAGGGTAAGAATATTATAGTCCTATAATAATAAATAGTTATGAGAAAGTTAGGAAGAAAACCAGGACGTTTATAAATGTTTGACTTAAGAAAAACACCATCTGTGTTTGAAATTGTTAAAGGTCAACCTTATTTTGAGTGCAAAAAGGATGTATGTGGGCATTTGGTTAGCAACATAAGATACATTTCTGGGTACAGGGTTGAGTGGAAAACCTATATAAGGTTGTGAAAAATAAATAAAAATGGACAGTCTTGAGCTCTTCCCAGGAAGAGGATTTCTGTCATCTTTGTCTTTTCTTTTTTGCTACTTCCTGATTCTCCCGTCTCAAGCCCTGACTCTCTCCTGGAGCTGGACTCCAGCAGATGGGGAAGCAGCAAGGAGGAAAGTATAGGTATGTCAGCAAGAGGAGATAAACCAGAAAAACTCTCCACTTTCCTCCACTGAGCTACAACACTTTCCTGTATGAATTCTTTATTAAACAATTCTTTTAACTTTGTATACTCAAGTTATTTCATTCAGTGTTAGAATTATTATTATTTTTATTATTATTATTTCAGTTGGAGTCTCACTTTGTCACCCAGACTGGAGTTCAGTGGCTGCTCCTGGCCATTTCAGGCTCGACCTGCTGGGCTCTGGTGATCCTTCTGCCTCAGCCTTCCAGGTAACTGGAACTACAGGTGTGTGCTTCCACACCGAGCTAATTTTTTGATTTATTGTAGAGATGAGGTCTCACTAACTTGCCCAGGCAGGTTTTGAATCCACAGGCTCAGGAAATCCACTCACCTCAGCCTCCAGGATTGTCAGAATTATTGGAAGTACTGACTGGGCTCAGTGGCTCAGCCTGTAATCCCTACATTTTGGGAGGCCAAGGCTAGTGGATTGCCTGAGCCCATGGGTTTGAGATCAGTCTGGAAAACTTGGAAAGACCTCATCTCTACAATAAATAAAAAAATAGCTGGGCATGTAAGTGCGTGCCTGTAGTTCTGGCTACTTGGAAGACTGAGGTGGAAGTATTACCGGAGTCTAGTAGGTCAATGTGAGACGCCATGAGTGTGCCACTGCACTGCAGCCTGGGCAACAGAGTGAGATTCAAATAAAAAAAGAGTACCACAAAAATGGATTGTGAAAATGTATATCTGCTACCAGTGAACTTTTTGCACATGCACTAATGTTAGGGAGATAAACCTCATGTGGCATTGTTTCCTGTCTTTTATTGAAATCACCCAAGGAAAAGCAGTCTTTTGACGGTTGCTTTTCAAGCGTATCAAAATATGAAATAGTGTTCAATTATATGGTAAGAAATACCTAGGAATTCAAAGAAGAGATAAATGACTTGACATAGTTCATGAATGAAGACTTTTTAGAAAGTTAATTACTTCAATTAGTTATTTAGCGTTACTGTTTAGAGAGGTGGGGACAATAATTGATCAATTAAAGGCCAAGTCTTTGCAAGAAACTTACTGGAGTTTGCATGCCTTGTAAGTAGCTATACTCAGAGTCATCTCATGGATCACCTACCAGCAAGTTGGCCAAACTTTTTGATGAAATAGTGAAAAAACAAATCACTTTCATTAAAGAGTACAGTATTGTAACCAATTATAGTATGATATTTGTATTTCCTTGGAATTTGGGCCATCATAGAATTTATTTATGACAAAAAATTTAATATAATATCTTATATTTTTCTAATTTGTGGGAAAGTTAAACAGTCACAGACATCTACTACAAGTTCATTGATACATGTTTGACAATAGTAATTTGTTTGATGTCTTCCACCTGTTGTTTTTGTGTTTGAGGCTATAATGTATCTTATTTTTTTCCTCCCACATTAATAAGAGGAAGACTAGTGAGGCTGAGGGTTTTTTCATGTATCTGTTGACTGCTTGGATGTCTTTTGAGAAATTTCGATTCATATCTTTTGCCCACTTTGTAATGGGGCTGTGTGTTTTTTTTTTCCCACACATTTGAGATGCATAGGCTTTGCATTGAATTGTACTTTACTTTGAGGATATGATATTTTTACATATGTACAAATATAAGATCGTCTTATGTTGCACCTGGTGTCATCTTTTTCTAGGTAGCATTTCATTGAAAAATACTGCAGGTGGCCTAAAGATTTTTATAAAGATGTCCAGCATCAGTGATGAAGAAATGAAAACTAAAACAAATGTATAGTTTTCCATTTATTAGATTTCCAGAGATTAGAAAGTGTGATGATAGCTAGTCTTGGCTACACTGCTGGAAAAATACAAGCTTCTGATTTCTAGGAAGTTTTGATACAGTCCCATTGGAGATCAATTTAGCAGTAGTAGTCACGTTATAACATACACATTTCACTTCCAGGAACATGTCCTGTATCTGTATTTGCACAGTCATACAAAGAGATTTGTAAGACAGTGTTGACTGCAGCCAAATTTATAATGGTAGAATAGGGAACCCAAACTAAGTGTGTGTTATCAAGAGGACTATCTAAACCTGAGGTACAACATACATAAAATGTTCTGTGAGCTGCTAAAATGTGTCAGGTCAGTATGTATGGTGACATAAAGTCTAAGATGTCTTGAGTTAAAACCAAGTGGTAGATATTGTGTGGTTCTATGTATAACTTATTTTATTTATTTTTTATGTTTATGTATTTTTATTTATATTTTTAAAAGCAAATGAACTAAAATATTTAAATATGCACCTGCATAGAAGATGATTGGCAGTACACACAGAAGCAGATAACAGAGAGTAGTTTTGGTGGCAGAAAAGGGAATTTTATTAAACCCTTTCTCACTCTCTGACTTTTTTTTAAAGAATAGATTTTCATTTCTTAAAACATTATTAAAAATTACTTAGCATAAGCAAAATAAAAATTATTCTGCTCTTTGGGAATAAGAGTCTTGCTTTTTCTGTCAATTTTTTTTTTTTTTTTTTTGCCTGTAAGCCCTGTCAGTCTCCAGAGGCCAATGCCTTTTTGTGTGATTCATATTGCTCTACTGAAAAGTGGATTAAACTGAGCTCTCAGTTACACATATATCATAGCATTTAAAACCACATTTTGATTGCTCAATATTGTAAGTGTGGGAAAACTATGTTTTGTTTTTTCAGAGTTGTGATTGTGGTGATTTGTAATTATGTAGTGAAGAACATTTAAGGGCTATAGCTCAATTGGAGCCTAGTGATTTCACTGTTGTTTGGGTCCATGCTGCAGAACTTAATGTTCAGCACCGAAGGTACCAAGTTCAGTGTACCTAGAGGGTGCTAACTTATTTTCAGAAACTTTTGAACCGTAGGCCACAAGGAGGCATTAAGATCCAGGATACTTTGCAAGACCATTCCTAGATCTTCAGGACTGCAAAGGATCAGCTCCCCACTCCATGAAAAATGGCACCTGCATTATCTCCTAGAAAGTTTTGCCTTTTGAGAGCTGTCTGCCATGCTAGGCTGAAACAACACCTCGTTTTTCCACTAAGGCTAAGAATGATGCGTCTGTACATGGATGGGAGCCCTGTCACTCATGCCCAAACCTATCACATCTGGCACCCCTTGGAAGTCAAACTCCAAACTCTGAATTTATTTTGTTTTTATTGTGGTTTTTTCCCACAATTTCCTATCACGTGAAGCACAGTAAACATTGCAACACATTTTCATGTGGCTCTGGTTACCCAGTAGTATCATTTGTGTGCAGTGAAACAAGAGACCAAAATCACTGAACAAGTACACATGGTAGGGATGACTACATCTGGGTAGAAAAAGATATAAAGACACAGGTTACAGATATCATCAGAAGCCTCAAGGTCCACCACTGTGTAGTAGATAGTTATTTGCTAGATCAGATCCATCACCCATCATCCTATTCTTGTAATAAATAGCAGGGCCACTGCTTCAACTTTTGTTAACAAAGAAAGCAACATACTTCTTGGGGAAAGGTAAGGGCTTGAGGAGATTAGTCTTCGTTAAAAATTATTAGAATTTCCCTGGAAATGATTAGATCTGCCTCGGAGAGAAACATTGTGGTCACATGACCATGAGGACTGCTGTTGTCTGAGGCTTAGCAGAGAGTTCACACGCCATGCAGAGTGGCTGTATGTAACCAGGTCATAGAGAACATCAGCTCATCACGAAGCAGGTCCAGTTTGTCTTTAGAGACTGCTAAGTCAGCAACATCTTACCTGCTCAAAGAGAACAGCCTCTTCATAGTTGCCCAAGTGTTGTCATTGTCTTTCTGCGGTGAGTTTCCTGAATTGGCTTCCTTCTTGGGCCTGGTATCTCCTTTTTATTCCACTTTCTGTCTTTTGGACTCCTTTTTTTTCTGACAAGGGTCAACTGGCTTGTAACAGCAGTTCCCTCTGAATGGGCCATTTCTGTGTTCCTCATCACACACCTACGTACCTTATTCCTCATCATAACTGTGCATATCTGTGTGAGACACTGCTGTTTCCTTCTCCACTGAGGACACTTGGATTGCAGAGTGAAACGAGGTCTGGTCTTCAGAAAAGACTGAATGACCTTTCTTTCCAGATGCTTAGTACTCCTCCCCTGTGAGCAAGCTTGGGACGGTGGGTGTAGGTGTGCTTGTCTTATGACAGATATCATGTGCCTCTTTAGTGTTTCATCCTTTAGTACATGTAATAACCTAAATCCCTGCTCTTGAAATTTGCAGCTTTTTGGGCCCATGGGTTGTTCCTAAGGGGTTTTATGTAAAATGACTTCAAATGTAGACCCTATCTGTGTGCCAAGTACCAAAGGATTACTAGAAGTACATTTCAGGAGTAAGACTGCCATACTGCATACTGGGGACTTGAGTGAGCAATTTCCAGTATATTAATTTTAGGAGAGTGTATTTTAATTGAGAAATGATTACAAACTAACTTGACTCATGTTGATTAGTAACAGTTCTCTTTTGAGCTACTTAAGCTTATTATACCATTGAATATATACATATCAGTATTAAATACGTTTTGGAAAAGTGTTACCATCTGAACTCTTTATTGGTGGTAAAATGCTACATTAGTGGATTTAATCCTCAAACAATTCTTTTTAGGCACTATTATACCCATTTTATATACAAAGAAACAGGTTCATATATCTTAGAAAAGAGATTTGTATTGATCTTACTGCCACCACAGGAAGTGTAAACATATTTGATTCTCCTTATTTGCTTCCTTATATCTCAAAAGTTAAAAGAACTATGTCATCTGGTTTGAAGATTTGTCATTTTTTAGGGGAATCTTTCCCAATGTTTAACTAAGATGGTTTTAATAAGTCTTTTCTCTGCCTGAGTTTGTTTTCTACATTTCAGAAAAGGGCATTTCATTGACTCTAAAATATGTGTATGACTTTTATAAAATTCATTTTTCCTGTAAGGATTTACATTTTTTAATTATGTAAAAATATGACCCTATACAATAATTTGAAGATGTTGTTTTGCAGGAAAGAAGGGTAATCTATCTCTAATTTCTTCAGAATTTTTAGTCAATAATAATCTTCTCATTAAAAGTAGATAAAAAGCAATTTCTTTTGAGTATTTGAACCTTCAACAGTACCTTTTTAATTAATGAGATTAGAAAACATGTATTTGACTGTTCCAGAAACCTAGTCACATCGAAGAAATACTGTTTTCTCAACTATTTGTCATTTTTTGGAGTAAATGCAAAAATTATTTTGGCATACAGGCCTCTATAATGTCACTAATTGTAACAGAATCTTCCTCTTGATTTATTGTCTTCAAGTGTTGCTTAAAAGTTTTAGGGAATTATTTTGTCTTTAAAAAATATTGATTATTGAAGGTTGAAGACATTTTACTTAAAGGCTTAGAATAATGCTTTTAAGTAGTTTATCACCTTAGTTTAAGTATTATTTTCTCAAGTGAATATGTGTCACCTGAGGAGTTCTATTGAATTTCATTTGTGGCAAGTGTAGGTCTCCCTGATCCTGCTCTTTCTCAAAATCTATTATCTGTAAAGAATCTCCAGGCATGAGATAGGTCTAGATTGAGGATTTATTTCAAGATTCGTGCAGAATGCTTTTTGATTAATATTTCTGGGAAGCACATCAAGGAGATGACTTGACCATGACCATCCCTGGGATGGTCTACTAAACTGGGCATCCCTGTGCTGGCTCTCAGACTCCTATTCTCATCCTTTGGGAATAGGTCCAGGTCTGCCTTGTTGAGCCAGTCTACTCAAGCAAAGAGAGTCATTAAAATGGAAGAAGCTTAATGGGTCTTGCTTCTCATGTTAAGCAACATGAATTTAGAGGATTATGGTTTCATGTAATTATCAGAATCTTCAGGACAGGCAGTTTTCTTTACTTTTTATTCTGTGTTGGTGGAAAAATAGCATCCTTTTTATTCATTGTGAACTTTTTGTGTTCTTGCTGACACTGTTGGCTTAGTTTTTCAAATGTACTTTTGGGAAAAATATTATGTGGTTTGTAAAATTGTGGTTTTTTGTTAGATTTAGATACTCATTATTAGTCTGAAAATATTTGTTTCTATTTTTTGAGTCAATTCTTCTGTCTCTGCCTTCCAGGTAGCTGGAACTACTGGTACTCGTCACCACACCCTGCCACTCTTTTTTATTTATTGTGGAGATGAAATCTTTCCAAGTTGTCCAAGTTGGTCTCGAATCCCTGGGCTAAGGCAGTCTTCTTGCTTTTGCCTCCCCAATGCTGGCATTACAGCAGTAAGCCCCTGTGCATGACATGAAACTAATTTTTTTTTTAGTTGGAGTCTCACTCTGTTGCCCAGGCTAGAGTGTAGTGGCATGCTCCCGGCCACCACAGTCTCAATGTCCTGGGCTCTGGCAATTCTCCTGCTTCAGGCTTCCAAGTAGCCGAAACTACATGCATGTACTACCACGTCAGGCTAGTTTTTGTTTTATTGTAGAGATGAGGTCTTGTCAAGTTGCCTGGGTGGATCTTGAACCCGCGGGCATAGGCAATCCACTTGCCTCGGCCTCCCAAAGTGCTGGGATTACAGACTGAGGCACTGACCCCGGCTGAAGCTAATTTTTTAACTGTGAAAATTAACACTATAATCTTTGGATTTTCATTTGTCATTCTAGAGTGCTTGAGAGTTGTTTGGTAAATTCATATGTTTCTCCTTTATTTTTATTTTCTAGGGTGCACATTTTCAAAAAAATACCTAATATCCAAAATGAATTCCTGTGTTGACATCGAAAAAAGCAAGTGAAATACCAGTCAGTGTAGTTGCAAGCACTCTCCAAATAACAGGCAGGGAAGAAAGCAGTAGAGAGTATGAAATCAATCATTTAGACTCTGTAAATCAGTGCTGTCCAACAGAAAGAAATATTCTGTTCTGTGCTGTTCAGCATGGTGGCCATAAGTTACACATTGTTGAGCTTCATTTGGAATTAAACCTGTCTGTGTTAAATACGATGGTATGACTTGAATGTGGCTGGTGTGACGAAGGAACTGAATTTAATTTAATTTTGTTTTATTTAAATAGCTGCTTATGACCATAATTATTAGAAGGTTTTTATCTAAAAATTTCCATTAGGGCTTACTGTTGTTCTGGAAATCATGTAAAGTTTAGTGGATAGCTGATTGACTGGTGTAGCTCTAAAGCATTAGCATTGCCAGGAGCTGTTAGTGCTGTGATTTGGAAAGTAATTTAGTTATTAACATAGGTAGGGGTAAAAGTTTACCATTTTTTCAATAAAGGTTTTCTGAGGTAAAGTAAAAGCTAAGTATAAATTTGAAATAATTACTAACGTAATCTCTTTCCAGTTTTCAAAAGCACTGTCTGTTGAAACCTGAACAAAAGAGTACATGTTTTGTCACTGAGCATGCTGGCTCATGCCTATAATGCTAGCAGATTGGGAGGCAGAGACAAGAGGATTGCCTGAACTCAGGGGTTCAAAAGCATCCTGGGAAATTTGGCGAGACTTTGTCCATATAATTATATCAAAAAATTAGCTGACCATGATGGCGCATGCCTGTAGTTCCAGCTACTTGGAAGGCTGAGGTGGAAAGATTGCTGGAGCCCAGCAGGTCGAGGCTGTGGTGACCAGGAGTGTGCCACTGCACTCTGGTCTGGGTGACAGAGTGAGACTCCAACTAAAAAAAAAAAAAAAAAATTAAAGGAATTCCAAACTAGCAAATGCAAGTTGTTAGATGAAAGACAGCTAAGAATTTCCTTTCTCCACAAATAACCTCAAAAAAGTAATTTTTAACTTACCTAGCTTAAAGAACATCATTTTCTATAAGGATATTGCACATGGAGATGATTCTGTTGACAGACTCCTTTGCAGATACTGAACTTTCACTTTTAGGTGATAGCAATACCAATACTACTTAGGGTCAAACCATCATAGCTTATAAATTACCAGCTCAGGTGATCCTTCCACCCCAGCCTGCCAAATAGCTGAAATTATAGGCATGTGACTCAATGCCCAGTTATTTTTTTGATTTATTTTAGGGATCAGGGCTTGCCAAGTTACCCATGCTATGAAACTTTTAAATGTGGTTACTTATAACACTTTTTGGGGTTCATTGAAGAGACATATAAACTAAACTAATGTGTAGACTTTTGTAATTTTTAATCATGCCCTTATTTTTTTAAACTTAGAAATTTAATGAAAGTAAATTAAGTAATTTAAAACTAGATCGTCCAGTACAAATTGGAGGAAAGAGAACACTGCAGATTCATTTTCTTTCAGCCTCCAAACACCACTTTTATAGCTTATTTGTTTAGAGAAAGCATCATTTCTAAGATACATATATTCAAAATTTTCTAGTGCAGTGCTCACTTTTGCAGGATATACACTACAATTGCAAAAATACAGAGAAGATTAGCATAGTGTCTGCTCATGAATGACATACAATTTATGAAGTATTTTGGATTTAAAAAAAATCAAATGTCATTTGTTTTTAAAGGATCAACAGAAAAAGGCAAACAAATGGATGTGAGTTTTCTGATGGCTCCATTTCCTAATGATAATTTATGTTAGACTTAGTTTTTTTCTAGTCCATTAATCTAACTGAAACCAGGTTCAATTTGCCTTATTTTTTATTAACTCTTCTCCCATTTTGTTTTTTCTACCCTATCTTAGTTTGCATTTACTAGAGTTTAATGGAACAGTCCCAAACTTCCTTACCCCAGAATATCACCTGCCATATAACCCAGTACTTAACTATTCTCTCTCTGTATTTTCTACAAAACATCTGAATATTACTTTTTGGACATCATTAAGTTAAAAATACTAAGGTTGAACTATTGATGGAGGAAGACTATCCCTGGTGAAACATCTTGTTGTATATTGCTAGATTTCTACATTTCCTTGTTTTTTTTTCTCTATTTCTATCGAACCAGTCTTAAAAACTCTCTGATTTCATATTATTTATATGTGCATTTAAACTCAAGTTGAAAAAAAGAAAGGGACTAAAGAGAATGACCAATCTATTTTTTTATACTTTAAATTTTTTTATTTTAAAAATGGGGGGACAATTCAGGTTTAGTTATACAAATGTTCATTATGCTGGTACCCTTGGAAAAAAATAATCTGTTATTTTATGTAACATACGAACAAAGCAATTTTGTCCCATAATATAATGTAAATTATTTACCCAAGGTCATATAGCTAGTACATGTCAAAGTCAAAATTGATATTAGATCTCCAGATCATTAGTTGAATACTTACATTATTCCCAGTTTTTTTGCCTCTGTTACTGAATTTAGAGAGAAAGAAATCTAATGAAAAATGTTTCATTCCTTATCTGATATTGTCAAAGAAGAGGAAACAACAACTGTAGGTTTAAAGGATGAGGCGATGATACTGGAGGATGTCTGAGTGACTGAAGTCAATGAGCACACGCATCCAGTATGAAAGTCAGTGGGCACACTAGTCACTGGTCACTTGCAATAATACAGATGTATTTTCAGATAACCCCATGGTAACCCCAAGATTCCACCAGGTGGTGGTAAGTTTGATGAGAGAATTATGTCACTTCTTAGGCAGTTGAGTGGTATAAGATAGCCAATATGTAGGTCAGATGACGATTGGTTGGAAGAAATGGTAGGAAATCTATAATATAAAAGTGGCTGAGCTCTGGGAAGTTTAAATCCCACAGTATAGACATAATCATCCCACTTTCCTTCATGCTTTTATACTAGGGAGATTGCCTCAATATTTTTTATAGATGTTCATTAATATAACTGATAGTTATTTCTATTTTATGTCACTTTCACATTATATAATTTTATCCATTTATAATTATATGTTATGTATCCAGTTGATATTCTTGATGAAGGAAAGGGACATTTAGTTTGAGCAATTACAGTTCTTCTGAAACCTTGTCAGTGAAGCTGAAGAGTAAATTTTCTGCAGCTTTTAAGGACCAAAAGAAGGGATTAAAGAACTCTTTTTGTAACCTGGCCACGCTCAGTGGCTCAGCCTATAATCCCGCGCCTTTGGGAGACTGAGGTGAATGGATTGCCTGAGCCCACGGGTTTGAGACCCGCCTGGGCAACTTGGCAGGACCTCATCTCTACAATAAATAAAAAATGAGCCGGGCGTGGTAGTGCACTCCTGTAATTCTGGCTACTCGGAATGCTGAGGTGGAAGTATCACTGGAGCCCAGTGGGTCGAGTCTGCGGTGGCCGGGAGCGGCCACTGCACTTCAGTCTGGGCGATGGAGTGAAACTCCATCTCAAAAAAAAAAAAAAAAAAAGGGACCAAAGGAAGGGATTAAAGAACTCTTTTTGTAACTTGACTGAAGAGCAGGGTAAAGTTCCTTGAGTGCATCTTGTAGGAAATGATGTGTGGTCAAGACTCTCTTTTTTTAGTTTCATTTCCTTGAATCCTATCCTCTTTGGGCAGGGCCAGCCTGAGATGGGTTGGACTAAGTTCTCTCTTCTGCTCTCCTTTCTTCATCCTGATTTCATGCATTCTTTCTTAGCTAGGCCTTGGTCTTGTGTTCTTACAATAATCGGTGTTACTGCTTGCAGATAAAGTTTTTTTCCCAATATTTAAAAAATAATTTTCTATATTTCAGAAAATATACTGTGCCCACTAGAAGCAAAAACTAGTGTGGTGGATGACACAGCTGACTGCAGACCTTCCCTCTTCTGTTCTTTGATAGCCTTTCCTTAGTCTGTCATTTACTACCTCTGGCCTCTTGGGTCATACAGACATCCTACCTTCCTGCTCTTTTTTCTTTTTAATAATCAATATTTTTTACTATGGTTTTGTGAGGTACAGTTAAGGGTTAGGTGTACAATTGCATTTCATTCAGGCACCCTGTTAATAAGAGGTGTTTCCCCATCCCCAGGCAGATATTCGCTACTGTTAATCGCATCTCCCTCCCCCCATCATAGTTTCCCAGTACCATCAGTCATTTTCTTATAGTATTACATTTGATGTTCAAGGTCCATTATATGAGTGAGAGCATGTAATACTCGGATCTTTGTTTCTGTGAGAGGTCACTCAGTATTATAGACTCTAGTTCCAGCCAGGTTGCTGTGAAATTCATGATTTTGTTCTTTTTTATGGCTGCGTAGTATTCCATCGTGTATATATACCACATTTTTTTAATCCAGTCCTCTTTTGATGGGCAGCATGGTTGTTTCCAGGTTCTTGCTATTGTGAACAATGCTGTGATAAACATACGTGTGCATGTATCTTTTTTATAGAGTGATTTGAGTCCTTCAGGGTATATTTCCAGCAGGGGGATTGTGGGGTCATATGGGAGGTTAATATTTAGAGCTTTTAGGAATTTCCACACTGCTTTCCACAGAGGTTGCACTAGTTTACACTCCCACCAACAGTGTAGAAGTGTTCCCTTTTCGCCACACCCTCTCCAACAGCTTTTATTTTTTGACTTGTTGATAATTGTCATTCTGACTGGAGTTAGGTGGTATCTCAGAAGACAGCCTACAGACTGGGAAAAAGTATTTGCCAACACCAGGTCTGACAAAGGCTTAACATCCAGGATCTACAAGGAACTAAAATGTGCTGAAAAGAAAAAAACCAAACCACTCCATTATAAAATGGGCAACAGATATGAACAGATACTTCACAAATGAGGACATCCGAGCAGCCAATAAACACATGAAGAAATGTTCAACCTCACTAATCATCAGGGAGAAGCAGATCAAAACCACACTGAGATACCTTCCTGCTCTTTTATATGTGTCAGGCATTCAGGGTATTTCTCTTTTTCCCCTAAGAGAATGCAGTGTGGCAATTACTGTAGCCTCCTCCCTTTTTCAAACAGCCACTGTAATATCTTGAATGTCTAGATAACTCTATCTGCCATGCTTGAGTGTATGACCAGGTGAAATGTAGAGGACAATAGCTAAAGTAGACATTAGTGGTAATAGGGAAGAGGCAAAGTGAGAGTGCAGAAAATAGTACATTCATGTGATTGGTTTCTGTTAGAGCAAGTTGACATGATTATTTTGTATTAATGGAAGATACAATCTGATAATTTTAAACAGGCAGATATTCAAGAAACTGCTGTGAATTCTGCACCTGAAGAGAATAACCTTTTTTCTTTTTCTCTTTTTCTTTTCTTTTCTTTTTTTTTTTTGGAATCAGAGTCTCACTCTATACCCAGGGTGGAGTATACTGGCATGCTCAAGGTCACCGCAGTCTTGACTTGCTGGGCTCAGGTAATCCTTGTGCCTCAACCTTCTAAGTAGCTGGGACCACAGGCGAGAGCCACCATGACTGGCTGATTTTTTTTTTATTATTATTTACTGTACTGAAAAAGTCTCACCACATTGGGCAGGCTGGTCTAGAACACTTGAGCTCGGGCAATCCTCTGGTCTTTGCCTTCCACAGCACTGAAATTACAGGCATGATGCACCACTGCTGGTGAGAAGAATCTTAAATATCCTTTCTCATTTTGTGTCACGTCCTGTTACCTCATTTATGTCATCCATTAGAATATATGTAGAATATCGATTGCTTTTAAATGCTGTGGTTTTTTAAAAAAATGTTTTTATCCTTGTCATATTTTTACAGATTTCAATTTTGAGGACATAATGCATGCTTTTTCTTGATGAAATAATTTACCTGATAGGTTTTGTAAATAAAATTAAGCAATTCTCTATGGTGAAGACATTGTGGTGAGTTGTATTCTGCACCTAAACATAAAGATCATAAGTCTTTGTCAGGACTTTTCTGTTGTTGTTGTTCTTTTAATTAGCACTTTTGTCACCACCTTATATTGTAATGGTGATAAAGTGTATTTGGGATGAATTGTTAATTCTGGATTAAACTGATTTGGTGGAGGAAACATTCTATTTAGTGTAAGACCCATATACTTTGTGTAGGCTGTAATTATTTTCCTTGGTAGTAATCTTTTAGGGATAACTAGAGCAATTTGTCTAGGTACTTTTCTAGTGCCAGTAAATAGGTAGTGTGTAATACAAGATGCCAGGAGTCCCCAAGAAGATAAATTCCATATGGGACCACTAAAGACAAATATTTCATTTATGGATCTATTTCCCCATCTCTTCTAATAATAATCCTAGTGCTTATTTATGAATTTTTCAGGGATTTTGTGTTGAGGGTGATGTTTATATGTGAAGAAATTGGAAAAGATATGACAGTGTACATATAGGCTTAGGGTACATATCATTTTTCAAGGTTTCTTTTTCTTTTGAGGTCAGCTTTATACCTCAAACAGCCTACTTCCATGATAGTATTCTGTAAAGAGAGATTCACAATATAAACCAAGTATCTGTATGCCTGGCCAGTATTCGTTTATGTTTCCATGAAAATCAAGATAATCTACAGTTAATACAGGTTAGGGTATGTAGTTTTGGTTGGGGAGGAATATGGTAAGATTATTTATGATACCAATGTGTTTACCTAGTAAAATAGTCATGTCTAAAATTCAATTCTATTGAAGACTAATTAGTATTATAGTTTGTCTTGTCATTGTTTCCATTCTCCGTAACTGTTTTCTTATAACAGTTCTAGCTACTTATCTCTAGCCTATAGTGTCAGGGTCATCTTGAACTCTAAAGTACATATTCAATGTAGAAGGAAGAACCTAAGGAGCTACAGTCAAAATTCGATAACTTAGCATGAAGCTTTAGAATGATTTCAAGCCTGATTTTTTTTTTTTTTTTTAGTTGGAGTCTCACTCTGTTGCCCAGACTGGAGTGCGGGAGCCACTCCCAGTCACTGCAGCCTTGACCTGCTGGGCTCCGGCAATCCTCCTGCTTCAGCCTTCCAAGTAGCTGGAACTACAGGAGCATGCTACCATGCCTGGCTAGTTTTTGATTTATTGTAGAGGTGAGGTATCGCTAAGTTGTCCAGGCGGGTCTCGAACCCATGGGCTCAGGCAATCCATTCACCTCAGCTTCCCAAAGGCGCAGGATTACAGGCTGAGCCACTGAGCCCAGTTCCTGAATTTTTATAATAAGTGTGTTGTCTTGCCTCAGAGAACAACCCCCTACATTGTGAATACATCAGAAAGAACAGGACTTGTCTTGGTGTAACATATCTGATCTTTATTCCACTGAGGCCCTTCCTTACTCTCTCAATAATCTCTGTTTGGTTTTAATAATGTCTAAAATCCATGAAACCCCTACAGTCTGCCTGGGATCCTACCTGTTTATGTTACAGAAACATAGACTGATACTGATCAGGCATACAGATACTTAGTTTATGTTGTGAATCTCTCATTACAGAATAATATCATGGAAGTAGTCTGTTTGAGGTATAAAGCTGACCTCAAAAGAAAAAAAAAAACCTTGAAAAACGACATGTACCCTAAAGTCCATATGTACACTGCCACACTTTTTCCAGATTATTCTCATATAAACATCACCCTCAACACAAAATCACTGAAAAATTTATAAATAAGCACTAGAAATATTGCTGAAAGAGATGGGAAAATAGGTCCATGAATGCAGGCTGCTTGAGGCCCTACCTGTTTTATTAGCATCAACTGATTCTCTTTTTTGTGATTCAAATATTCCAACTCCTGTTATTTCCATTTCAGAGTACTACACACTTGTGAAGGCATTCTTTAAAAAAATTATGTTATAGATGTGGGATAAACCTGTAATTTAAAGATGAGGGATAAAATTTTACTTTAAAGATCTGTTTCTAGGGTTGAGTACATACATGCTTTAAGTACAAGTGATGTTTTAGGCCTCTTTTTGAACCTACCTTCTCCTAGTTTAGTGGACTTATTGATGTTATGTACCCCCTTCCTTTCTTGAAAGTATTCCAGTAGTGCTAATCACTTTTTTGTAGTATTATGATAGATGTTTGGAGACCACTTATGGATGAGAACACGCGGTACTTAGTTCTTTTTTTCTGTGATAGATCACTGAGTATGATAGACTCCAAAATCTATCCAAGTTGCTGTGGAGTCTATAATTTTGATTTTCTGTATGTCTGTATAATATTCTATTTTTTGTATGTACCATTTTTTTTAATCCAGTCAAGTTTTTATGAACAGAATGGTTGGTTCCATGTTTTTGTATGGTGAATAATGCTGCAATAAACATGTTGTGTAGGTATCTTTTATATAGAGTGATATGAGTTCCTTCCAGTATATTCCTAGAAGGGGGAGTGTGGATCAATGGAAGGTCAATTTTTACTTCTTTTACAAATGGCCACACTTTTCTATAGAGGTTGCATTATTTTGTACCCTGACAAATAGTATAGAGGCATTCCATTTTCTGCACATCTTTGCCAGAATGTGTTTTTTGTATTTTTTGTTTTATTTTTTAAGTTTAATATTTTTTAATTATATGGCACATTTTAAGGTTAGGTATACAGGTATTCACTGTGCAGGTACTCTTGTTAATGGGGTGTGCCCCCCTTCCATAGGCAGTCCCACCTCTCTGACCCCTTCCCCTTCACAGTATACTGCTACCGTCAATTCTTTTCATATAGTATAGCGGTAGTTGTTCAAGGTCCACTTATGAATGAGAACATGTGATACTCAGTTCTTTGTTTCTGTGAAAGATCACTCAGTATTATAGATTCTATTTTCATCCTATTTGCTGTGAAGTTCATGATTTTTTAATTTATGACTGCATAACAGTCCATTGTGCATAGGTAAAAAAATTTTTTTTTAAATCCTGACCTCTTTTAATGGGCAACACAGTTGGTTCCATGTTCTTGCTATTGTGAAAAATGCTGTGATGAACAAATGTGTGTAGGTATCTTTTTTATAGAGTGATTTGAGTTCTTTCAGTTATATTCCCAGTAGGGAGATTGCAGAGTCATATGGAAGGTTGCATTTTAGAACTTTTAGGAATCACCACACTGTTTTCCATAGAGGCTGTATTAGCTTTCACTCCCACCAACAATGTAGAAGGTTCCCTTTTTGCCACATCCTCTCCAGAATCTGTTATTTTTTGAGTTCTTTATGATGGCCAATCTAACTGGAGTTAGGTGGTATCTCAGTGTAGTTTTAATTTGCATTTCCTTGATGATTAGTGAGGTTGAACATTTCTTTATGTGTCTGTTGAACACTCGGATGTTTTCTTTAAGAAGTGTCTGTTCATATCTTTTGCCCACTTTATAATGTTTTTTTTTTTCTTTCTTTTCAGCATATTTGAGTTCCTTGTAGATACAAACTGCTAGGCCTTTGTCAGACCTGGAGTTGGCAAATACTTTTTCCCAGTCTATGGGCTGTCTCTCTGCTCTCTTGATGGTTTCTTTGGCTTTTCGGAAGCTTGTCAGCTTAATGGGGTCCCACTTGTCTATATTATCTCTTATGACCTGTGCATTTCGGGTATTACTCAGGAATTGGATTCCAGTTCAAATTACTGTAAAGGTGTGTCCTGCATTTTCTCTTGTTCTTATGGTTTGAAGTTTTACATTTAGTTCTCTGATCCATTTAGAGTTAATTTTTGAGTTTGGGGATAGGTAGGGTTCTGTTTCAATCTTCTTCATGTGGTCAGTCAGTTTTCCCAACATTTACTGAATAGATTCTCCTCTCCCCAGTGGTGGGTGGTGGAGGCTTTGTCGAAGATTAGTTGGTTGAGAAATTGAGGCTTTGCTTCTGGAATCTCAATTCTATTCCATTGGTTTATATGCCTATTCTTGTACCAATACCAGGCTGTTTGATTATTGTAGGTTTATAATAAAGGTTAAAGTCTGGTAGTATAATATTGCCTGCTTTTTTTTTTTTCTGGGGATTGTTCTGGCTATTCTTGGTCACTTATGATTCCATATGAATTTCTGTATTTTTTTTTCTAGGTCTGAGAAGAATGTTGTTGGTAATTTGATGGGTATTGTGTTAAATATGCAGATTACCTTAGGTAAAATTGACATGTTTACAATGTTGATTCTTCTAATCCATGAGCATGGAATATTTTCCCACTTGTTTGTGTAATCTTTGATTTCTTTGTATACTGTTTTGTAGTTTTCATTGTAAACGTCTTTCACATCACTGGTTAGGATGATGCCAACGTATTTCAATTTTTTTATGGTGTCATCAGTGGAATTGTTCTTTTTATTGGAGTTTCTGTTTGTTTATTATTGGTGTATAGAAATGAAATTGCCTTGTGTAAGTGTATTTTATACCCTGAGGCATTGCCAAAGTCCTTCATCAATGTAAGGAGTTTTTTTAGTAGATTCTCTTGGCTTTTCATGGTATACAATCATGTTGTCTGCAAAGAGAGATAACTTGCCTTCTTCTTTTCCTATTTGAATACCCTCATTGCCTTTTCTTCTCTAATTGCTCTAGCTAAAACTTCCAAAATTATGGTGAACAGGAGAAGTGACAGTGAACATATTTGTCTTGTTCCAGTTTTCAGAGGAAATGGTTCCAAAATTTGTTTAGGTGTATGCTGGCTGTGGATTTCTCATAGGTGGTTCTAAATTATGTTGAGGTATATTCCACCTATGCCTAGATGTTCAAGAGTTTTTAACAAAAAGGGGTGGTGGATTTTATCAAAAACATTTTCTTCATCTAATGATATAATCATGTGGTTTTTGTTTTTATGTTTGTTGATGTATTAATTATGCTTATAGTCTTACAAATGTTGAACCAGCCTTGCATTCTGGGGATGAAGCCTACTTGATCAGGATGAATGATTTTTAAGATATGTTTTTGAATATGGTATGCTAGGATCTTGTTCAGAAGTTTGGCATATATGTTAATCAGAGATATTGGCCTGTAGTTCTCTCTCTTTTGTTGGGTCTTTTCCTGGCTTGGGTATCAATGTGATTTTAGCTTCATAAAATGATTTTGGGAGAGTTCCGTCTTTCTCAATTGCCTGGAATATGTTCAATAGGTTTGATATTAATTCCTCCTTGTATGATTTGTAGAATTCTGCTGGGAATTTATCTGGACCAGGGCTTTTATTCTATTTTTTATTATCATTTTTAGTACCTTTATTAGGACATAGTCAATTTCCTTGATCATTATTGGTATATTTAGGATCTCAAATTCTTTTTGTTATAATCCATGGAAGTTGTATGATGTCAGAAAGTCCTCTGTTTCCCTTAAGTTTTCAGGTTTGTTTCCATACAATTGTACATAGTAATCTCTGATAATCTTTTGTATTTCTTCAGAGTCAGTTGTGACTTCATCTTTTGTGTTTCTGATTGAGTTTGGGCTTTTTCTTTTTCATGGTCAGTCTGGCTAGTGGACTATCAATCTTGTTTATCCTTTCAAATAACCAGCTTTTTGTTTTATTGATTTTTTTATGTGTGTTATCTTTTTGTCTTCTATGTCCTGGATTTGGCCTTTTATTTTGGACATCTAGATTCTTTTGCAGAATTAGGTTTTTGGTGGTCTTTCTTTTCCAGCTTCCTTAGGTGCTTTGTTGGGCTGTTAACTTGTGATCATTCCATTTTCTACAATTTTGTTTGTAAAGATATGAATTACACTCTTAATGCTGCTTTTATGGCATCTCAGAAACTTTGGCAAGATATTTCTTCATTTTCATTTATTTCCAGGTACTTTTAATCTCTGTTTTGATTTAATTGTTGACCCAGGAGTTGCTTAGCGTCATATTGTTTAGTGTTCATGTCTTTGTGGGTTTGGAGGTAACTTTGTTGGTGTTGATATTTATTTTCATTCCACTGTGGTATGAGAAGGTACATGGCAAAATTTCAATCTTATGAAATTTGCTTATCTCTGATTTATGGCCAATGATGTGATTGATCTTGGAGTACATTCCATGAGGTTTTGACTTGAATGTATATACTGTGGTAATTAGGTGGAGTGTTTTGTAGGTATCAATTAAGTCAATTTGTTCAAGAGTCTTCCTGGGGTTCTGGATCTCCTTGCTGATATTTTCTCTTGATAATCTGTCTAGGGTTCTTAAATTTCCTAGCTATGATAGTGTTAGAGTCAATCTCTTTTGCAAATTTGACTCGAAGCTGGTTTATGAATGTTGGTGCTGCCATGTTGGGTGTGTATATGTTTAGGATGGATATTTCTTGTTGATGGCTTGAACCTTTATATAGTTTCCCTCTTTTTAAATATTTGATAGCTTAAAGGGTATTTTGTCTGAGATTAAGACTGTAACTTCAGTTTTCTTGGTGTTCCATTCATCTGAAATTTTGCTTCCCATTCTCTTACTTTGAGTCTGTGTCATTTCTGATGATATCAGTCTCTTGAAGACTATATATTGTTGCCTCATTAAATTTTATTCATTTTGCCATTCTGTATCTTTTCAGTGGTGCATTTTGCCCATTAACATTTAGGCTAATTATTGAAGTGTGAGAGTTTAACACTGTCATGAGGATCTTATAGAGGTTTTTTTTGTTCCTGTTTGTTTGTTGTATTCTTTTGATTTAGGGGTTGATTCATGTATGTTTTCAATCTTTTTCCTGCACTCTTGTACAGAACATTGTTGTTCTTTTTTTTCTTTTCTTTTGTGTTTAATGCTTCCTTAGGTGTTTATATTAGAGATGGTCTAGAGGAGTGTACATTCTTACGGATTGTATGTTTGGGAAAGATTTTAATTCTCCCTCACTGATGTAGCTTAGTTTAGCTGGGTAGTTTATTCTTGGTTGAAATACAGTCTTTTTGAGAGCTTGGAGACTGCGCTCCAAGTTCTCTTAGCCTGAAGTGCTTCTGTAGATAAATCTGCTGTTATTCTAATTGGTCTTGCCTAGGAGGCAGTCTGACCTTTATTTCCTGCTGCCTATAGGATTTTTTCTTTATACCTACTTTGTATAGACAAATTACTATGTATCTAGGAGATGATCTTCTCATCTTCTCATTTGCTGTCTTACAGGGGTTCTCTGAATTCTTGTGTTTGAATGATTGCATCACTTTTGAGATGAGAGAAGTTTTTTTTTGAATAATTTTATGGACTGTTTGTTCCAGGATGGTCTCAGTCTCTCTTTTTGCCTCAGAAAGTTCAATTACTCTTATGTTCAGCCATTTGAAGTAATCACTCACCTTGTGAAGGTCTTGTTCTGTTTTTTAAGCTTCTTATGTTTTGGACAGGTGGGATTAGTTTTATATTTTGGTCCTCAAGCTCTGAGATTCTTTCTTCTGCTTCACTAATTCTGTTTTCCATGCTTATCAGTTTGTTATTTATTTAAATTACAGTATTCTTTACTGCTGTTATCTGTTATTAACCTCTTTCTATTTTTCTCTTATCTCTCCTCAATTCTTTTTAATTTCTCTATTAACATCTTGATGTCTGGGTTTGTAATTTGAGATCAGTCATTTAGGGGACTCTTCATTTTTTGCATTCCAAAATCTAATTTCTCCGTTTCTGTCCTTCCAGGGTTCTGTTAGAGACCCATATTCTTTTGGTTTTTCTTCTTTTGCATTGATCATCTCCCAAATCCCCTTATGTAATTCTGTTTTACAGGGATTACTGGGTTGCTTTTATGTTTTTTTGTTCAGCCCCCTATTTTTCCTCATGTGGATCCTCTGGTTATTTCACTTCTGAAGTTGGACTGTGGGTTGGGGACTGTACTTTTTTTCAGTTTTGAGATTTAGTTGAGTGGGGAGTTGTGCTTCAGAATCCATCTGCAGTTTACAGTATTCATCATCAGGTGTATGGGCACCCTGGAACCCACTTTCCACTGCCTTACAATCTGTCTATGCAATGGAGGTTTATGTTTGCTCCCTGGAACAATATGAGGTAAGAAAAAGGAAAATAATGGAAGAAGGAAGAGGGGTAGTCAACAGGAAGTTCGAGTGAGAGGAGAGGAAGGGGAAAAACAGACAGACAAACAGCTAACAAATGAAAAGAGATACAAAGACAGAAAAGAGAAACAAAACAAAACAACAACAATAAAAACCCTAGAGTATACAGGTAGTCACACAAACATATAGTCCAATAAAACCCTGTCTATTGATGTAGACTTCTCCTACAATAACAGTGGGTCTAAAATATAGAAAGAAGAAAGAAAAAAAAATCAATATCATAACTAAAGCAAAGCAAGTGTGTAAACATTACCAAAACGTGAATGAAAGGGAAAAGAAAAAACAAAGCAAATGAAAGTGGGCAAAACAAACAGTCAAAAAATAAAAATAAAAACAAGGATTCAGACTGGTTTTAAGGTCATTCCTGTATGTCCAGAGTGCCTTTAGCCCTGACCTTTAGCTCCTCCCTTCTGTTCTCATTACAGGTGGATAGGGTTCCTCATAGCTCCTCACAGGCCTACTTTGGGAGGGGGATGAGTCAGATCTGGGTTCTCTCAGCTTGCTGCCTGACTTGTCTGCCATATAGATCTGAGTTGTCTGTGTATCACTCAACCTGGGAGAGGAGTTTCTGTCCCCATTTGATGAGATTACCTTAGGCAATGCAAATCTCTGCCTTGTCCTGGGTCAAAGAAAATGGCCTTGGTGGGAGGCTTCTCATTGAGCAAAGACTCCTCTCCTGCTTTCCTGATCTTCTATCTCCACTGATTTGATCCAGGGTTTCTGCTGATTAATTATGACTGGGCATGGTGTGGGGCAGGCACCAGAGGATGGAAATCAGCTGGATTTAGCAGCTTTTCTCAGGCATGATCCCTCAGCAGCACCAGGCACCTTGCCACAACAGCAACCGGCACCTTCCAAAGCAGCAGACACTCCTGTGCATGACAGTGCTGGCCGAGCTCCAATTTGGGGTAGTGGGGGCTTGCAGTTGCCCTCAGAGGGTGTATGAAGACTCATGCACCTGAGTATCCCCTCAGACGGACTTTCAGGCTCCCACCAGTGCCTTCCCACCTACTAAGAGGGTCTTTATTAACAGGTGCCTCCACAGAGACTCTTACAGATCAACCTATCAGTCACCATCTTAAGCTCTGTCCTTGGTTTATTACATTTTATTATATTTGACAGTCATAGACATGAAAGAACATGTGTATCTTGATCAATGGCAGTCATAGTGAAGTCACTGAGTTAAGATAAATTCTTTCAAGTGCTTCTTGTGATATGCTACTCAAAAATACCTAGACAAGAGACTGCTAATTTGGATGGAGATCTGGCACTGGTCAGCAATCCCAGAAAGCAGAGTTGTGCTGGTATGTTGGAAAAAGTAGGTACTATCCGTGAGCGGCTGGAAAGATAATCCAGTGACTGTTAGGAATAGCCATGCTGAGCTGATGATGGAGTAGACACTCTGGAGAGGTTACAGACACTTCCTGTTAGAGAAGCTGCATTGCTTACCACAGAGAGATCAAGCTGTGCAGAATTTTCAGTTCCATGTGAAGGTGGATGTATACAGTTTTCTGTAGGAAAATAGAAGGTAATGGAAAAATCTATGGGAATGTGAAGTTACCAGTATGTTTGAGAAGCAGTATTATCTTAAGGTTGTTTCAATCAGTAAGCCTCTAACACCAATACTAAGTGATATACCTGAAACCAGTTTATGATAGTGGCAAGTGCTGAAGCATTTTGGTCTTCTTCTGAGGAACTGATTTTACATGCAACTGGACCTGAGTAGTCTTGTTCATACTTTGTTCCTAGGCAAGAATCAGTCTTCTCCCTGGTTTATCTTTCTCCTGAGCTGTTAGTAGAATCTGGAGGTCTGAAGCAGCCTAGACCCTCTACAGTCTTGAACATGAGCAGCCAGATCTTCTTTCCAGGATATGGTTCATCACAGAGAATAGTCTGCTAGAAAGAATAACAACCACAAAGGACAAAAGTCAGGAAGGGGAGTAGAGTCAGGGAATCTTGAAAGGAAGCCACCATGTTTTATACGATTTGTTAAAAAAAAAAAATAGGCTGGGCAAGGTGACTAATTCCTTTAATCCAGCATATTGGTAGTTTAATGGGAGAGGACTGCTTGAGCCCAAGAGTTTGAGACCAGTCTGGATAACATGGCGAGACTCTACCACAACACACACACACACACACACACACACACACACACACACACACACACACACACACACAGAGACTTGCCTGGTGTGGTGGTGCTTACCTGTAGTCTCAGCTACTAGGGAGGGTTAGGCAGGAGGCTTATCTAAGCACATGAGGTTGAGCCTTTGATTAGCTATGGTCATTCCATTGCTTGCAGGTATGGTGATTGAGAGAAACCCCAATTCAAAAATAATAAATAAATAAGAAATACACTTAGAAATAACTGAAGAGTGAATGAACATGATGAGTAACGTCTTTAAAAAGAAGTGAATAAGCCGGGCTCGGTGGCTCAGCCTGTAATCCCGCGCCTTTGGGAGGCTGAGGTGAGTGGATTGCCTGAGCCCGCGGGTTCGAGACCCGCCTGGGCAGCGAGACCTCATCTCTACAATAAATCAAAAAATCAGCTGGGCGTGGTAGCGCATGCCTGTAATTCCAGCTACTTGGAAGGCTGAGGCGGAAGGATCGCCAGAGCCCAGCAGGTCGAGGCTGCGGTGGCCGGGAGCGGCCACTGCACTCCAGTCTGGGCGACAGAGTGAGACTCCAACTCAAAAAAAAAAAAAAAAAAAAAAAAAAAAAGTGAATAAAATTTTAAAATAAATAATAAAAAGCATTATGGAGACATGGTAAATATAAGATGCAAAATGTCAGGACAGTATTTATTAGAGTAACACAAATACATAGAGGCACATATGATGACCTAAGAAAACATTTTAAAACAATGGGACAAATTATTCAATAACCCATTGTACAATCATGTTGGGGCATAAATAACTTTCCTGAATGAATTCTCAAGGTGTCAAAAGTATGTGTCTCTAAGAGACAGAGAAAGTGGGTGTTTTTGAAACATTGGGAAAAGGATGAAATTCACCTTTTGTGTTTTTCTAAAATTCTGTCATGTGAATCTGTTACCTCTGACATCTAAATGCCAGAGTTAAACTGCTAGCTCCCGCATTTTTTAGCACATACTATTGGGTGAATCCTTGATACATTCTACCTTCTTATCTGTAAAATAAGGTGAATTTAACCATGCCATGCCTGACACAGAATAAAATCTAAATAAATGTTAATTTTTAGTGTAATTACATGAATGTCTAGCAGCCAAAGAGCAGATAAGAAAATGTGGTATATTAATACAATAGAAATCCATATAGTAATGAAAAGGAATGAAGTACTGATACTGACTTGAGCATAGACAAACCTTTAAACCATTATGAAGTAAAAAACAAAACAAAACAAACATATACCAAAGGTCACATATTGTGATTGTGTTCATTTGCTTTGGCAGAAAAGGGAAATCCATGGAGACTGGTGTGTCCTTGGGGCCAAAGGGAGGATGGCATATGGAATAACTGACTAATAGGTTCAGGGGTTTGTTTGGGGGATAATAAAAATATGATTAGCCATTTAGTTGTGACAGTTGGACCAATTCATGAATGTACCAAATGCTGCTAACTTGTATACAATATGTTAAGGCTTAATTTTGTTATGTAAATTATGTCTCAAAGAAATATTTTTTAAAAAGTAATTACTGATTTTCCAGGTTGATGATGCACTACTTCATCCTTCTTTTGCCCCCTCCGTTTCTTTCCTGCTCTAGCACCACTGTACCCAAACCTCTCTCCCTTGCGGTATGTCTAGGGTCTAACCAGGGACACTTCCTTGAGTCATGTGACTTTGGGTACGACCAACTGCACACCTCAGCTCATGTCTCTCTTTCCATGGAAATGGGCTCTCAAAATAAAGTTTTCTGGAGTGCTTCAGTAGATGGCAAGAAGTTTGCACATGCTGGATTGGTGGAGAGGGACATGATGGGAGCCCCTCAACTAAATATTTAAGCCCTTCAAGTTTAATCTTGTTTGCCAGTAACCCATTTTCTGTGTTCTGAAAGCCAGGTTGGCTGTGTTCTGAAAAACAGGTTGATTGCTATGGGAACTTAAAAACACTGAGGACTTTGGGGACCCCAATAAGTCTCACTTCGAGGCCTTGCTTCTTCACATGTTGTATAAACCCAGTCCATTGCTGAACCTCACCATCAGAGTGATACAGTGATACTGACTTTGCATAGTGTAAATGTTAACTCAGGTAGTACTTCCTTTAGCTTAGTCATTGTTGAGTAAATGGTGGTTTTTATTCCAACATCTGTTGTGAGTAGGCCTCATTTTTTGGCAGTTTAATTATCCAGCATCCAGGTTATCAGCTGTTCTAGGATTACTGTGGGCCTTTGCCACTCCACAAGTAGGTTCCCCTATGTTTTGTATTCACCTTTCCTGCCTGTAATCATATGTAGTTAAAGTAGCTCAAACCTATTGGAGATGTGTTCTAAACCTTAGATTTCTAAATTATGTATCTGACAGGTTATGTGACATGAGGCCATCCTCCATGAGAAAATTTTTACATTTCTTATGGTCAACCCAGGCTCATCTTCCATCATTTTCAAATTTGTTCAGATATTATCCTTTCAGGCTTAACTTCAGACTCTGTGGCCAACATCCACCATTATCCCCATTCCTGATTATTTTTAATAACCCCATAAAATCTTACTCCTTTTGGCCATTCTAATTCCAGACCACGTTACTTCTTTTTCATCAATTATTATCTTTTCTCTGTTTGCTAATCTAACTTTCATGTTCTTCTTTCTGATGTAGCCTTTGATCCCCACCTTTACCAAAGAAAACCACAGTTAACAGAATCTCTAAGTCAAAACCATAAATTTTATCAGTCATATACTGACCAATCCTCTTCCTTTTTTCTTTTTTAGTTTTATTAAGTTTTGGAACATATTTAAATAAATTTATATTTGTGAATTTGTGGAAAACTAAGCAGTACCCAAGGTGGTACCAACAATCTTAGCAGCTTTAAAATTTTGTAGCCATAGTATTGAGCAATTTCCTTATTTCTTTCCCTCTCAACAAAACACTGCAGTCTGTCACTCCTTTGTCAGGCTCAGAAGTTTTGTGTTTGTTCTTCCTAGCTTGGTTAGCACTTTCCCCAGAGAGGTGTATTGGGCAGCATTTTCCCGCTCATGTTGAGCCTGCCTCTTCATGGTCTCATGTTTTGCCATCTGCTCTCTGAGATGGGTGTTGATATTACTGGTTCAGGACCATTGGGATTCCTTCATGCACTTGGTTAATTGCAGAAGTCTTGGAGTAAATAATGGTTTTGAGGTTTGACTGGTGACCAGAGGATGGTCTCAGCAATGAAAACAGTTCTCTCTTATTGTGGAGAGAAGTGCACAATGATGTTTTGTAGGATTCAGGCCTGAATGTAGCAGAGTGAGGGTTAGAAATCTGGGCCAAAGGGGTGAAACTGAGTTGAACTGCCTTGGTGGAATTTGGCTGAGCTGCTCTGGTAGGATCTATCAAAGATATGTTGGTAGGAGCTGGTTGGGGTGGCTTGACTGCAGTAGATTAAGTTGAATTGGTAGAACCAGGTCTGCCAGAGTAAGGCACAGCAGGCTTATGTACAGCCAGAGATTGTGGTCATCAAGGAGTAGGTCTAGGTTGCAGTTTATCCAGGATTGGAAAGAGCAAAGGAACCAACTTGACCTTACCAGATGTTGGAAGCTCATACTCAGATGGAGATGGACACTCTTTTGCAGCACTGCTGTTGGGTTTCAGGGGTTTGTCTTGCTTTTTCTCAGGACCTTTACTGTCAAGTGTGGTATCCATCCATGGTTTGACAACTGGAGATGGCTTGTGTTCTTTGTTGTTGCTTGAGTTTTCCAGGGACAAGAAGGAAGCAACTCCACTTTTATTCTCACTCTTATTCCACAGTGGATGGAACACCTGCACAGACTCCAGCATATGCATGCCTAGGCCATTTTGAGGCATTTTGAAGTTCTCTGGGCTAAAAGCTGGGAGATTACTCTTCTGCATTTCATCTTGTATATGCTTGGTAATTCTTCCCTGATGGTTTCTGAATGCGCCCTTTCTTTAGATTCCTTGGTCTTGTTTTCTCTGTTTTTTGTTGTTGTTGTTTTTGTGTCCATGGCCCTTAGTTTTATTAATTTTGCTGGATGCAGCTATCTGCAGTCTGTTGTCAGAATGCTTGGTGGCATGTGCAGGAGGCCTGTCACTGGATGTAGTACTACAAAAAATAAAACCAAAAACGCATCTTCTTCTTTAAGGCACTCTGGGTTCTTGGGCTGGTGTTTGGTCTCTCTCACTCCTTTGTCAGGCTCACAAGTTTTGTGTTTGTTCTTCCTGTCTTAGTCAGAGGGACCCTTTATGGCACATGAGTTTTCCTGCACTAAATCACCTTGATGGCTTGTATACCTTCATCTTTGACTCCCATAGGAACTTTGGGTGGGTCACGATCATTTAAGGAATCAAAGAGCTGTGGAAAGTGAATTTCCTCTCCCAGTGTGGTGATGTCTGCAAAACTTCTGCTGGACTTAAACCCTTATTCAAGTGTCCCTTGGTCCACAAGACTAAGGCTGTTTTCTCCTGATTGGCATTATCAGTACCAAGTTATTCATCAGGGCTAAGAGGACCAATGCAGGCCAGAAGTTGCTGAATATCAGGAATTTCTAAAGAGAGTAGTGCAGAATCTTGGTTTTTGTAGTGTGAGCTGGTAGACATCCAGAGGCTTGGAAAGCTTGGTTTTGATTTTACCCAAATTGTTATCATCTGAATGTCCCTGGCTTGGAGCTGTAGCCAGTGTCATGAGATTAGTAGAACTCTGGACAGGAGCTTTCACTGAAATGTCCCCAAGCTCAAGTGATGAGCTACTATGAATAATTTGGATATCTTTGCTCCTATAGCACATGGGGAATTCTGGATTTTGTAATTGACCAAAAGTCTTACTTGAAGGTAGAAATTCTAGAGAAGTTTCAGTCTCCTGGGATATATTCATTCCTACAAAGGAATAAAATAGTGGGGGCATCTCTGGTAAGTGAGACACTCTTTCTGCACACTAATGCAGCGATCAGGTTCCTTTTAATTGTGGGAAAGCATTTGTGGCTAACTTGTCTTAAGGAGCATGGACAGGATACTTGGAAATAGGCAGTGACTGTTCTACTTCTAGCTATTTAACATTTGATGTCATTGCTTGTTAATTTTCATTGTGTTTCACAATGTTGTTCTAAGTCAAATTAAAATGAAATTATGTTGAAATATGAATTGTTTTGTATAATCTGGCATTCTTATTCTGTGTCACTTCAATCTCTTCACTCTCCTGAGAGAATATGAAGACTTCCCACCGTGTGCTAGGTCAGTATCTTGAGCTGTTTCTAATGACATCTATAAGGAAGGACATATTGTAAGACTGTTTGCTTTGAACAGGATCTCTGAACACATTGTCTTCATTCCTGGTGTAAAAAGTAAGAAACAAAGTGACCCTACAACAAGAGAAATTCTGAAGTGCAGTACAAAGACAGTAAAGCAATAATTTAGGAAAGAATACTAATGAGAATGTAGTGGTACAGGGGATACAGGGATACTGATTCTCTAGGGCAGCAAAACATGGCATTACTTAGTGTGATTTTGGAGTTTTGTTTCTGTAGCACTGATGGCCATTAATGTCCCACCTTCTCACTTACTTGGGTGTTCTTGTATTGAGTTTGTAAATGGACAGCAAGAGCAAGGGTAGTGGTTAAAGTCTGGGACTAAATTCTACCTCTCTGTGGTTTCACCACTTGTCAGCTTCCTATCTGACCCTCCTTCTTGTGCTGAGTTGATTCCTCTCACTTTTTACTCTTTGTACTCACCTTGCATGTGTATTTCTGTTATGGGCTGAGCAGACACATTGTAGTAGATTCCAGTGGTGGAGTCTGGTGGTAGGATATTTGTGTGCTGAACTACCTTTTTCACCATTGCCATTTCTGGTTGAGAAGCAGAGGTGCTATATTCTGGGTATGACAAAGAACCATAAGTTTGTAGGTTGGGGGAAAGTTGTCCAGACAATAGTGGCCCCAATGTGTCTTGATTGTAGTAATAGATCTGGCTTTATTCCTGATAGGGAAGGGTCAGGCTATGTCCCTGATATAGAATTTGAAATGGCATCCCTTGAAAAAGGATGGTAGACATGGATGGAAACAGAGGGATTTATGGCATTGGTGTATGTAGTTTCCTCATGCTGGGCAGTCATAGACAGGGAAGGGTCATGTGTATTCTGGTCAATGACAATCATTGTGAAGTCACTGAGTAAAGATAACTTGTTTTTAGTGTTTCTTGTGATATTCCACTCAAAACTACCAGAATAAGAGTCAGTGAAAGTGGAGTTCTGACTAAAGGCAGCATCCCCAGGCAGCATAACTGTGCCAGAAAGTGGTAAAAGAAGGCACTACCCAGTGTTTGGGAAGAAATGCTAGAGACTTTTGGCAATAGCCATGCTGAGGTGAAAGGTGGGGCAGGGACTCTGGAGAAGTTGCAGACACTTCCTGTTAGGGAGGCCACATTGCTCATCACAGAAAGAGAAAGCCATCTAGAAACTTCAGTTTCAAGTGAAGATGGATTTTTGGAAATGTTCTATATGAAACAGAAGGAGATTGAAAAACCAATGAGAGTTGTAAGATACTCTTATTTTTTAGAACAGCATTTCTTAAGGTTCTTGCAATCAGTACACCTTTAAAATCAATATTCAGTAAGATACCTGAAACCAGTTTATGGCACCTGTTAGTGCTGGAACAGTTTGGTCTCTGTGAGGAACTGATTTTGTATGCAACTTGTTCAGAAGACAGATGAACACAAGACCTATATGTTCTTGTTGATAAGTTGTTCCTAGGCTAGATGCTACCTTCTTCTTGCCTTCTGTTTCCCCTAAGGTTGCACTTGTTTTTACTTGTAAATGTTTTCTATCTTGGAAGCCTTTTCAAAGTAGGAGGTCTTGAGGGAAATTGTGTTTTAATATTTCATTTTATGTGTAAAAAAATGAAGGCTCAGAAAGGTCAGATTGACCAGACCAACTTTAATGGAATATCATTATCAGCTTAAAACACCTGAATTTCTTGCAAGGACTTTCCTCTGAGCAAAGACCAGCAACTTGGAGAAATAGATGTTTAAATATTGACACTTTTGTGGTTTACAAGCCAATAGTAACAGGTCTAATAATTGCCATCATAGTTTCCCATTTTGCTGAAGAAGATCACATGCTTTTCCTAGAGTTCACTTTTAACCCAGGCAACTTAGTCTAACAGGTCATTATTTACCAAAATCATGGTTAAATTCTAATTCTCATTGCCTGAGAATGAGAACTCCAGAAATTCTTCTTGAGAGAAAAACAAGTTATTTAAACTCTGGCCTTCAGGATATTAAGTTGTGATGTGGTTCTCACAATAATAACGGTCATCACTCAAAGATGAATTAAAGTGATATACTACATATGCTTAGTATAAAGGGAGACAGTAACTTTTGGAGACTCCAAAGAGAAAAATTATGAAAATTATATTACTACTACAGAAATACAAAGATTAATGTGGATATTAATGAAAGTGATGCGATGTGGCAAGCATCCACGTATAGCAAATTGCTAATAAATGAAGTTCTGGTTTTTATATTGACCATGTTATATAATTGAATACTATCTATTTTAGTGAATAAATGAACTAAGGAACAACTCACAACAGAATGTGACTTAGAATGAATTTCTAAGCAGTGTGTATAGACATGAAACTACATTAGTAACACATATGTAGCAGCCTGAAAAACACAGTTAATATGAACCTAGATAGCCATAATATATGTAGACATATATTTTTTAAAAGTTGACAGAAAGCAGATAGCAAAACAGTAGGTGTCAAGGATGTCTGCTAGTGAACTCATTCATAATCCATCAATATTATCCAACAAGTGACAGGTATCAATTCTAGTTAAAATTGACATTTAAATTAACAGAGCCTGAGAAGAAGAAAAGAATATTTAAGAGGTGTCATGAAGTTTTGTACATTTATCACCAAAATCTACATTATAATTGTCTTTAACATTCAGGAAAATATAATCCCCAGAATCTTAAAGAAATCATCATAGCTAGAATCTAACTAAAATACAATTTATAATGTGGGGGCCATATAATGAACTCCAGAACATTATTTTAGATGCATACGGAAATTAGAAATGTGACTTTGTATTCTTAGGTAGACTTTCTTTTTATTCAAGGTTTAAAAATAGTTTATTGTTAATCACTGTGTCCTCTGTTTTAGGAATGAAATTATTGTAAAGAAGAACAAGCTATATTTGAAACTTACTATTCACAAAAGAATTTGTTCTTCTGATGAGATAAGAGACAACCATTTTTAAAAGACTTAATTTAATTGGTAATAGGTGAAAAATGTTTATAGTTGCAAAATCAGAATAAATAGAACATGCAAATTGAGTTTCCATAATCTTTGACATGAACATTTATATTAGTTTCTGGTGTAGAGGAAGCATCATTTCTAAAACATATTTCAGTATGTTTATATTCACAATGGTGTCGTGTCTTGCTTGCTTTGGCAGGACATATGCTAAAATTGGAACAATACAGAGAAGTTTCTCATGGCCTTTGCACAAGGATGACAGGTAAACTCATATTTTTCTTTTTTTTTGAGTTGGAGTCTCCCTCTGTCACCCAGACTGGAGTGCAGTGGCCGCTCCCAGCCACCACAGCCTCGACCTGCCAGGCTCCAGTGATCCTTCCACCTCAGCCTTCCGAGTAGCCGGAATTACAGGCATGTGCTGCCACGCCCAGCTGATTTTTTGATTTACTGTAGAGATGAGGTCTTGCTGCCCAGGTGGCCTCGAACCCGCGGGTTCAGGCAATCCACTCACCTCAGCCTCCCAAAGGCGCGGGATT
This sequence comes from Cephalopachus bancanus, assembly GCA_027257055.1. Lineage (NCBI taxonomy): Eukaryota > Metazoa > Chordata > Mammalia > Primates > Tarsiidae > Cephalopachus > Cephalopachus bancanus. Next base: position 349,026 of record JAPVLO010001132.1, on the reverse strand, counting down.
ACAGGCTGAACCACCGAGCCTGGCTGGTAAACTCATATTTAAAAACAAAACTTTAAACTGTCATCTGAATTCACAGAGGCAGTAAAAACAGGCCAAACTGTTGAACATCACATTTCTGATGGGCTTCATCTTCTACTGAAACTCTTTCCTAGTCTTAGTTTCCTTTCTAATCTATTAATGTAAACATCTATTAAAACCAATGTCATTTTCCCTTCTTCTGATTAGGGTTCCATTCATTGTTGTGTCTTCTAATTTAAACTATTTGGTTGTCTTCAACAGTCTATCGTAAATGACTTCTTTTTCTTTGAATACACCTCTATTTCTTTTCTTCTTATATTTTATTTTCCACATTTTGTGCTTCTCCATCATGGCAGTTCCTGTTAGTTTGTGCTTAATGAAACTGTCCCAGAAATTCTTAACACATACTATCAGTTGTCTTATAATCCAGCACTCTTTGTTCTCTCTATTTTATCTATTAACCTAGTTTAAATAGAAGTGTGAAAACATGGGAATATTACTGTTTCATCAAATATGAGACTAAAGTTGAAATATTGGTTGACCCAGAGTATAACAGATGAAACATCTTGGGACTTATTGCTAATTTTCTATACCACTTAGGCTTTCTCTGTTTTGGTTGAAAAAAAATACACTTAACAAGTCTCTTATTTCATTGTTTATATGTATGTCCTTGAAACTGTAAGGTTTTTCTTGAGTTAGGAATTATAAATAATAATGAATCATTATCTTTATGTAATAGATGAGGAAACAGAATTTGTTTCACAAAGTTATGTAAATGATTTAACCAAAGCTTGTGAATGGCAAGGAAAACTGAAATTAGGTCTCTAGATTTGTAGTTCAAGGCTTGCCATCATTAGTCCAAGCTTTATTGAGTCTACTATTGAATTTAGAAAGAAATCTAATGAAAAACTTGGAAATTTTCTTTCATTACCTGATGTGGTCAGAGAACAGAGCTTATCAATTTTAGATATAAGTGATACAGAGTTGATATTAGAGGTTGTGTTTGTGACTGAAACCAAAGAGCACATATGTCCAGTAGGAAAGTCACTGGTCACTGTTTCCTTTCGATGATCCATATGTATTTACAGGCAACTCCACGGTAACTCCAAGATTCTACCAGGTGGGTTGAAGGTGCATTTGGTGGTAGGATGATGTCATCAAGAAGTTAGTTGAATGCTGAGATAGCCAATAGTGGGATCAGTTTCCCAAGAACATGGCAGGATTGGTTGGAGGGAGTTGAATGGAATGTATAATAACACCCAAGTGACTGAGCTCTTTGAAGGCAAAATCCTGCAGGACAGACATGATAATTCCACTTTCCTCCAGGCTCTTATATAGGGAGATCATCTCAATGTTTCATATAATTTTTTATTACTATAACACATAGTTATTTACATTGTTGTTATAATTTATATTACATTTATACTTTATATGTTAAGTATCCAGTCATTATCCTTACAGAAGAAGGAATGTGATATCTAGAAGGAGGGATAATAGTTACTCTCAATCCATCAGTGGATCGGATGAATGAATTTACTACAGCTTTTAAGGACCAAAGGAAGGGAATAAATTGCTCTTTTTGTAACCTGGTTGAAGAAATGGGTTGTAGTTCAATGAGTTTGCCTTGTAGGAAATGATGTGTGGTACTTAACTTCTGTAGTCTCTTCTTCTTGAATTCTCTCTTCCTTTGCAAGGCCAGAATGGCCAGTGTGAACTTTATCTCTCTTCTGTTCTCCTTTGTCCTGATTTTCGGCACTGATTCTGAGATAGGTATTTATCTTGCATTCTTTCAATAATTGATGTTGTTTTCTGTCAACTTCCAGAACCTAGTGTCTTTTTTCCAATGTGTTTTTTTTAATAAAACTAATTTTTCATTTATAGTTAGATAAACTAAAATACACTTTTGAGGTCTTTTCAATGTATATCATTATACATTTCAGTATTTACATAACTTTATTCAAAGCTTATTATAATTATTTAAACCTGGAGTGTAAGAAAGCAAACTATGATACCAATTAATGTGACAAAATTACCAAATAATTTTATTTTTAAGATGTTTCATGTTTACATAAATTTGCAGCTATTTTGCTTCACTGGCTCATCTTTTTTAAAAGACTTTTTAACAATAATACTGTAATCTTGAGTTAGTACCTGCTAGAACATTTTTCTTTTTTTTTAACTCTTCCATATTCTGCCTTATTCAATGACACAAATTTCGCTGAGGATAATGGCACTGTAGAATGTTTTAGCTGGATGCAAACTTTAAGGATCTGTTAAACACATTCATTTTATGGATAAAGAAGTTAATTCTGAGAAAAATTAAATGAATTTCTGAAGTTTACACAGAGAGCTCATCTATGGCAAGAAATCCAGGTGCGTGGATACCCGGCACAGTGCTTCTTCCAGGACACCTCAGCTTTTGCTTTGGTAAACAGCTGGAGTGCACATGATCTCCTTTCTGATGAACTTAAGAAAGAGAAATTGTTTAGTCATCTTGTTGAAAATAATCTTCCTGGAGGAGGTGTAAGGGCAAGAGAGTTCTTGGTGTTGAGCCAAACTTTTTTTAATGCACCCACCAAAATGTTGGCCTCTCCCTTCTCATTGGTGGGCACACTACATCCCAAGAAATGTCGGGCACACTACATCACACATCACAATCGACGTCATAGGGTTCCCAGGCATCAGGATCAAATGATTCCTGCCTCAGGCCAGTCTAGAACACATGGTATTGAAGACAGTCTGGTGAATCAATATCATAAAGGGTCAAAGGTAAAAAGTGAACTTGCTAAGGATAAAACTGGAGGATTGAACACCACATTGCTTGGTATATTACTGCCTTTCTTTATCTTCCTTTTGTTTTATACTTAATAGAATACATCTATTTCAGTCAAATATTTAGAACTTGCTCTGGTTTCCTTTTTTATATCAATATTTTTTATTTTGATATTGTGGGGTACACTTTAGTGTTAGGTATACAAATATGTTTTGTTCAGGCACCCTGGTTGATAAGGGGTGTCTCCCCATCCCCAGATAGATACTGACTACCATTAATTCCACCTTCCTCCTCCCACATAGTTTCCCACCACTGTCAGTCCTTTTTTTTATAGTATTATGATGGACGTTCAAGGTCTGTTCTATGAGTGAGAACATGTGATATGTAGATCTTTGTTTCTGTGAGAGGTCACTCAGTATTATTGACTCTAATTCCATCCAGGTTGCTGCAAAGTTTATTATTTTGTTCTTTTTTATGGCTACATAGTATTCCATAGAACCCAAGAGGTTCTATATGTACCACATTTTTAAAATCCAGTCCTCTTCTGATGGTATGGTTGATTTCAGATTCTTGCTATTGGGAACAATGATGCAATAAACATATGTGTGTAGGTATCTTTTTGGTACAGTGATGTGAGTTCTGCAGGGTATATTCCCAGCAAGGGGATTGCAGGGTCATATGGGAGGTTGATATTTAGAGCTTTTGGGAATCACCACACTGCTTTCCACAGAGGTTGTACCAGTTTGCATTCTCACCAATGGTGTAGGAGTGTTCCCTTTTCACCACAATCTCTCCAGCTACTGTTACTTTTTGAGTTATTGATAATTGCCATTCTGACTGGAGTTAGGTGATATCTCAGTGTGGTTGATTTGCATCTCCTTGATGATTGGTGAGGTTGAACATTTCTCCATGCGTCTGTTGTCTACTCGGATGTCTTCCTTTGAGAAGTGTTTGTTCATATCTTTTGCCCACTTTATAATGGGGTTGTTTGTTTTTTTCTTTTCAGCACATTTGAGTTCCTTGTAGATCCAAGATGTTAAACCTTTGTCAGACCTGGAATTGGCAAATATTTTTCCCCATTCTGTAGGCTGTCATCTCACTGCTCTCTTGGTGGTTTCTTTGGCTTGCAGAAGCTTGTCCACTTAATGAGGTCCCACTTGCCTATCTTATCTGTTATGGCTTGTGGGTTTGGGGTTTTGTTCAGGAACTGGATGCCAGTTCCAATTTCCATAAGTGTGTCCTGCATTTTCTAAGGTTCTTATGGTTTGAGGTTTTACAAGTAGGTTTCTGATCCATTTAGAATTAATTTTTGTGTATGGGGACATATAAGGGTCTTGTTTGAGTCTTCTGCATGTGGTTCCAAAGTGTTTTAAATATTTTTTTTCCTGTAAAAAAGTACTCTGCCCGGTATAAGCTTATTCATAACTTTTTTCAGCAATTATGTGTGAGAGGGTGATGCTTATATAAGAAGAAATAGGAAACGCTGTGGCAGTTTAGAGATAGGCTTCATCTATGTAAAGTTTTTCAAGGTTTTGTTTTTTTGCTTTTGTTGTGAGCTTTGTATCTCAACATTCTCCTCCTATAATATTGGTGTGTAATGTGAGGAAGATAACATAATATAATCATCTATTAGCAAGACTCTGTATTTTGTCTGTGTTCCCATGAGAATCAATGGAATCCCTAGGTACTACGGATTAGAGTAGGTGGTATAAGATGGGGATGAGTTTGGTATGATTTCCTTTCTGAGAGCCGTAAAATGTTTGCATTCTAAAATATTCAGTTCTCACATTTAATTGTATTTAACACAAACACATATTATACTTTGACCCTTCTTGGGAACTATCCAGTAGAACTTTTTTTTGGTTTGGAAGGTCAGATGGTCAGATATGTTCATTAATTGAGCAAAAGTGGATTGAGTATTATGCTCGTGGATCAATATCAGGTATGGGTCTACCACAATGTAAAAGAAAAGCCAGTTGCTGTTCTAACCGTTTCATGGATGAAGGATTAGAGTCATCAGAAAGAACACAAATCTTTAAAAGATGAGGAAGATAGACAGATGAGGATGATAGAACAGACATCTTAAAAATGTTTATTCTTCTTTTCCATGAGTGTGGAAAATTTTTCCATTTGTTTGTGTCTTCTTGGATTTCTTTGAACAGTGTTTTTTAGTTCTCATTTAAAGGTCTTTTACTTCTCTGGTTAGAAAGATGCCGAGGTATTTCATTTTTTTGTGGTGGCTATTGTGAATGAGATTGTGCTTTTTATTTATTTCTCTGCCTGCTTGTTGTTTGTGTGAATGCAGCTGTTTTTTTGAACATTTATTTTTACCCTGAGATTTTGCCAAAGTCCTTTATCAGTGTAAATAGGTTTTTTGACAGATTATGCAGGATTTTCATAGTATAGGATCTTATTGTCAGCAGAGGAGGATAACTTGACTTCTTCTTTTCCAACTTGGCTACCCCTGATCTCTGTCTCATGTTTATTGACTCTAGTAAGGACTTCCAGCACAATGTTGAATAAGAGGTGTGAAAATTGGCAGCCTTATCTTGTTCCAGTTTTTTGGGAAAATCTTTCCAGTTTCTGTCTGTTTAGAAATATGCTAGTTGTAGGTTTATCATAGGTGGCTCTTACACTTTTAGGTATGTTCCGTATGCAGGTACCCTTGTTGATGAGGTGTGCTCCAACAGCCCCACTGGCAGTTTCCCACTACTGTCAATTCTTCTCTTATAGTATTATGGTAATTGTTCTAGGTCTGTTTATGATTGAGAACACATGGTATTCATGTGTTTCTATGACAGATCACTGAATGTGATAAATTCCAAATCCATCCAAGTTTCTGTGAAGTTCATATGTTTGTCCTTATTTATGGCTGCATAATACTACATTGTGTATATGTGCCACAATTAGATTTTATCCAGTGAAATTTCGATAGGCTGTATGGTTGGTTCCATGTTTTTGCTATAGTGAATAGTGCTGCAATAAACATGCTTGTGCAGGTATCTTTTTTTGGAGAATGATTTGAGTTCCTCCGGGTATACAGGAGGATTTTTGAGTAATATTGAAGGTCAATTTCTACTTATTTCAGAAATTGCCACACTGTCTTCCAAAAAGTTTGCACTAGTTTGCATTCCCGCCAGAAATGAAGAAGCATTCCTTTTTCTCCACATCTTCATCAGCATCTGTTGTTTGTTTTTTGAATGATGGCCATTCTTACTGGGGTTAGGTGGTATCTCAATGTGGTTTTGATTTGCATTTCTCTGATGATTAGTGAGGCTGAGCACTTTTTCATGTGTCTATTGGCTGCTAGTATATATTCTTTTGAGAAGTGTCTTTTCATGTTTTAATGGGGTAGTTTTTCTTGTTTGTTTGTTTATTTTATTTTCCTTTTGTCATGTTTGAGTTCCTTTAGATCCTAGATGTTAGCGCCTTGTCAGATATACAGTTGGCAAATGCTTTTTTTTCCTATTTGATGTGCTATCTTCCCATTCTCTCCATGGTTGCTTTTCAGAAGCTTTTCAGTTTGATGAGGTCCCACTTGTTTATCTTTCCTCTTATGATATTGGCACTTGGGGTTTTGCTCAGAAATTTTTTGCCAATTCCAATTTCTATAAGGGTGTCTCTTGCATTTTCTAAAGTTCTTACAGTTTGAGGTTTTACATTTAGGTCTTTGATCCGCTTAGAGTTGATTTTTGTGTATGGTTTTAGGTAGAAGTCCTCTTTCAATCTTCTGCATGTGACCAGTCAGTTTGCCCAGCACCATTTACTGAATAGGTTTTTCTCTCCCCAGTGGTTGTTGTTGGAGGCTTTGTCAAAGATAAATTGATTATGAAATTGAGATTTTGCTTCTGGAATCTCTATCCTGTTCCCGTGGTCTTTATGCCCACTTTTCACCAATACCAGGCTGTTTTGATTACTGTAGCCTTCCAATAAAGTTTAAAGTATGGAAGTGTGATACCTCCTGCTTTTTTTTCCTCCTAAGGATTTTCTAGAATATTCATGATTATTTATGTTTCCATTTGAATTTCTGTATTGCTGTTTCCAGGTCTGACAAAAACGATGTTGGCAATATAATGGGTATTGTGTTGAATCTGTAGATTTCCTTTAGTAGTATGGATATCTTAACAATGTTGATTCTTCTACTCATGAGTATGGAATATTTTTCCATTTGTTTATGTCTTCTTGCATTTTTTTGACCAGTGTTTTGTAGTTTTCATTGTACAGGTCTTTCCCTTCTCTGGTTAGGAAGATGCCAGGTTCTTTGTTAATTCTTTTTTTTTTTTGGCCTGGATGATCTGTTAGGGTTTTTACTGGATTATCTTTGTCCCAGCTATGATAGTGTTAGTGTCAATACCTTTTTCTAGTTTACCTAGTAGCTGCTTTATAAAAGCTATATTCCTATGTAGGGTGCTTATATGTTTAGGGTGAATATTTCTTGCTTTTTGACAGAAATTTTAATCACTATGTGGTAGCTTTTTGATCTTCTTAAATTTTGGTTTGCTTACAGGTTGTCTTGCCTGATATTAAGATTATGGCTCCTGCCTTCTTTTGTGGTTCTTTCACCTATTTTTTGTTTGTTTGTTTGTTTGTTTTCCTGTAACATCGAGGCTTTGAGTGTCCTTTGTGATGAGATGAGTTTCCTGGAGGCAGCAAATTACTAGATGTTTACCCAGTTTGCCATTCGATGCCTTTGTAGTGGTACATTTATTCCAATCATGTTTAGACTGATTATTGAAATGTGAGAGTTTGTCCCTATGGTTGGATGGAATTCTCTTATAAGGCTTTTAAAAAAAATCTTTTGTGTTTATATATGTGTGTTTTCATTTTTGCTGTGTGTTCTGCTTTCATGTGTGTTTGCAAAATTGTGAAATATATTGTATTTCTTTGTTTCTTTTTTCTTCTATGCCCAACATCATTTTAAGTTTCTTCTGTGGTACTGGTCTCAAAACAGCATTGTCTCTTAAGGATTGGATGTCTGTAAAGGATTTTAATTATCCATCACTGATAAAGCTTAGCTTGGCTGAGTAGGAAATTCTGGGTTGAAATTGTTTATCTTTGTGAACTTTAAAGATTGGGTCTAATTCCTTCTGGCCTGTAGTGCTTCTGCAGATAAGTTTGCAGTAATTCTGATTGATGTCCCTGGTAAGTAGTCTAACCTTTTCCCCTTGATGCCTCTAGTAATTTTTCTTTTATGCCTTCTTGTGTAGGCAAATTACTATGTGTCTAGGGACATCTCATAAGATGTCTGGCAGGAGATCTCTGGATCTCTTGTGCCTGTATAGTCATCTTTCTGGTCAGATGAGGGAAATTTACTTGAATGTTTGTCCAAGATGCTTTCCATTTATCTTTCTATTTCAGGTATTCCAATCAGACATGAGTTTGGTTTCTTGATAAAATCCACACATGTCTTGTAGAATTCCTCTTTCTTCGCAAGTTTTTTTTCCTGTATTTTTAATAGATTGTATTAATTCTTTGTTTTTATTTTCCAACTCTGAGATTCTTTTTTCTATTTCCCATGCTTATCAGCTTGTTATTTATTTCGTAGATGGAATTCATTATTTCTGTTATTTCTCAGCACAGTTTCTGGAGTCTACCTACCTCCATTACAATTTCATTTAGTTATAGCCCTTGCTTTTCTTGATTTTTATTCATTCTCTCCACTGATATTCTGATCTCCCAATGTACCTTCTGGGTATTGTTGTTCTGGGAGATAGCCGTTGTTTGTGTCTCAGCAGCTGTTTTTTCTAGCATTGACTCTTTGCTGACTCTGTTGGTTACTGGCATTTTGTTGTTGCTGTATTTTCATTTGTAGCAATTCCCTTATCTTTCACTTTAATTCCATTTCAGTGGAAAATGGAGAAGCAATCACTTCAGATATTTGCTCTACCTTTTGTCTTTCCTTGTCCTGGGGCTCTGGTTTGTCCACTTTTAAAGTAGGGCTGGGGTTGGGGCACTGTGCTGTCTCTTTACAAGGGAATGGGGAGGCTGCAAGAATTGTGAACTTATTGGCAGGTCATAATTTTTGCTATCTGGTGAAAGGGTCACCTGGGACTTGCTCTTTATCTCTGTTCAATATGACCTTACTGTGGGTATGCTTGCAAAGCCCCTTATTCCAAGAGAGGATATAAGAGAAAGGAGGAGAAAGAGATAAAAGGAAGAAAGAAAAAAGAAAAAAATTAAAAACAGAGAAATAACAAAGAAAGAGAAGTAGAATATTGAAAAACAACAACAAACAAAGCAACCAAATGAGATAATCAAACAAAAAACCCAATACCTGCCAAAAAACAACAACAGCATAACAAAAACATTGATAATGTGTTATCAGCTTGAGTATGTCTCTTTGGGGGTGCTCCCTCTTGCAATGGTTTCTGCAACTGCAGAGATATTTCCTGTTTACCATTGGGATATAAGAATCTCCCCCCTTCCTGCTTGCAATTGGTAGCTGGTGCATGCCCATGTGAGGGAAGGGGGCTGAGATAACATAACTTCTCTCAGGCTCTCATCCCATTCCTTCCTTTCCCAGCTTTGTCACAGCTTCCAGGAAATCCAGTTTACCACAAGGGAATTAGGCCTCTTATCTCTATTCTGCCCTCCTGATCTCTTTAACTTGTTGCTAGGGACAGGGCAGAGAGTTATGCACTCACCAGCCTCTTTCTCAGGACTTCTGCTGTCTATGTCTGTTACCTAGCAGCTGGCTCAGGGTGGAGTGTGGATGACCTGAGGCTCCATATCTGCTGATACCCACCAGGACTTGTGAACTGGGATCAATGTTTTCTGAGGTGTCAAAGAGCAGCCCTAATACAACACTGGTCTTAAGGTGCAGTTCTGCTGTTTCACAGAGGATGCCCTAGAGCACTTCTCTGCCCAGGTCTTAGAGACTCTGTCAGTTTATCTGCCAGCTACTGTTCCTGTCACCGAGGGTCAATAACTCCCTCTCTAGCAGTTTCCACTGTTTCAGGATCTCGGTACCTAGTGACAGGACTCTGGAGCCCAGTCCAGACTTGTGGTGGCTTCTCCCTGCTGTTTCCTTGGGACTCTGTCTCAGGATCCCTTGATGCACTCCCTCCACAGAGGCCCCTTTGATTTAAAAGTGTGCATTTTCCCCTCACACAGCTTTTCACCCCTCTAGAGATGTTACACCCCTCTTCCCTTTCTTTCTTTAAGATCTCTAAACCTGCCTCAGGCCAATCTTACCTTATAAAACTGCTGGTGATGCAAGAAGCCTGGAATCAGTTCACCAGATATGTACAGAGCATGGAAGAACTGAGTGAACTTTGAAGAAGAAGCTGAAATTTATATGAGTCTCTCAACTTATCTGAAGTGAAATAACTGGGACTCTGTTGAAATCTTTAGATTCGTGGGAGTGTTAATTTACCTTCTGAGTGTGTATATTTCTTCCCATGTAACTTTAACTGTTTAAACAACTTTAATCATAAGTCAGGTACAGTACATTATACCTTTGTTGTTCATTTATAATAAATCTTGAAAAACAGAAAGTGCAGTATATGACTATTATTAGAAAGAATTGTAACCTCAAGCCAGACTGCTGTTTCAGATGTTATATGAACACTAATATGTGTCAATGGTCACATGGAAAAAAAATCAGCTAAGACACTGAATAATGGCCTCATTACATAGGTCCTATTCATTAAAGTAGATAAAAGTGAATGTTTGATTATAAGTATTGGAAATAAAGTGTGTCTTTTTGGAAAAGTTTCAGCAATGATGCAAACTTGTTTCCTGTTACCTGAGCTACAGAAAAAACAAACAAACAAACAAACAAAAAAAACAACAACTCTGTCTTCTACCAGACCTCTACCTCTCATTCTGATTAATTACGAGGGAAAGCAGCTGGTCAAGATCTACTGGAACACTGCCTGGGCGATTGTAGAATATCTTTGTCATTTTTTGGTTGCTCATCAATCAAATCCTAAAATTCTTCTTTAGCCATCCCTTATTTTACCTGAATGAAAAAGTATTTATGGGAAGAAAGTAATGCCTTATACTTTAGAATCACATGGAGATGATTACCCCTTGCACTGCCTTGCAAATCCAGGGAAGTGGACAAATGTTTTAGCCTCAAATTAATGGGTAAACCAAAAATAAAACTCTAATTCCCACAAATGACTGAACAGATTTCCTCTGGGCCAAGAAAATACTGAAAAACTAGTTTCCAGGCAATGATGAGAAAGGAGAGCAGACACACACTCCTTGTTATACCTTTTCCTTTTTTTTTTTTGAGTTAGAGTCTCACTCTGTTGCCCAGACAGAAGTGCAGTGGCTGCTCCCGGCCACCCGCAGTCTTGACCTGCTGGGCTCCGGTGATCCTTCTGCCTCAACCTTCCAAGTAGCTGGAACTACAAGTGTGTGCTACCATGCCCAGCTAATTTTTGAATTAGTGTAGAGATGAAGTCTTGCCCAATTGTCTAGGTTGGTCTCAAATCCACGGGCTCAGGTAATCCACTCACCTCAGCATCCCAAGACTTGGGATTACAGGCTGAGCCACTGAGCCCAGCTACCTTTTTTGTTTCAGAGCTTAGATAAAATTGACTAGTATTAGCATTAAAATAGAGATAATGAGACTGACAAAATAGACTCTGTAAAAATGTGATAACAAATTCCAGTTTGACCATGGTATAGCAGCATCACATGACAGACAGATAACCTCAAGATATATATGTTGTGTGTATATATATATATACATATAAACATATATATAGTTTAGAATGGCCCTGCAAAGCCTTATTTTACAAAAATTCACATCTGTTGATAATCTCTTTCCCTAGGAAAAGTCTGACAGTTTTTAAGACATTTAACACCTATTCTTTCTGAAATCTTTACTTAGAGGTTTTATTTGTGAAACAAGAACTTTTGTTTCCACAGCCATTCTTATCTTAACTCAAGCATTTATTTCTACTGATGGCAAAATTTGTAAACCGGGTTCTTTTTCAGTTGCCAACCACAAAATCTTTGAATTCCTCTCTGACCTGTAAGCCCTGAATTTAGGATGTTCCATCTTTTCAGGCTGAACCTGGTAGGGTATACAAAAGGTAACTTTTTGTATGCGTTAAATATATTGGCTTATGCTTTTACCTGAAAATGTCTGTCTCCATAAAATATATAAAACCAAGATGGTCAAGAGGATTCTTGGCCCATGCAGGAAGGAATTCAAGCACAAGTCATAGTAGGGGACAAAAAACAAGTTTATTAAAGAAACAGAGAAAGGGGAAAATCGTGACCCCGTAGGCAGAGCAGCCTACATGCATCATTGTGGTTTCAACTGGAAAATAAAAATAAGTTTATTGAAATGACAGAGAATGGGTTTCATAGTCAGAGCAGACTGGGTTGGCCTATATAAAGAGCAGCAGCCATATGTTGCTGGGGTTTGATTTTTATAGATGTCTACTGATTATATGCCAAGCAAAGGATGGATCATTAATGTCTTTTTCAGGAAAGAAGCAGAGGGTTCCCAGAATTGAAGATTTTTCCCCTTTTTAAAGCCATATTGGGTAGCTTCTGGAAGTTGCCATGGTAATTGTAAATTGTTATGGTGTTGGAGAGTGAGTGTGTCTTGTAGCATGGAAAATAATTATAATTATTATAGTACTCAGCAAACACAGCAAAAAGGACAAGAAGGACAAGAAGAGGTCAATTTCAATGTCATCTTCGTCTCAGTTGGTGTCAATTGGTTTGTGTCTTTTGTTTTGGAGAACTAGTCCTGATGGAGTCCTGTCTCAAGCACTAAAACAATCATCTTAGGCCCATGCTTTAAGGACTTCATGAAACAGTACTCCAAGCTATGGCGACTTATATTTGGTTTAGAATAAGCATCTTCAAAGTATTTTACTGAGTTTGATTTTTTTTGTCAACAATTCTAGAAATTTGAATTCTAAGTGATGGTGTATTAAGCTGTTCCTGACATAACTCTTTGTAATAGCACTTGTTTACACACTATGGATGATTTTTTCAGCATATTTTTTAGCACATCTTATACATTTTCAGTTTAATTATGATTATAATTATCATATGCATTTTGCTATTATTTCTATTGCTATTAATTATGATCAGAGGTTTTGTTTGCAACTCAGAAATTTACTAAGAATATCTGCCTTCAGAATTATTTTTTGAAGAATAACCTAGAAATGAGTTAAGGGATTTAAGCATATCTTTTCTTTTTTCATACAAATATAGAACTTTAAATATTTTTTCAATATTTTTGTTATTTTGGAAATAATTACATTCAAATTCTCACTCCATGAAAAAGATGGTATATTTTGAGTTATGAAAAATACCCATTATTTTATTGCTCATATTCTGTCAGGTTTTCATACACACACACACACACACACATACACACACACCTCGTATCCATTGCTTGTTTTAAATATCTTACTAAATTACCTAATTTCCAAACATGTTTGATTTTTAGCCACACTTTTATTCCTTGCTAATGTTTTACTTATTAAAATTTGAGACAGAAAATATTTGGTTTATATTCCTGTAACTCTACTGTTGTTGGAGTCTGATGTTAAACAGCTTACAAAGGCACAAAATTCACATGCTGTTTTTAATTTAAAAAATTAAATAGTTGAAATAGATTTCTATATAAAACCAATAATTGAATAAGTTATTTTATTTTATTCTATGTATTGGTCAGTATATTTTATGAAAATATTTTTTTGTTGTTTATTTGTTTAGTTTTTAAATTGAATGCTTTTTGTTGTTGTTCTGAACACAAGGTTGCCTTTTCTTATTCTCCTGAATTAACCTTCCATCTCTGTTTTTGTATGTCTTCCTTAACTCTAAATGATGGCTATCTGTTAGGTGCTGTTTGCTTCTATTCTGTATCTAGCATCACTGTGAGATACATCTGAGGCTCATAGCTTTAAATGCATTTCTTTCTAAATTCTAGGCTTCAGTATTCAACTGCCTACCTATTATATTCACTTGAACATCAAATAAATATATCAAACTTTTTCATCTGTGTTTTTTCAAACTTTACATTTTGTCCTTGTTTCCTAAACACACTTCCCCAGTATTTTTCTTTTCACTTATTTAAATAATTGAACCAAAATTTTAATCTTAAGGCCATCTCTTCTTTAAATCACTTTTCTTAACCCAGTTTATCATCTGGTCCATTATCTATAACTTGGAGAATTTATTATGAACTCAATCACTTTTAATAATAACTCTGAGCCGGGCTCGGTGGCTCAGCCTGTAATCCCGCACCTTTGGGAGGCTGAGGTGAGTGGATAGCCTGAGCCCGCGGGTTCGAGACCCGCCTGGGCAGCGAGACCTCATCTCTACAATAAATCAAAAAATCAGCCGGGCGTGGTAGCGCATGCCTGTAATTCCAGCTACTCGGAAGGCTGAGGCGGAAGGATCGCCGGAGCCCAGCAGGTCGAGGCTGCGGGGGGCCGGGAGCGGCCACTGCACTCCAGTCTGGGCGACAGAGTGAGACTCCAACTCAAAAAAAAAAATAATAATAATAATAATAACTCTGGGAATTACTGATGTTGAGACATCATTAGCTCTTGTTTGAATTACTGAAAATGCCTGAAAATTAGTCTTTGTTTCTCTGAGTGATATAGACTCAGAGAGCTCTCATCAGAATAAACACAATGTAACTGTAAAAATGAAAATCTGATAAATGTCATTTGCTAAAATCCTTTCAATCTACATGATATGGCTACATGATGTGGCTGTGCCTATCTCATTGTTATTACATACCTCTTCAGTTACTCCTCTTCACTCCCAAAAGACTACTTGACTTAAAGGCACTGAAACTACAAAGAAGGTTTTTGCCTCGGCTATTTTTAATTACCCACTATCTGGGAAGTTCCTTCTCAAATATTTGAATGTTTCCCTTTATCAGTTGTTCATATTTCAGTTCAAATTTCCCCACCTCAGAGATATTTTCTTTCTGTGTTTATCAGTAAACAAATTTTTTATTATTTACAAAAAGGAGTATACTTAATTATCAGAGACCTCAAAAGAGGGAAGGGAACAATTTTTCTCAAGAAAATTTTGACTGTAAAGAGTTTCTGGATGAGTTCAGCTGTCAATTATGTCATCCAGCACCCACTTTCTTCCTATTTTTTCTTTTAGTTTTTTTCTTATTTTATTGGCTTTTATCATCATGTGCATGTGGATAAACTATCATTTCAACTTTAGATTTTATGCCTATCTTTAAGTTGAAATATGTTGACAATAAAGTGTATAAGTTAATTCTACTAATAATATTCAATTATTATATATAGATAATGTATATTCAATATTATTCAAGAAATAAAAAAGAAAGCAAGAGAGAGAAAACAAGCCTGAGAAAATGAGCATTTATATCGCCAGACTCTTTAGTAAACAATGGCAAAGATAGCTGGAAATATCTACTGAAAATAGCTCTCACCTTGATCATGTGTCCCCTTCATATTTATCTTCATTTTCTTATTAGTATTTATACGTTTTGATAGAAAATACTTTAATTTTTGCAAGTTGTTTATTTTTGTAATCTTAACCAGCAAATGCTTTGCTCATCATTGTGCCTCCCAGCATTTAGAATAATTGCTAAGACATAGTAGGTATTCAATAAATGTCTGTCTGGTTAATTAGTGAATGAATAAAATTAATATTAAAATTGACAAAATGTGTTGATTCCTATGTAGTCTTATATACTATCTACATTTAAACTAGTAGATAAAAACAAGAGCCAATGCTTTTTGTATGCCATGCTTTGATACAATCTTTAAAAAAAATATTTTTAAAGCAATATGTTAAATTTTATTGAACAGTAAAGCAAATTTGGATTAAGCTATTTACATTCAACATTCCACTTTTTGTTTCTTTTCCTCCTCTCAGGCATCTTAAAAATGTTTTCTCTATAGCACTTTGTGTTTAGAGGAAAAATTTTTCAGGGTCTGTTAGTAAATAGAAACACACATTGTATTTGGATTTTAATATAAACTCTCATTTTAGTTCACCTTGTGATGTTAAGATATTATAGTGTAGTATAATATCTCAATATGATATGCTTATATACACAATACATATATGTATATATGCACATATATAAACTGTTGTGCTTAGTAATTGACCTATTCAAATAACAAATATGATAAGTAGCATGAGGTTCCTTCCTCCAAATATCTTCACATTCTGATTCCTGTAATTTGTGAATATGCTAATGTTAAAATAAATACATTGGAGACGAGGTCTCAGAATTTCCCTAGCTGTTACAACTAATAGGGTCATATAAGTAAAAATTAAACTAGCTTGGTTTTTTAACATAAGTGACACAACTTAGTTCATTTTATGCAAACATTTCTAACCATAAATAAAATATATTTCCTTCCTAGGGCATATGGTATGTATGATAAGTATATGTAATAAATTTTTAACCAATTTCCTTCCATCTGGAAACCCTATTGTAAAAACTAATCATTGTAGAGGTTAAATGACTTCCTTATTGTATACTATCCTGAAAAAGACAAGTGTCTGAGCTCCTTACTTTCATTTAAGGTCTTCATGATCTTGTTCACTTATTGTGTGATACTAAAGTTTTAGATTTTTCAGTAACTTGATTTATTTTATTTATTTTTTTCTCCTCTACATGGCAAGGGAGGCTTTGCAATTGTGATATAGTTGCTGATCACACGATAGAGAGTTTATTTTGTATTATCTGGTAGACCCAATGTGTTTGCAAGGACACCATATTAAAGACATAGGATAAACAGAGAAGAAAATGAGGTTAGGAAGTAGAGGCCATAGTGAATGAACTGCTAATCATAAACAGACACAAAACAAGGAATTCAGACACCTCTAGAACCTAGAAGAAAATAAGAGGACAAATTATCCCCCTAGGAATTCCAGTACAGCATATAGCCTTATCTACAGCTCCATTTTGACCCACTGATACTAATTTTGATCTTTGGACACCAGAACTGTAAGATAAAAAAATTTGTATTTTTTTCAAGCTACTAAATTTGTGGAGTTTGTTATATCAACAGTAGAACAATAATAAAACAAAAAGTATAGCAACTTTAAAAATATTATTTAGAGAGTAAAATATGATTTTACCAAAGAATGTAAAAAACACCTGCAAATAAATTCAAATCAAATATCTAATACACATTCTAAAATAATATATAAAATGTTCAACTCTCAGATAAATCATCCAATGCAATCTTCTCTCTAGTTACACAAATCAGACTGAGCTATTTTAATAATTTTTATTTCTTTCTGCATATATTCCTCTAAAGGTTAGAAATTTCACTTATCCTTGTATTGTCTAACAGTTGTTTAATACAATAAGGGACAATTTTTAATTATGACATTGATTTGATATTTAATGGATAAATATTTTGTCATACTCTATAAGTAAGCATTGTTCACCAACATGTACACATATTTATTTTTATATTCCTAGACATTCTAAAATAGTTGTTTACCATTTAATATAATCACAAATGCTTTAGAATAGTCACCTGAATATTTATACTGGCTACAAAATGTTATGACTTTTGTTTTTCCTAGGATGATTACAGAATCCTGGAAATTCAGAAGGTATTGTTGATCTTCTGCAAACAATTCAAACAAGTTTTCAATCTAAAATTTTAAGATGATGTTTATGACTCTTCAATTTGTGTATTGCTATTATTTCAGTTTTATAGAAATTAAGAGTAACACTCTTTGCTGGTTTGAGGAACTTATGTTTAGAAGGTGTTCTATGTTCTATCATGTATGCCTTTAGTGGCATTTCAAAGAAGGAGAGAGAGAGAGAAAGACAGATATAATATACATATATCTATCAGTATGTTAGGTTTTGCTGTATTGTTAACAAGTTCCACATTTTTAGCAGAATAACATATTAAAGTTTTATCTCTCACTCAAACTAATTCTGATATGGGCTCCATAACCCTTATCCAACTTAAATCTGTGCCATCTGGAATCCATGACCATCACATTTTCTTGCAGGGAAGAAATACAGAGGAAGCAAACAAGCAATTGACTACATTAGGCCAGAATTTTTAACCGAACATTATGTTCATATTTCATTGACGATCACTGATTATATATTCTAAACATTATTGCAAGAAAGGCTAAGAAATAGAAATGCATAAGTAGTTGGTACGCTTTAACTGTGGTTGGCATATAGTGGCATTAAATAAGGAAAGTTGTGATAACATTAAAATAAATTACAATGATCACCAAAAGGGCACATAAATTACTAAGGAGAAAACCAAACATGAACAACCTCTGTGTTAATAGGAGCTTACAGTCTTATAAGCCAGATAAACAATTAGTCAAGAAAGAACAATAAAGTTAAGATGCACATCATCATCATGGGAAAATAAAGCTCTATAGAACCTTAGTTGCTGTTTCCATTGCTTTTTTGGTTTGTCTGCCTTCCTGTGATTCCACCTAGATTCACTTTTGTGTAAAAAACTCTTCTTTATATTTCCAACACAGGTGATGAATTCTCTATGTATTACCCTTCCCAAATATTTTTATTTCTCCACTTTTCATAATTATTTTTACGGTGTAAAAAATACAGTGTTAGAAAATCTTTTTTTTGTTTTGTTTTTTGTTATTTTTTTGTTTTTTTTTTTGAGTTGGAGTCTCACTCTGTCGCCCAGACTGGAGTGCAGTGGCCGCTCCCGGCCCCCGCAGCCTCGACCTGCTGGGCTCCGGCGATCCTTCCACCTCAGCCTTCCAAGTGGCCGGAATTACAGGCATGCGCTACCACGCCCGGCTGTTTTTTTGATTTATTGTAGAGATGAGGTCTCGCTGCCCAGGCGGGTCTCGAACCCGCGGGCTCAGGCAATCCACTCACCTCAGCCTCCCAAAGGCGCGGGATTACAGGCTGAGCCACCGAGCCCGGCTAGAAAATCTTTTAACATCTTTAAATCATTCTTCAGGAAGCTTATTCTATTATCTTCTCACATTCTTTGCTCTGTTGAAATGTCCTTTGTTTATCTTATTAGTGTTTCTTTGAAGATAATGTATTTATGTTGTTTTAGTCTATTGGCTTTAGATGTTTTGTTTTCTTTGTATGCAGCAGTTTCACTCTCGTATGCATAGGTGTACTTTCTTTTCTTTCTTTCTTTCATCTTTCTTTCTTTCTTTCTTTCTTTCTTTCTTTCTTTCTTTCTTTCTTTCTTTCTTTCTCTCTCTTTCTTCCCATCTTTCTTTCTTCATTTTATTTCTTCTTAACCTCATTTTGTGTAAATTTTCAAGGCTTCTTAAATCTGTCCATTGGTAGAAGTAATCATGGAAGATTTTTATCAATCATCCCTTGTAAACTAACTATTGTCTCATCTTTCACTTTTTCTCAGGATTCAAATCACTTATGTGTTAGACTTTTGTTGAAGCCTAATTGCTATTTACACACTCTTCACTATTTTCAATTTTCTCTTTACCTTAGTATAGCTGAACTGTATTCCAGCTTGATTTTTCTATGTCTAAATTGGTACTTATGGGCTTATCTAGTTATGGTTTTTAATACTAGAATTTCCATTTCATTCATTTTTTACTTATTGCATTGTTCTGATTGAAATCCTCATCTTTGCCATTATTATTTCTCTCCTTTATGCTTATTTCCTGTATCATATTAATCTCACTAGTACTTTTTAAGCTATTTCTGGTGCCAGTTAAATGACTGATTTAGATATCTATTTAGTTATTTAATCATGATTGTTGAATTCCTAGTAACTTTAAATTGTAATATGTACAACTAAAAAAGCATATAAACTCTTGATGTTATAAATCTCTATACCTAGTTCTTCCCCAGGCAGTTAAGAGTGAAAGACAATAACTTTAAAATTATAGTCTGACTGATTAGTGTTTTAATAGGTTTGATACTTGTTTACCACTTGGCATACTTGTTTCCAAAGGCATAAACTCTTTAGGACTTACAACTGAGAGCTTAGTGAAACCATTTATAAGGTTTTCTCCACACTTTCTTTTTTCTTTTCTTTTTTTTGAGTTAGAGTCTCACTCTGTCATTCAGACTGAAGGGCAGTGACTGCTTCCAGCCACTGCAGCCTCAACCTGCTGGGTTCCAGCAATCCTTCCACTTCAGCCTTCTGAGTAGCCAGAATTACAGGCACATGCTACCGCCCAGCTGATTTTTTATTTATTGTAGAGATGAGGTTTCACCAGTTGCCCAGGCCAGTCTCGAACCCGCAGGCTCAGGCAATTCACTCACCTTGGCCTCCCAAGGTGAAGGATTACAAGCTGAGCCACCGAAATTTTAGCTTCATTTTGTAATCTTTTGCTTTAAGAGCTTCAGAATTTGAAAAAGATTTCTATAAAAAATTTGACAATGTCCATTTTTTACTATCCCCTCCATTCTCACTAGGATTTAGACATTTGCATAATCTTTTTTTCCTACTTATTACCTGCCTATCTCTCTCTATGTATGAAGGTATTTATCCCTTCCCTGTGACTCCACCAAAAGCTTGCCTTGTTTCCCAGCATTTTAGGAGTGCTTCTGTATGGCACTTTACCAAAATCTTCATGCTTTGGCTTTTTATGCACAATGTGCAGATTTTAGGTACAGGAGGAGAAATCACAGAAGAATGTTTGCTCATGTCTAACAGTTCACTCTTCTCTGGGTTCTTCTTGTTCTTTTCTAGTCCAGCTGTCTAAATTACTTCACTAACTTTTTACTCTTTCCATTTTTTTGTCCCTGCTTTCTTTTAGATAAGCATTTTAATTGATAATTATTTGATTTACATAAAAGTTGTAAATGTAGTACAGAACTTTTCATGGGCACATATTTTTATTGTTAACAAATTATATTATTTGTTACTAAACATCATTATTTCAATTATTGTTATTATTGCCTAAAGATCATGGTTTATTTTTTAGTTTTTACCCAATATCTTTTATGCTGCAGTATTCCATTCACAGGGTCACATAATATTTAGCTATTGCATCTCCTTAGGCTCTTTCTGACTGTGAGAGTTAATGAGATTCAATAGTGCAAATTTGCCAGTAATGTTCTAAATACACCTCAGTGGGAACTAGTTAAATGATCTGCAGTTCATCTATACAACAAAAAACCCAAAAGTATGTATGTGATACTTTTTCTTATGACATAATTAAGTCATGATATCAAGTTCTATAATCATATATGCTGTATGATTTTACTTTTAAAAATATTAAGTCAATTTTGAGATGTATGGAGTTTTTGAAAGTACACATATATTTTTTAAAAACATAAGTTCAGGAATATGACTGGAAAGTATTAGCACATGGAAAAATTTGAATGATATAATTTTTATTGGGGTATGTACACAATATGCAAAGTTTATGTTCATAGTTTGTCAAAGACAAACTTTCCAGTAGAAGTCCAGATAAAATAAATGTTTGAGCCAGGTTCGGTGGCTCAACCTGTAATCCCACACCCTAGGAGACTGTGGTGAGTGGATTGCCTGAGCTCACAGGTTTGAGACCCACCTGGGCAACTTGGTGAGACCTCATCTCTACAATAAATCAAAAATTACCCGGGCGTGGTAGCACATGCCTGTAGTTCCAGCTATTCGGAAGGCTGAGGCAGAAGGATCACTGGAGCCCAGCAGGTCAAAGTTGCAGTGGCTGGGAGCAGCCACTGCACTCCAGTCTGGGTGACAAAGTGAGACTCAAACTCAAAAAAAAAAAAAAAAAAAGATGTTTGATCACAAAATACTTAATTTAAAAATCATACATAAACAACAAAAAACCAAGAACAAAATAAAAAGCACAACCACATTCACAATAATGTAACCATAAAAAAGGAAGAAATACCTCAGCATTGTCCCAACCAGAGATGTGAAAGACCTTTACAATGAAAACTATAAAATGCTACACAAATAAGTCAAAAATGACACAAACAAATAGAAACATATTCCATGCTCATGAATTAGAATAAACAAAATTGTTAAGATGTCCATCCTACCCAAGGCAATCTACAGATTCAGTGCAGTATACATTAAATGACCAGCACCATTATTCTCAGAACTGGAAATGACAATAAATAAATTCATGTGGAAACAAAAACAACCACAAATAGCCAAGATAATCCTCAGCAAAATAAACAAAATGGGAGGCATCACATTTCCAGACCTTAAATTTACTATAAGCCTACAATTAATCAAAACAGTCTCGTATTGGTATAAGAACAGGCATATAGACTAATGAAACAGGATAGAGATTCTGGAAGCAAAACCTCAATTTCTTAACCAATTCATCTTTGACAAAGCCTCCACCAACAACCACTGAGTAACTTAGTAAATAAATGGTGCCAGGAAAACTGGCTGACTACATTCAGAAGAACAAAATGGGACCCCTATCACCATATACAAAAATCAACTCTAAATGGATCAAAGTTCCAAACATAAAACCTTAAAACATAAGAAACTTAGAAAATGAAGAAGAGACCCTTACAGAAATTTGAAGAGGAAACCAATTCCTGATCAAAATCTCAAAAGCCCATGCCATAAGAGATGACATTGACAAGTGGGACCTCATTAAACTGAAAAGCTTCTGTGAAGCAAAAGAAACCATCAAGAAATTGGGAAAACAGCCTACAGAATCAGTATCTGACAAGGACCTAACATCCAGGATCTACAAGGAACTCTAATGAAATTAAAAACAAACAAACTCATTAAAAATGGGCAAAATAAATGAATAGACCCTTCTCAAGTGAAGATATACAAGCAGCCAACAGATACCTGAAAAAATGCCCAGCCTCTCTTATCATCAAAGAAATGCAAATCAAAATTACATTGAGACACCACTACCTAACTCCAGTCAAGATGGCCATTATAAATAACTCAACAAACAACAAATGCTGAAGAGGATGTGAGGAAGAAGAAACACTGTTGGTGTGGATGCAAATTAATACAACCTCAGAAAACAGTGTGGTTATTTCTAAAAGATCTAAAATAGGCTCTCCATATGATCCAGCAATTCACCTTCTGGGAATATATCTGGAGGACCTTAAATCATTCTACAAAAAAAGATACCTGCATGTGCATGTCTATTTCAGCACTATTCACTATAGCAAAAATGTGAAATGAACAGTGCTTCCCATTAAAAGTAGACTGGAAAAAAAATATGATACATAAACCTGATGGAGTATTATGTGGCCCTAAAGAAGAACACATTTATGGACTTTGCAGCAACTTTGATGGATTTAAAGTTTTTCATACTCAGTAATCTATCACAGAAACAAATAATTGAGCACCATGTGTTCTCACTCATAAGCAGACTCTGAGCATTTATCATAGTGATATAAGAAAGGAATTGGCAGTAGTGGGACACTGCCAGGGAAGGGGATCACAAATCATTAGTAAGGGTGCCGAATCCCAAAGTAGGTGAAGTGGGGATCAAATGAAGGCCAAAACTTTTCCTGTATGACAATTTATCTACCTAATCCTGAATTGTGATTCACATCTTTAAAATAAAATAAAATAGATCATTATTGTAATTAGTATGGAATTGTATGTAATATTCAATAATGTGCTATTTATAACAGATGTTTTTCAGAATTTCTTTCATTATAATGCACATATAATTATCATACGTTGAGAATTTGTGAGATAAGTTATTTATATTTTCATTCATGAACATGTTTAAGTTAACTATTAAACATGTAAAACAGGATGGTTCAAATAATGAATTCTCTGCCTTTAGTCCATCTGTGATGCTATAACATAATACTGCAGAATAGTATGCAACATAAATTTATTTTTGACAGTTTTGGAGGCAGAAAAATTTAAAACCAAGGTACCAGTATTTGGTGTTTGATGAGGACTGCCTGCTGCTTTCAAGCTGTTACCTTATTGACATGTTCTCTATGGGGAGCTAATGCTGTATTCCCTCATACGTAAAAGGGATGAAAGGCCAAAAGGGTCTAGCAGCTCCTTTAAGTCATTCTTTAAAAGTGTTAATCCCATTCATTAAGGAGTTCTTGTGACATCATCATTCCCTGAGGCCTCATGTTTTAATATTATCACATGGAGTCTTAAGTTTCAGCAAATAAGTTTTAGAGGAACACATCCCTTAAAAGCATACCGATATTAAAATAGATTATTAAATAATAAAAACCAAGTTTCCCTGTTTAATTTTTGCCCAAAATATTAGTCATGATTTAAAATTAAAGTCAGTTTCACTGAGTTAATAAAATATAACAACTGAGATTAATGTTGCCACCACATTTGCATGAAATTTATTTTAGGCACTGCTTAATTGGAAACATTTAAAAATTAATTTATGCTATTATCTTTAGGAATTAAGAAATTTAACTCTGACAGACTGCTACAACTTGTTATAGCATTTAGTTGATCATAACGTTTTATTTATTTTTATTTTTTTTAGTTGGAGTCTCACTCTGTCACCCAGACTGGAGTGCAGTGGCTTCTCCCAGCCACTGCAGCCTCGACCTGCTGGGCTCCGGTGATCCTTCCGTCTCAGCCTTCTGAGTAGCTGGAATTACAGGCATGCACTACCATGCCCAGCTGGTTTTTTGATTTATTGTAGAGATGAGGTGTTGCTGCCCAGGAGGGTCTCAAACCCGCGGGCTCAGGCAATACACTCACCTCAGTCTCCCAAAGGCACAGGATTACAGGCTGAGCCACCGAGTCTGCCTGATCATAACTTTTTAGAGTTCATAGCAGATATGTATTACTAATTAGGTGATAAACTTCAAAAAGAACTGTTGCCATAAGTTGCACTAAAGTTCTAGATCTTGCTCAATGTCATATTCACTGATGACTCAATGGTAACTTAAAATCAACGAAGGGAGTATATAAACTATGTTATGCTAGAATGCATGACTCTCCTCAAAGACATGTTTATCATTTTTAAATTTGTATTTAAAGATGTAGGGTCCAATTTAGTGTTAAGTATACAAATGGTCATTGTGCAAGTAAAATTTGGGCCTCACTTTGTTCCCCACTTCACCTGGTTTGCTTATTAAGATATGTTTGTTAAACATTTACTTACTCATCACTGATTAAAACCATTTTGGAACATGGAATTTAGAGTAACACACTGTAGGTTTAAATACAAGTTCTGCCACCTCAGAGGAAGATAACCTTTGCAGATCACTACATGCCTTAAAGTTCCCATTCCATTACTGGGAAAAGAGTATTGTAATACACTTCACATTCTAGGCTGTTTCAAGGATTCAGTACGTAAGATGTGTAGTCTGCTTATGTCAATATCTGCCATGTAGTAAGTGCTAAATAAAATTTAATTATTTTATACTTTTATATCACCTCTCCTCTCATATTTAGTGTGGCTGATTTATCTTGTTTGTTTGTCTTCTACTTTGGTAATGCATGGGAACAATGTAGAGATAGTGCAATAGAGTGAATAGAAACTAATTATCTGACAATTCCTAATTAAACCTAGAAACTGCTGAAAACGTCACCTTATACATTAACATAACTTATTTCTTTGCAGATAATGTATTTGTTTCTTTTGAGTTGGAGTCTCACTTTGTCACCCAGGCTGGAGTGAGTGACATGCACAACCACTGCAGCCTCAACCTGCTGGGTTCAGGCAATCCTTCTGCCTCAGTTTTCCAAGTAACTGGAACTATAGGGATGCACTACCACATCAAGCTATTTTTTTGATTTATTGTAAAGATGAGGTCTCATCAAGATGCCTGGGATGGTCTCGAACCTGTGAGGTCAGGCAATTAGCTCACCTTGACCTCCCAAAGAGCTAGGATTATAGGTGTAAGCTACCGTGCCCAGCTGGATAATCATTTTTAAAGAGAAATAAATTCTCCAGGTTTTTATTCTATTAACAATAAAATGTCCATTTTATATTCATATGACTATAAATTGCGGTATAATTAAGATTATTTGCTCTTATGTATTTTAACTTGAAAAATAATTTCTAATAATAATTTGTTTATTCACTCTTTATTTATTGCTATATGATCAAGGAAAGAGCTGTCATGGTAGCTCTGGTAATAAATAGGAAGTATTGAATCCAGAAAATGTTATGCTAGTAGAAAGACTGGGACTTGATAAATAATAAAATATTAAATAATAAGTCACTATATAATTCTAAAATGTATTCTGCATATACTTATATATATTTTAAGTAAATTATATAAAATTCAATTATTTTACAAAATTACATAATTATATATTATTTTATATAATAATTAATAATATAATTTGAATTAAAATGTATACAAATGTATTAATGTATTTTAATTATAATAATATACTGTATTAAATATTATTATATACTATTGTATAATAATATATATTATACTTTGGCAAAGTCTCAGGGTATAAAATAAATGTGCAAAAGATAATCGCATTTCTGTACGCCAATAATAAACAAGCAGAAACCCAAATAAAAAGCACAATCCCATTACAATAGCCACAAAATAATGAAATACCTTGGCATCTTCCTAACCAGAGACATGAACGACCTTCACAATGGAAACTACAAAGCACTGCACAAAGAAATCATAGATGACACAAACAAGTGGAAAAACAACCCATGCTCATGGATTGGAAGAAACAATATTGTGAAGATGTCCATCTTACCTGAGACAATCTACAGATTTAATGCAATACCCATCAAATTACCAGCAACATTCTTCTCAGAGCTAAAACAAAACAAAACAAAACAAAAAAACAGAAATTAATATGGAAACACAAATGACCAAGAAGAGCCAGAACAATCCTCAGCAAAAAAAAAAAAAAAAGAAAAAAAAGGAGGTTTCACAGTACCAAACTTCAAACTTTACTATAAAACTACAATAATAAAAACAGCTAGGTATTGGTAAAGGAGCAGGCATATAGATCAATGGAATAGAATTGAGATTCCTGCAGCAAAACCTCAATTTCTCAATCAACTCATCTTCAACAAAGGTTCCACCACCTACCACTGGGGAGAGGAGAACCTATTCAGTAAATGGTGCTGGGAAAACTGACTGACTACAGGCAGAAGACTAAACAAGATCCCTATCTATCCCCATACACAAAAATTAACTCTAAATGGATCAGAGACCTAAATGTAAAACCTCACACCATAAGAACTTTAGAAAATAGATGACAGACTCTTATGGAAATTGGAACTGGCATCCAATTCCTGAAAAAAACAAAAAACAAACAAACAAACAAACAAATTGCACAAGCCATAAGAGACAAGATAAACAAATGGGACCTCATTAAACTGACAAGCTTCTGCAAAGCCAAAGAAACCATCAAGAGAGCAGGGAGACAGTCCACAGACTGGGAAACAGTATTTGCCAACTCCAGGTCTGATAAAGGCCTAACATCTTTCATCTACAAGTAATTCAAACATGCTGAATAGAAAAACAAAAAACAATCCCAATACAAAGTGGAAACTTCTCAAAAGTAGACATGTGAGTGGCCAACAGATACATGAAGAAATGTTCAACCTCACTAATCATCAAGGAGATGCAAATTAAAACTACACTGAGATACCACCAAACTCCGGTTAGAATGTCCATTATCAATAACTCAAAAAATAATAGATGCTAGAGAGGATGTGGTGAAAAGGGAAAATTTCTACACTTTTAGTAGGAGTATAAACTAGGGCCACCTTTGTGGAAAGCAGTGTGGTGATTCCTAAATGTTCTAAAGATTTCTAAAAATATTCCATATGACCCCATAATCCCCCTGAGAATATACCCTGAAAAACACAAATCACTCTATATAAAAGATACCTGCACACATATGTTTCTCGCAGCATTGTTCACAATAACAAGAACCTGGAACCAACCATGCTGTCCATCAAAAGAGGACTGGATTTAAAAAATGTGGTACATATACACAATGGAATACTATGCAGCCATAAAAAAAGCACAAAATCATAAATTTCACAGTAACCTGGATGGAACTAGAGTCAATAATACTGAGTGACCTCTCACAGAAACAAAGATCTGAGTATGACATGTTCTCACTCATATAGTGGACCTTGAACATATATTGTAATACTGTGAGAAAAGGATTGACAGTGGTGGGAAACTTTGGGTGGGCAGAGAGGGGAAGGAAGGTGGGATTAATGGCAGTCAATATCTGTCTGGGAATGGGGGAACACCCCTTATCAACAAGGGTGCCTGAACAATGCATATTTGTATACCTAACCCTTAACTGTATCCCACAATTTTAAAATTAAAAATATGTTTAATAAAAAATAATAATATATGTTACACATTATAATTTGTGTTATTAAATATTTATTATATATTATGTATTTAACATATTACATTACAGAATACATAATAGTATTTATAATATATAATGATCATAATATACAATATATAGTTACACATGTATATAATAAAACATATTATATTTAAATATATTGTTTTCCAATACAGATGTATTAATGTATACTTCAAAACTATAACCATTTTTAGTAAAGAAAGAAAGCTATATTTCCTGAAGGTCATAGTTTTTAAAAACTTAATATGGCTATATGTTTTTGTTTCCCTCTACTTCTTGGGAAGCTAGTGGTAATCAATATAATACTTTTAACTACATTTTAATAAAGTGAGTAATGTATATCTTTGAATTTATTTATATGTTTTACCTGAAATACAAATTATTTTCTTTAATACAGAAGTTTTTAATTCATACATAATACAAATTATGATATAGCTATATTTAAGAATGAATTTAGCTGATAGAAACTCAGTTTTGAAGCAATGTAAAAAAGAATCATCCAAAAACACATAACAATTATAGATTACACAAGGAAAGGGTGATTTGTACTATTCTTTACTCTTACTTGGAAAATTTAAACATTTATTTCTTAATTTAATAAGATATTAAAATATACTAACCTCCATATTTTATAGGAAAGAATTAATGTAGCTAATGTTCCTTTTGTTATTCTTCCCTACTCTTCATGTTCCTCTGCAGAGTCAACATCTGAGCCACACAAAGGTCACTTTTGACAGATAAAGAACACAGATGCCAAGGTCTGAAATAAATTTTTTAGCATTAACATCTGTGTATGCGCAAAGCCCTTGGCTGTTTTCTTCATTTAATGCTTAAATATGGCTGTTAGGTCTGTTGCCTTCACTGCTATCCATGCTAATATCTGTTTAGCAGACTCTGGTGTCCTGCCCAGGGAATCAGATATCAATAAACTAGTTTAAAAGTTCTATGCCTGGGGATTTGTCACTTTTGTTTTCCAAATGGCCTATATTCACAATAAGTTGTCTATACTTTATGGAAGCTACCCTAAGAAAAAACTGTATAAATTTTCCAAGGAAGTGTAAAGAATAGTACAAATCCCCCTTCCCTAGTGTAATGTATATTTATTATGTGTTTGGATGATTCTTTTTCACATTGCTTCAAAACTAAATTTCTGTTAACTAAATTTATTGCATTACTATCAAATGAACTAATTTAATATTTCTTAATTGAGTAACTGAATATTAGATAATTAATTTTTAAAATAATTTATTTTCATTATTATTAGGAAATGGTGAGACAGAAAATATATTCCAAATATGCAGCAAACAGCAGACATTGACTAAATCATTCTAATCTCATATTGGGATATTTTGGTATACTATAAAAAGTCAAAATGATTCTCATTCCATGAAAACCATTTTAAGTAAATTTACACAGATACTTAAATATGGAAAATATGTGCCCATTTTTACTAAAATGTGTTCAATAAAGCATAAATTAATGAGTTTCTTAAAAATATTGTGCTTTCAAAATTATGTGCAAGGTGCTGGGAGTTAAATAAATAGTTTATATTACTGGTCAAATTCAAAAGAAATAATTTGTTCTTTAATACCTAATTGTTGATTTGGTATGCAAAATAAACAAAAACTTCACTTAATATTTCTGTTCAGACCCATATTTTGTTGTTGTTGCTGTTCTGTGTACTTTTTCTAATTTCTTACTTTTCAATAGTAAACATATCTTTGCTAATTTTATTATATTTTGGAATAGTAATCATAACAACATGAAACATAAAAGATTACACACACAGATACAGGATAGTATAGAGCAATTCCCTCAATAAAGCTACCACTCTAATTTTTTTTTTTAATTTTACCCCATGGTTGTAACAGGTTTATAAAATAATTTTGTATTCTTTGAAGATTGTTGTGACTTTGAACATTGTTATAAGCACACACTTGTTCTTCTAAACACACATATTTGTCACAATGTAATTTAAAACACATGTAAACTGGTATTTTTCAAAACTAATTTTAAATAAATGTAGCACAGTAATTAGGGGCATGTTGCTAACCTAATCCCAAATGACTAATGATGCTTTAGCTTTAGTACTATTCAAATTG
Source organism: Cephalopachus bancanus (assembly GCA_027257055.1). NCBI lineage: Eukaryota > Metazoa > Chordata > Mammalia > Primates > Tarsiidae > Cephalopachus > Cephalopachus bancanus. The sequence continues at coordinate 318,925 of JAPVLO010001132.1, read as the reverse complement.
GTTTTTATGTGATTAAGTTATTTGAAAATATTGTCTTCCAAAGTGTGGAGAAATTATTTGAATGATATTGTAAACTTCTGATGCCAATGTAAAAAATTTTCATCCAAAGTTATCATCTGGTTCTTTGACAAAATCCACTGGTAGTTTTTCTGCACATCTAGGTCTGTTGTATGCTTTCTAGTTTACTAAATGAGAGAATATATAAAATCACTAAAACCTTCTGTGATGTTGATTTAAGTACTAATCTAAAATCTAAAACTTCATATATGAGATAAGCATAATACTGATGTTTGTATGCTGAAATCCTCTCATGAACATCTGTTTCTGCACATGCCTGTGACTGCCTAAATATGCAGATGAATTTGCATATCTTATGCTCTATAAATCATACTTGAAAATCATAGATATTATTTGAAAATGTATTTTTCTTATATTCAGTAAAGTGAGACATACCAATAGAAAAGAGTTGTTCAGAATCTGCAATTTCTACTGGTTTTGTCATTAATAAAGTGAGTTGAAAAAATGTCCTGTGATGAAATAAAAAATGAAATGAAAAAATGTCATTCCTGTGATGTGAGTTATGATTCAGCATATTCATGTATTGTCCAAAAACAATGTATATACATATTATTCTTCAGAATACAGAATTCATAATCAATAGTTATAAAACAGGATTATTTTCTCCTATCTCCCTTTTTGGTACTTCAATTTTGCCTGAGTTTAAAATGAAATAAAAATAATAGGAAAGTATATAAGCATAATTTTGAAGATTTTTTATTGCTACAGTTTACTTAAAATTTTATCTGTAGCCACTGATTTTTTTCCTCTACAGAAACAATTTTTTAGTTTCTCTATAACCTCATTTACCTTAAGATTCTTTCAGTTTTATATTTATCAAAACTATTCTAAGTTATAGATAAAAGTCAAATATTGTGGTGACCTCAAGGTAAAAAAAAAAAAAAAAAAGTGCACTTTACATTATTGAAATGAAGCTCCAGAAATGAGGGAACAGCTAGAGAGGATAGTTCAAAGAAATGTTAAAACATAGCACAGCAAGTAAAAATTTGGATTGTTAAGAAATCACAGAAATTGGCTTTTGACATATTTTTCCTTGATAAATCAGGAAAAGTTTCAGAAAGGAGGTTCTATTTAGCCTAGTTCTAACATAATGTCAGAAATTTCAAAGAAGAATTTAAAAAAGATATTTAATAAAACATTCTAGAAGGTTGAAAACATAAATATACAGAGATGAGTTGTGAAAGAATCTGGTGTTCTTAGAGAAACTCAATTTTGTTACCACACATACCCAGACACACACCTACCCCCTCAACGTACATAATTCTCTCCTCAGAAGAAAATTAAAATTTGTTTTCAGTTTAAAGATAAATGGATGCCATAAACTCAAACAATACAGGTATATCTCTGAGATATGATGGCACAGATACAGCTGATAGCAATAATTCAATATCACTATGAGCTAACTCACACAATATTTTCTCACATGTTTACACTGTTGCAATCTTTTAAGTATGCAAATGAATTATGTTTACACTGTTGTAGTCTTTTAAGTATGCAAAGGCATTATGTCTTAAAAAGTGTGCATACAAAAGTGTAAAGATTTTAGTTGATGAAATGAAAGCCTAATGATCACCTAAACCTTCAGTGAGTTCTAATCTTTTCACATATGATGAGATTTACTCCAATTTTATTTCAGTTTTCTTGTTATTTCCACCACATCAGCAGGTATTTCCTCCACTGAAGTCCTGAACTTATCGAAGTCATCCAACAGGATTGGAATGCACTTCTTTCAAAATTTTCTGAATGCTGATATTTTGATCTCCTTCCAGTAGATCACAAATATCTTTAGTGGCAACTAGAATAGTGAACACTTTCTGGAAAGTTTCCAGTTTATTTTGCTCATATAGGTCAGATAAATCATTATATATAGTAGCTATAGCTTTACAAAATGTACTTCTTAAAACAAGATTAGAAAGTCAAAATTACTTTTTGACTATGTACACTATAGAATGGTTGCTATATTGGCAGAAATGAAAACATTAATCTCCTTATATATCTTCATCAGTGTCCTTGAGTGACTAGGTGCATTGTCAATTCGCAGTAATATTGTGAAATAACTTTTCTTTTTCTGAACAGAGAATATTAACAATGGACAATATAAATATTAAGTAAAGAATGCTACAATGTAATGTCATCTAGGCCTTGTTGTTCCATATACTGAGGATAGGCAGAGTAAAGATAGCATAATCCTTAAAGTCCCTAAAATTTTAGAGATTATAAAAATGTGTTCCTGCAATTTGGAGTCACCAGCTGCATTAGCCCCTAACAAGACTGTTAAATTGTCCTCTGAAGCATTTAAGCCAACTTTTGACTTCTCTAGCTATGAAAGTCATCCTAGATTATATCTGCTTTCAGTATTAGGCTATTTAACCTATGGTAAAAGTCTATGTAGCTAACTTCATCAGTGATATTAGCTACATATTCTGTATAACATGATACAACTTCTACGTTAACAATTCCTGCTTCATCTTGAACTTTTTATGAAAATGACTTCTTTCTTCAAATTTCATCGTTCAACCTCTACTGACTTCAAACTTTTCACCTACAACATCTTTACTTCTCTCAGTCTTCAATCCTACTACTTAATTTGGATTAGGCTTTGGCTTAAGGGATTGTTCTAGCTGGTTTAATCTTCTATACACACCACTAAAACTTTCTCCCTATCAGCACTAAAGCCATTCCACATTATTATTTGTGTGTTAACTAGAATAGTACCTTAAGTTTTTTTTTTCAAGAAGTTTTTATTTTTCATTCAAAACTTTGTTAATTGTTTGGCACAAGAAGACAAACTTCTACCCTGCCTTGGCTTTTTGCGTGCATCTCTCAATAAACAATCATTTTTACCTTTTGATTTAATGGAGAGATATGGAACTCCTTTTTTCACTAGAACTCTTAGAAGCCAGGAAAGACTATTAATTGACGTATTTTTAATATTTTTGTGTCTCTGGAAATAGTTTCCCAAATTATGTAGACTTATTTGTGGCATCCATAAACCATTACAATAATAGTATCAAAGATAACTGATAGAAATGTGGAAAAAGATGACTGACTAGAGAAACTCATCACTCACCTTCCATAAATAAGGAACAAAAATAGGGAGTTGATAACATGTGTTGAGTAGAATTTCTAAGAGAAAACACAGATATTCATCAGAGAAGTAACTGGGAGTATTCTGGGCATGGAAGAAAAGTAAAATGAGGCAGCAATCCCCACTGGGATCTGTCATGAGCCAGGAGGACACCTCTTTGTGAAGAAAAGGTAAGCAAGAGATCTTGGGTCCACCTTTCAAAGTAATTCTAGCCATGTAGAGCGACTTGGCATTCTCAGGTCCTGAGGCTAGTGGAGAAAACTGCCTGGTGTTCATGCACTGGCAATGTTCTAGAGAGAGAGTTTGTGCTAGATCCTACACATTTTCTGAGACCCAATAAGCTGCAACCTGGTACCATTTTGGAGAGCTCAGCACTCACCAGACTATCCTGCCCTGGGGCCCAGCAGCTGCTGCATCTCAGCTTTCCCATGTCCACTCTGAGAACACCAGCATTCCAATGCTGACTGGACCTGGCAGTGCAACCCCGTCCCTAGCACTCTAGTCCACAGTGTGCTCTACACTCACAGAACTGAGTGGTGTAGCACATGAAGTGTGCTAATTTTGGTATAAAATCTTGACTCCTCAGAACCTTAGAGTTGCTTTCTTGGGGCTATTGCCCCTGAAACAACTATTCCCTCTCCACCAGCAGGGCAGCAGTGCATCTTCATGTAACTACAGGGGATCTGAGGAACATCTTGCCTTTATGTTGCCTCAGAGACTGAGGACAGATCTTTCCCACCAACTGACACTGCCAGTGGTATTCAGGTGCATTCCTGGAGGCCTGGGTATTAACCTAACATGCCCAACATCGCTAGTGCCTATGCATACTGTCTGTGGGCCTGAGGACAGGCTCACCTCTCCTACCACTGGTACTGACACAAATGTAAATCATCCTGTTGCTTAGGAATTAACTTACTCCATCAGTCCACTGCTGGTGTTTGCAAATATTATCTGGGGCCTGGGGAAAAACACACCCTGCCCACCACCATGGATTCATGGGCATGATGTTGAGAAACATTTGTATGAGCCCATGCAGTCTGCCAATAACGTCCAGGCATGCCTCTTTGGGGTTTAGATGTTAACCTGCCTAACATACTGCAACCAGTTTTGATGACCATGAGTGCCATGTGGGTGCCAAAAGTTTGGCCTGCCCCTGTCAGGATAATGCCATGCATGTGGCTGGACATCTGAGAACCTGTTGTGCAGTTGACTGCTGGTACCATGAGACCCTAAGCATGTCACTTGAAGGCATAAAAACCAGCACACTAACTCCACAATTGCTGCCATTTGTGTCCAAGAACTGGCCAGCCTAGTGTCCCCATCCCTCAAAAAAGCCTCATTACAGGCTACACTAACAACCACAGCCTAAGACACTGAAGAAATCACAGACACCATTGATGATAATTATAGTTGAATAAACAATACTGAAACTATACTACTGCACTCATCCAGAATCAAAGCCAAAGCACCCTACTCAACCAATACTGTAGATACATTTATAGAGGAAAAATCTTGTATTTGCAAGCCATTTTTAAAAATTGGAAAGAGCAGCTATAATGCCAAAAGAGCAGATATCAGTGCAAAGACACAAAAGGTATGAAACAGCAAGGAAACATGACACCTCTAAGGCAAAAAAGAAAAAAGAAAAAAAAATTCTCCAGGCACAGATCTCCCCCACAAGAAAATATATAAAATGCATGATAATTTAAAATAGTAATATTTAAAACATCTAGTGAGAGGCCAGGCTCAGTGACTCAGCCTTTAATTCCAGCACTTTGGGAGGCTGAGGCGAGTGGATTGTCTGAGCCTGTGGGCTAAAGACCTGTCTGAGCAAATTGGTGAGATTTAGTCTCTACAATAATCAAAAATTAGCCAGGTGTGATAGTGCATACCTGTAGTTCCAGCTACTTGGAAGTCTGAGGTGGAAGGACCACCGGAGTCCAGCAGGTCAAGGCTGCAGTTGCCAGGAGCATGCCACTGCCTTCCAGCCTGGGTGATGGAGTGAGACTCCAATTCACAAAACAGACAAATAAAAAACTAATGATACAAAAGAACACATATGAAAACAATTAAAAATCAGGAGAACAATTTATAATATGATGGATACTTTTAACAAGGAAGTATGTATCAGAAATAAGAACCAAACCAAAACTGTGGAACTGCAAAACTCAGTGAATGAAATGGAAACTACAGTTCAGAGTTTCAACAACAGACTAGATCAACCAGGAGAAAGAATTTGTGAACTTGAAGACAAGTCTTTTGAAATAACACTAGACCAGGCTAGGTTGCTCAGCCTATAATCCCAGCACTTTGGGAGGACGAGGTGAGTGGATTCCCTGAGTCCATGGGTTTGAGACCCACCCAGGCAATTGGTGAGACCTCATCTCTACAATAAATCAAAAATCAGCCAGGCATGGTAGACCATGCCTGTAATTCCGGCTACTAGGAAGGCTGAGGCAGAAGGATCACGGGTTCCCAGCAAGTCGAGGCTGCAGTGACCAGGAGCAGGCTACTGCACTCCAGTCTGGGTGGTGGAGTAAGACTCCAACTCAAAGGAAAAAAAAGGAACAACACTAGACAAAAAGAGAGAGAAAGAGAGAGGAGAGAGAGAGAGAGAGAGAGAAGAAGAAAGCTTATATAACATATATGGGTCACTACATATTGACAAAATATTTAAATTTTGAATGTTTCAGAAAGAGAAGAGATGATTGAGACTTAGGAAGCCTATTTAACAAAATAGTGGCTGGAAATCTTCTAAATCTTGCAGGAAATACAGACATATAGAAACAAGTATATTCAAGCCAACGAGGTCTTCTTCTTCACGGCACATTATGGGTAAACTGTTAAAAGTCAAAGACAAAGGGAAAATCTAAAGACAATAAGAGAAAAATATCAAGTCACATATATAGGAATTCTCATCAGACTAACTATATTGCTCAACAGAAAGTTTACAGGTCAGGAGAGAATGGGATGGTATATTAAAAAATCTGACATTGAAATAACCTGCCAAAGATACTATATCTAGTAAATGCATCAAAAATGTAGAAAAAAATTATCTTTCTCAGATTAATGAAAACTAAGAGAATTTTTCACTAATAGACTGAACCTACAAGAAATGCTTAAGAGTCTTACGTCTAGAAATAAAAGATCAAAATCCACTATCATAAAAACATAAGAAAGTAGAGAAGATACACAAAGAAGAAAAAAAGAGTCACATATTACTATAAAAAAGCAAAAGTAGAAAATAAAAGAAGATTAAGATTAAAATGAAATACAATTAACAAAATGACAGAAGGAAGTTCTAATCAATCAATTACAACCTTGAATATAAATGGCTTAAATTCCCTAATTAAAAGCTAAAGCCTAGCCGGGCTCAGTGGCTCAGCCTATAATCCTGCACCTTTGGGAGGCTGAGATGAGTAGATTTCCTGAGCCCGCAGGTTCAAGACCCACCTGAGCAGCGAGACCTCATCTCTACAATAAATCAAAAAAATCAGCCGGGCATGGTAGCGCATGCCTGTAATTCTGGCTACTCGGAAGACGGAGGCGGAAGAATCGCCAGAGCACAGCAGGCGAGGCTGCAGTGGCTGGAAGCAGCCACTGCACTCCAGTCTGGGGGACAGAGTGAGACTCCAACTCAAAAAAAAAAAAAAAAAAAAGTTAAAACTTGGCTGAGTGGACAGAAAATAACACCCAAACAAATGTATTCTACTAGAAACACACTTCGCCTCTAAATACACACATAAACTAAAAGAGAATGTATGAACAAAATATTCCATGCAAAGAAAACAGAAAGTATTTGGGAGTGGTTATATTTATATAAGTCGAAATATATTTTAACTCAAAACATAAAAAAGTGACAAAGAGCATTATATTATATATACAATATATTATATATATACTGGAATTATATATTATATTATATATACTGGAATCAATTCAGCAAGAGGATAATAAAGTTAAAATCCAATATAAAAATTGTTAGGGACTTAAACACCCAATTTCAGCATTGGACAGATCATTTAGACAGAATCAGCAAAGAGCCATTAGACTTAATCTGTGCTATAGACTTAATCTGTGCTATAGACCAAGTAAAACACACAGATATTTAGATATTCTCTGTCAGCAATCTGTTTACTTTAATTTTTAAATAGACTAGCTATATTTGAAAACTCTGTGTTGTATTATGTTTTAAATTTGCAAAAAGGAAAATGCTCTTTCGGTAACCCATGTTCTCCTATTCCATGTAAATTCTTGCATTTTCTAGCCAGCTTGTTCATGTATACCTCCTGTCTGCCATGCTTTGGACAATGACTTTCAATTTCAATTTTCTTCATGTCTCAGGATGAGAATGTACTTTTAATATTCCCATCTATTTCCATTTTAAAAATATCTATTTCTTGTTATTTTTTTAGGGTCCCAGATCAAATGCTATCCTTTTTTTTTTTTCTTTGAGTTGGAGTCTCACTTTGTCACCTAGACTGGAGTGCAGTGGCCACTCCCGGTCACCACTGCCCTGACCTGCTGGGCTCTAGTGATCCTTCCACCTCAGCCTTCCAAGTAGCTGGAACTACAGGCATGCACTACCATGCCTGGCTAATTATTTATTTATTTATTATAGAGATGAGGTCTCACGAAGTTGCCCAGGCAGGTCTCAAAACTGTGGGCTCAGGCAATCCACTCACCTTAGCCTCCCAAAGTTGCGGGATTACAGGCTGAGCCACCAAGCCTGACAAAGTGGGACTTGCCTCAGGACACTCACCTACTTACATATATGGTAGCTTGTACTTATTTCATTTTGGATATATATTGGCTATATCAGACTCATTTTGTGTCAGTGCAAGGTTCATGTATTCCTGTGGTTGTTTTATAACACCATTTTAATAAGTATGTTCGAGTAACTAATTAATTATTTTAAAGACTTGAAATTACATTTTTAAACTGAATTGAAAATGTTTTTTTTTTCTTTTTGAAATTACATTATTGTGGAAAAATGCGAGCCCACAAATAATTATAACAACATAATAATGATGGAAGAATAGTAGTAAATAGTACATGACTCAATTTAGTGAATACTAAGCACTGATAATGTAATTTTGAGGCATTTGCTACATTTTAGTAAAACTATTTGGAATTTATATTATTTTGTTTTAAAGTTTTCAAAGAGTAGTTCTGATAAACAATATCAAAAAGAGTGACTTCAAACTGTTCAGAATTCACATTCAGAACCACCTATGTCATCGTAAGTTTGCATAAAAAGAGAAAAAACAGGTATAAATTATCCAGTTTTCATTATTTTCTTTGTTTTTTTTCTTCTTGAGTTGCAGTCTCACTCTGTCGCCCAGACTGGAGTGCAAAAGCCGCTCCTGGCCACCTCAGCCTTGACCAGCTGGGTCCCAGTGATCTTTCCACCTCGGTCTTCCAAGTAGCTGGAACTACGGGCATGCGCTACCATGTCTGGCTAATTTTTTGATTTATTGTAGGGATGAGGTCTCACCAAGTATTCCTAGGCTGGTCTCGAACCCACGGACTCAGGCAATCCACTCACCTCAGCCTCCCAAGGCATGGGATTACAGGCTGAGCCACCGCATCATTTATTTTCAAATGGATTAAGATAGAAAATAATACACCACTGCCACTGCCCTCCACCTGACATATACCTTGTGTTAAAGATTAGGTTTTGAAACAATTTCCACAGTATAAACCATATGATTTAGTTCCCTTGTTTAATTTTCTCATATTGTTTTAAACTTATGGCAGATATGTTCTTGAAAAATTATACCTATTGTAGAAAATTTGGAAAGAATTATAAAAGAGGCAATTATGTTGGAGTTATGGCTCATATAAGGGTTACCTACTGTTTTAAAAGGGAACATGGGATTTATAAATTTTCTGCAAAGGAAGATCTGTCTGAAAGATTTAATGGGACTGGAATTTAAACAAAAGATTTTTATTCTGTTTTTTGTTTTTCTGACACACATTTTGTCAATGCTAATTAATTATTAAGTGCCACAATGCTTTGGAAATTCCAAAATAAACATTTTTCTCACACATTCTAAATTCACCTGATGTGTAGCCTAAGTAGAAATTCATAAAACATCGGGCATATTGCCAGATGATTATCTACTCTGGTCAATTTTTAATATTTGGAGAAGCTACAAATATTAATATAGCTTTTTCTCATTTAGAATATTGATCTTCTGAGGAAATGAACTTTTTATAATCAATATTTTTCATGATTTTGTGGGGATACAGTTAAGGGTTACATAGACCAATATGCTTCATTCAGGAACCCTTGTTGACAAAAGGTGTCTTCCTATCCCCAGATGGATATTTACTACCATTAATCCCATCTCCCTACCCCTCTCCCATAGTTTCCCACCACTGTCAGTCATTTTCTTACACTATTACATTGGATGTTCAAGATCCACTATAAGAGTGAGAAAATGTGATTCTCAGATCTTTGTTTCTGTGAGAGATTGCTCAGCATTATACATAATAGTTCCATCCAGGTTGCTGCGAAATTCATGATTTTGTTCTTTTTTATGGCTGAGTAGTATTTCATCATGTATATATACCACATTTTTGTAACCAATCCTCTGTTGATGGGTAGTACGGTTGGTGCCATGTTCTTGCTCTTGTGAACAATGCTGTCATAAACATATGTGTGCAGATATCTTATTTATAGAGTGATTTGAATTCTTCAGGGTATATTCCCAGTAGGGGGATTGTGGGTTCATATGGGAGGTCAATATTGAGAGCTTTTAGGAATCGCCATACTGTTTTCCACAGAGATTGCACTAGTATGCACTCCCACCAACAGAGTAGAAGTGTTCCTTTTTACCACACCCTTTCCAGCAACTGTCATTTTTTGAGTTATTGATAATTGCAATTCTGACTGGAGTTAGGTGGTGTCTCAGTGTGGTTTTGATTTGCATCTCCCTGATGATAAATGAGGTTGCGCCTCCCTGTTGATTAGTGAGGTTGAACATTTCTTCGTGTATCTGTTGGCTGCTCGCATGCCTTTCTTTGAGAAATGTCTGTTCATATCTTTTGCCCATTTTATAATGGGCTTTTGTTGTTGTTTTTTTGTTTTGTTTTGTTTCTTTTCAGTATGTTTCAGTTACTTGTAGATCCAAGATGTTAAACCTTTGTCAGATCTGGGTTAGCAAATACTTTTTCCCAGTCTGTAGGCTGTCTCCCTGATCTCTTTATGATCTTCGGCTTTGCAGAAGCTTGTCAGTTTAATGAGGTCCCACTTATCTATCTCATCTCTTATGGTCTGTGGGTTTCGGGTTTTGTTCAGGAATTGATGCCATTTCCAATTTCCATGAGGGTATCTCCTTCATTTTCTAAGTTTCTTATAGTTTGAGGTTTTACATTTAGGTCTCTGATCCATTTAGAGTTAATTTTTGTGTATGGGGATATGTAGGGGTCTTGTTCAATCTTCTGCATGTGATCAGCCAGTTTTCCCAGCACCATTTAGTGAATAGGTACTCCTCTCCCCAGTGGTAGGTGATGGAGGCTTTGTCAAAGATGAGTTGGTTGAGAAATTGAGGTTTTGCTTCTGGAATCTCAATTCTATTCCTTCATCTACATGCCTGTTCCTGTACTAATATCAAGCTGTTTTGGTTATTGTAGCTTTATAGTAAAGTTTGAAGTCTGGTAACATGATACCACCTGCTTTTTTTTTTTTTGCTGAGAAATGTTCTGATTATTCTTGGTCGTTTGTGTTTCCATATGAATTCCTGTGTTGTTTTTTCTAGGTCTGAGAAGAATGTTGGTGGGTATTGCATTAAATCTGTAGATTGCCTTAGGTAGGATGAACATCTTCACAGTGTTGACTCATCCAGTTCATGAGCATGGGATATTTTTCCACTTGCTGTATTATCTTTAATTTCTTTGAGCAGTGTTTTGTAGTTTTTATTGTAAAGTGTTGGGAGCCACAATCACTAGTAAAAGTAAGGTAAAAGGGACCTGAAAACAGGAAAAATGCCAGCTGGGAGCAAGTCCCCAGTAAAATGCAGTCATGATGGAGGCAAAGCCCCATGAATCCTGTTGATGGACTGTTGGGAGCTGGTCACGGAGGCCCACTGACTGTTAGGGATCAGGAAGGGCTATTGACCCTGAGACCACTAGGATGCATTTGGGAGCTATTTGACCCCATTTCTTCCCCCTTTCTACTCAGTACTAAACAGATTAAGCTCCTGTGAGCTCAATCATAAAAACTCTGAGACCAGGATGAACACAAGCTAACTCTAAAAGCTCATTGCTCCCATTCTTCCACAAACTGCAGTTTTGGCTTTCACACAACTTATAATTCAAACTCGTGTCACATCTAAGAGCCTTAGTATTGGTCACAGGCTTCTGGGTCACGATCTTAGGATTCATTGAAGGTGTAAATTGTAGAATATAGTTTTAGAGGACAGCCATTTTGTTGAAAGAATGTGGCTGGGTTACTTGCAGACAGCCCACTGTGAACTTTGGACTGGGCCACATTCCAAACCTTCTGGGATGGGCCACTTTTGTTTGTAAAGTAAATACTTAAGCTTCTATAGAATTGTTTAACTTGGCATAAATCAATCAGTTTAGGATGAAAAAGGTTTATAGAATATGTTAGTCACGGATTAGGTTATCCTTTTTTATGAGATTTTAAGATTATCATATGAAAAGGGTTTAAAGGCAATCATTGATTAAGTTTTCATGGATTAAGTTTTCTGATGGGTGGAGTATGCCCCTCCCACATCTGACTTTGTGTATAAAAGAGCCATTGTAATTCCCAATAACACACATTTCGCTTCTGCACTAGACCAGAGTCCAGTCTCTTTCTTTCTCTCTCTTTCTTACTCTCTTCTTCTCCCCAATCGCTGATGCTGTCTCCACCATTGGGGTACCCTGAACCCCGCTGGAGCTGAACTCTGGCAATAGACCTTTCCTAACTTTGAAGGACTGAGTGCATAGGATTGAGAATGTTCCCTCTTTAATTGAGATAATAGATGCGCAAATGGATGATGGCATTTGACAGTGAAAGTTATAATAGGCATAATGGAGGTGAGATTGCAGCAAAAAAGGTGCCCCTTATGGTGTATAAGGATATTTTTCGGCAACAGCAGGAGGCCAAAAAAAATGAGTTGACCACATCCTCATAAACAACAGACCCCAGCTGAGAGCTGGTGGAAAACAATAATTTGAGATTTAAAAAAGGTTAAGATATTTTAGGATTAAATAAGTAGTTTAATGAAGATAGAATTTAGAATATTAATAATAAGATAGTAAGATAAGATAAACTAATAAGATAAGAGATATATAATAGTATAAGTGATAGTTAGGAAACTTAGAGACATAAGGATAGAAATAAGATTAATAGAAATAAATATATAGTAGTAAGTAAGTTAAATAAGACTTAGGGTTAAGGTTTAGCTTTATAGGGTAAGGATATTATAGGCCTATAATAGTAAATAGTTATGAGTAAGTTAGGAAGAAAACCAGGATGTTCATAAATGTTTGACTTAAAAACACCATCTGTGGCTGAAATTTTTAAAGGTCAACCTTATTGTGAGTGCAAAAAGGATGTACATGGGCATTTGGTTAGCAACAGAAGATACATTTGTGGGTACAGGGCTGAGTGAAAAACCTATATAAGCTTGTGAAAAATAAATAAAAATTGGCAGAGACTTGAGCTCTCCCTAGGAAGAGGATTACTGTCATTTTCATCTTTTCCTTTTGACTGCTTCCCGATTCTCTCATCTCAAGCCCTGACTCTCTCCTGGAGTTGAACTCCAGTAGTAAAAGTCTTTCACGTTTCTGATAAGGAAGATGCCAAGTTATTTCATTATTTTTTTGGCTACTGTGAATGAAATTGTGGTTTTTATTTGGGTTTCTGTTTGTTTGCTATTGGTATAAAGAAATGTGATTGTCTTTTGCACATTTATTTTATATCCTGAGGCTTTGCCAATGTCCTTTATCAGTGTAAGGAGGTTTTTGACAGATTCTCAAGGTACGCATTCATGTCATCTGCAAAAAGAGATAACTTGACTTCCTGTTTTCCTATTTGGATACCCCCATTTGCCTTCTCTTCTCTGATTGCTCTAGCCAGGATTTCCAATACTATATTGAACAGGAGGGGTGAGAGTGGTCATCCTGGTCTTGTTCCAGTTTTCAGGGAAATGGTTCCAGTTTTTGTTTATTTAGTAGTATGCTGGCTGTGGGTTTCTCATAGATGGCTTTTATTCTTTTGAGGTTTATTCCCCATATGCCTAGATGTTTGAGTTTTTATCAAGAAGGTGTGCTGGATTTTATCAAAAGCTTTTTCTGCATCTAATGATATAATCATGTGGTTTTTGTTTTGAAATCTATTGATGTATTTAATTACATTTATGATTTTATGAATGCTGCACCGGACTTGCATCCCAAGGATGAAGCCTACTTGGTCATGGTGGATGATTTTTCAGATGTGTTGTTAAATCTGGTTCACTAGAATCTTGTTGAGAATTTTAGCATCTATGTTCATCAAAAATACTGGCCTGTAGTTCTCTTTCTTTGTTGGATCTTTATCTGGCTTGTGTATCAATGTAATGTTAGCTTCACAAAATGATTTGGGGAGAGTTCCAACTTTCTGTATTGCCTGGAATACCTTCAGTAGGATTGGTATCAGCTCTTTGAATGTCCTGTAAAATTCTGCTGGAAAGCCATCTGGTTCAGGGCTTTTTATTTATTTATTTATTTATTTATTTGTAGGTAGTTTTCTTATTATGTAGTTAATTTTCTTGGTTTTTATTGGTCTATTTGGGGTCTCCTCCAAAAGGTTTTCAAGTTTGTTTCCATACAAGTGTACATAGTAGTCTCTAATAATCTTTTGTATTTCTTCAGGGTCAGATGTGACTTTATCTTTTGGGCTTCTGATTGTGTTTATTTGGGCTTTTTCTCTGTTTTTATTGGTCAGTCTGGCTAGGAGACCATCAATCTTGTATCATTTCGAAGAAACAGCTTTTAGTTTCATTGATTTTTTTTGTATTATCTTTTTCTCTTCTATGTCCTGGATTTGGGCTTTTATTTTGGTGATCTGGATTCTTCTGATGAAATTAAGATTTTTGTGGCTTGCCTTTCCAGCTTCCTTAGGTGGCTTCTTAGGCTGTTAATTTGTGATCCTTCCATTTTCTTCATGTGCATTTGTAGGAATATGAAGTTCCCTCTTACTACAGCCTTCATGGTGTCCCAGAGATTTTGATAAGATGTTTCTTCATTTTCATTTGTTTCCAGGTATCTTTTAATCTCTGTTTTGATTTCATCAATGACCCAGGAGTTGTTTAGCATCGTACTGTTTAGTGTCCATGTCTTTGTGGGTTTTGGGGCAACCTTGTTGGTGTTAATGTTCATTTTTATTCCACTGTGGTCTGAGAAGTTGCATGGTAAAATTTTAGTCCTTTTAAATTTGCTTAAGCGTGATTTTTGGCCAAGCATGGGGTCAATCTTAGAGTACATTCCATGCGGTGATGAGTAGAATGTGTATCCTGTGGTCTTTGGATGGAGTGTTCTGTAGGTATCAATTAAGTCCATTTGATCAAGAGTCACATTGAAGTTTTGGATTTTGTTGCTGATTTTTTGTCCTGATGATCTGTCTAGGGTTGAGAGTAGGGTATTAAACTCCCCAGCTAAGATGGTCTTGGAGTTGATATCTTATTTTAGTTTACCTATGAGCTGCTTTTTGAAAGTTGGTGCTCCTATGTTCAGTGCATATATTTTTATTATGGTTATTTCTTGTTGATGGATTGAACCTTTTATCATTATGTGTGGCCCTCTGTATCCTTTTTAAATTTTTGATAGCTTAAAGAGTACTTTGTCTGAGAGTAAGATTGCGACTCCTACTTTCTTTTGTGTTCCATTCGCCTGAAAATTTGTTTCTCATCCTCTTATTTGAGTCTGTGAGTGCCCTTTCTTGTGAGGTGAGTCTCTTGAAGGCAATAGATTGTTGCCTGGTGATATTTTATCCATTTTGCCATTCTATGTCTTTTCAGTGGTGCATTTAGTCTATTCACAAACTAATTATTGAGTTGTGAGAGTTGATCCCTATCATAATGTTCTTACAGAGCTGTTCTTCCTCTTTCTGTATTGTCTTTCTTTTCATTTTAGAGTTGGATCATGTGTGTTTTTAATCTTTTGTCTGTACTCTTGTGAAGAATGTTGTTGTTATTTTTTCCTTTTCTTCTGTGTTCAATACTTTCTTAAGTGTTTCTTGTAGAGGTGGTTTGGTGGCAGTGTAGGTTCTTAGGGATTGGATATCTGAGAAAGATTTCAATTCTCCCTCAGTGAAGAAGCTTACCTTAGCTGGGTGGGTTATTCTTGGTTGAAATTTTTTATCTTTTAGAACTTTGAAGTTAGGGCTCCAAGCTCGCCTAGACTGGAGGATTTCTGTAGATAAATCTGCTGCTATTCTAATTGGTCTTCCCTTGTAGGTAGTCTGACCTTTTACTCTGGCAGCCTTTAGGAATTTTTCTTTTATTCTTACTTTGTTTAGATGAGTTATTATATGTCTGACAGTTGGTCTTCTCATTTATTGTCTTGCAGGGTTTTCTGAATCTCTTGGGTTTGAATTTATTTATCAGTGATGAGATGAGGGAAGTTTTCTTGAATGATTTCATAAAATGTTTGTTCCAGTGTGGCCTCTGTTTCTCTCTCTTCTTCAGGAAGGTCAATTACTCTTAGGTTCATTGTCTTGAAGTGATCATTCTTCTCTTGAAGGTTTTGTTCTGTCTTTTTGAGCTTCTTTTTTATGATTCTGACAGTTTGGGTTCTGTGTTTGGTCTTCAAGCTCTGAGATTCTTTCTTCTGTTTGGCTAATTCTGTTTTCCATACTAACTAGTTTGTTATTTATTTCCATCAGAGCATACTTTACTGCTGTTATTTCTGACATCATCTCCTTCCTATTATCCTCTTGTCTCTCCTCAAATTTTTTTAATTCTATTAATGTCTTGATTTCTTGTTGCATTTGACCAGTCATTCTGGGGGCTCATCATTGTTTGTGTTCCAGAGTCTGTTTTTTCAGTGTCTGATCTCCCAGGTGTCTGTGTGAGACCTATATTCTTCTTTTAGCTTTTCTTCATTTGTGCAGTTTTTTCCTCTCTACTTTTTCCTTCCCTCCATGTCACCATCCTCTTTAATTCTGTTATTTAGGGGTAGAATGATTGCTTTTACTTCTGTTTGTTCAAATTCCTATTCTTCTTTATACATGCCTTCTTTCTTTGTTCAATTCTGGAGTTGCACTGTAGGTTGGGGGTGGTCCTTCTTGCAGTTTTGAGATTTACTTAATGGAGGAGCTGTGATTTAAAATCTAATTGCTGGTCCTAGTATCCACTGACTGGTGTATGGATAATCTGAAACCCACTCCCACTGCCTTGGAATCTGTCCATACAGTGGTGCTATAGTTTTACTCCCTGGAATAAAATGAGGTTAGCAGAGGGAATTGAATGGAGCAGATTATGGGGGAAGAGAGAGGTGGAGAGAGAGAGGAGTAAGGGGGAAACAGACAACTGTGCCAACTAATGGAGAGAGAAACCTAAACTGAAACAGAAAAAAATAATAGACCACAGCTACAAACTAACCAACTCTCCCCCCCAAAAATTAAAACATACATGCTGACATACAAGCTAACCAATCACCTTATTGGTGTGTTGTTCCTCTATACAAAAATATGGTTTACAGAGAGGAGAAAAGGGATGAAAAAAAGGAACAAAACAGTAGGAATAGAATCAAGTAATTAATCTAACAGAACCAATCGTGCACACTCTGAGATTTTTCATTTAGGTTCAATGTCCTTTCATTTATTTTCTCTGACTAGTAAATTAGTTCGCAGTTAGGATCAGTTGTCCCTGGCATGCTGTGAAGGACAGTTCAGATCACCCTCAGTTCACCACTCAAATCTGACTTGTGTCTGTTTTTCAAGCATTTTCCCATTTCTGTGTTGTTACGTTGAGTTGCCAGCAGGTGGTACTACTCAGCTGCTCACCCCAGAGCAGGTGGAGCCAGAAATATTAGGGCAGAGGCGAAGATGGGAGCTTGCCTTAGGACACACAGAAGGAGACCCATGGCTGGCAGGATGTCATGGTGGCAACAGAGGTGGCAGCAATCTCAGCAGATCTTGCCTGAAGGGGCTTCAAGGACTGAAGTCATGGATTGCCTCAGGCATGGGTGGTACAACGCTAAGGCCACTACAGAAGCCATGGCGGCACCATGGCTGCTGTGTCTGCAGCTGCAGTGATTGTCCAGACCATTGCAATGTCCCAGCAGTGGCAATGGTCAATCTCTGTGTGAGGAAAATAATTTTTACTCAAATAAAATTACAGATAAAATTAACACAAGTGGCATACTGCACATAGTTTTGACCAATATCTAAATACTATCTGAGAAAGATGACAGAATATATACAAGAATATTCACTATCAATACCATCATCACCAATATAAACAAATATTGTTTTGACAAAAATGCTAACAAATATATGCATATGGAACTGAAGGAATACTATAAGTGGTCCAAAAGCATATATATATATATATAGACCTCTTTAGCACTCAGATTATTATAAATACAAAATCATTATTTTGATATCAACATTGTATATTTATACACTCAAAATTTTAACCATAGAAATGCTAAAACAATGAGGTAGTTAATTACTCAGTATTACTTAGATGCAAAACAAGACGGACATATAATTTTTAAATAGGTCTAAATATTGGAGAACAATCTGAAAAGTTGAAAAGTAATTCAATACATATGTTAAACTGAGTTTGTATAACAATACAAGATGTGAATAAATTTGCCATTTACATAAATTTAATTGCCAGCATAAATGCAATTGCTGAGTATAATATTTATTCAGTTTCTGATTTGCTATTTCAAATTTAAAAAATAAAAGTAAAAAAAGAAATAGTATCTAGGTATAATAAAGTATAAGAAGATGGCTTGAATATATAAATTTATAAAAATCCAATGAAAGTAAGAACAAGAGAAAAAGCCAGGCTCGGTGGCTCAGCCTGTAATCCTGTGACTTTGGGAGGCTGAGGTGAGTGGATTGCCTGATCCCACGGGGTTCAAGACCCGCCTGGACAGCGAGAGCTCATCTCTACAATAAATCAAAAAATCAGCCGGGCGTGGTAGCACATACCTGTAATTTCGGCTACTTGGAAGGTTGAGGTGGAAGGATTGCCGGAGCCCAGTAGGTCAAGGCTGTGGTGGCCGGGAGCGGCCACTGCACTCCAGTCTGGGTGACAGAGACTCCAACTCAAAAAAAAAAAAAAAGAGAAAAAGCCAAAAATTTAAAAATAAAGTCAAATAGAAAATATAGAATGAGATAGTAGGAATATATCAAAGCAAGGTAGTAATTATTAGGTTAAGAAAACAAGCAGTTAGAGAAAGAAATGAGAGAGAGGACAGGCAGCTCAACAGTAACACGGGTGTATTTGAGGCAGGACTATGTGGAAGAGGACTCCGGACCAGACTGAAACACACTGACATTCACAGGCTAGGAAAGTTATAGGGCTTGAAGGGAAAATTTTGCATTTGGTGTTTGCTAGGGGATAACTAAGGCTTGTGGTTAAGTAAGGTGGGAGGAAGGCTTGTGGTTTATTAAATATGCTAGGATGTTTTGTAGTTTGGACCTATTTGGTCATTTTCATCCTAGGGTAGCTAACAAAATGACAGAGATCATTTACTGTGGTATCTCTAAGGCTAACAATAATCACAATAAATGTGAAAAACTCCCACTTTATCTATTAAAAGTGACTATCATTAAAAATTTCACCTGTGGAAACTGTGAAATATAATTATAATACCACTTGAAGAAAAGTGAAATTATAAAATATTTATCAATAAATAAAAACTGAAACATACATTGTGGGATGCAAACTGAAATTTACATACATAGGTACATTTATTTATTAAAACCCACATAAGGTAAAACAAATAATCAATTTAAGCATATAAATGAAGAGATTGGTAGAAGAATTCAGATAAAGTAAAAAGAGTAAAGTACTAATTGCTATAATGAAAATTAACATAATTAAACACTTCCAGGTTTTAATTTTGCCAGTAGGAACAAAGTGTCACCCTAAACCAAAAATTTCCCACTGTAATTCTAAAATAAAAGAGAGAGAGAGAGAGAGAATTTGTTTTTGACATCATATGGTAGCAGCATGCCAGGAATACAACAGGTCAAAATTCGTTAAGTGCCAAGAAAACAGAGTCCACCCACAGACATAATATAGGAATTTTTCTCCTCCTTATAAAAGTAACCACTTTAAGCAGGAGTCACTAGGGACATGCCTGCTTTAAAGCGGAGCAGCACAGAGGACTGGAAGTAACTGAAAGTAAATATGTGAAAAGTACCAGTAAAACAAAGCATATGGCATAGACTTTTTGTTCATTACATAAAAAGCCATCGACAGTAAGACACCCTATTAGTTTAATGTCATTGTTATTTTAAAATTACTGCTAAATAATGATGCACTCAGGAAGAATCATGCACAGCTCATTCACAACCTCTTTTCAAGTATCAAAAATATGATTGTTGAGAAGGTTAGTGACAAAAGAAAGTTTTTAAAAGGGAGGAATAAAATAGTAGTTCATGTGTTTATGAAATGAAGCCTAATGTGATAAATGTGGACATGCTTCAAGTTAATGAATTAGAAAACATCCATGAGACCCAGATGTTTTGAGAAAGATTGATATACATACAGATCTTAGTTGTCATTTACTTCTTTTCAAGTCATCCAGTAAGGGAAAACCCTGAACTCTCCACTAAAAAAAAAAAAAAACAAATAAACACAAGTAATTATATTTTCTCTCAGCAGTGCTTTGCTGCCTTTGATTATCCCAAAATAGACAATTGTTTAATTTTCATAGGTCAGTTGTTAAACAGTCATTATTAAAAAGTAAAGTAAACGTTTTATAACTGTACACATGGCATGAAAAACACAGTCAATAATTCTAAAAACTTACTGCGTAATATGTTTAAGAAAGTTTTACTATTTCTATGCACTTTAGGTTATTTATTGTCATGTGTCTGTCAGGTAGAAATATTATATAATGTTATTTTATGGCACATTGTTAAATTTTTTAAAATGACATTATACTGGTAGCTTCAGTTTTTCATGGTAAGTCTTTAAAACATAAAACTCAGAAAAAGCTAGGAATAGAGATGTAATTTAGTACTTATGTCTTGTCTAGACTTAAGAAAATAAAGATAAAATATTAACAAGGCAAACGTAATTTAATAATGTGACACACCTGTAGCTATTACATCATAAATAACACAAAAATTTGAGAAACTAATCTCCCAGTTTTTGAAAACTACTAATGCAATTTTAGAAAAAAAGGGACTGCCATTAAAAAATAAATGTAGCTCAAGTGTATTTCTTAATGGTTTCACTTTGTTTTACTCCTTAATGTTAAAGAAAGTTATCAACCACTATATATGTTGAAACTGTTCTAATTTATAATATGTATCAATAGTTTGTTTGGCATTTGGCAAGAAGTAAGAGAAGCCATGTAAGATGGCTAATTGATTAATTGGAATTCACAATAAAAATATTGCATGCCTTATTATCATTTGTAAAGTGTGTGCCTCATGGCTCTTATATCTGAAAAATATAATTATATATATAATAGGTAATTTTAAAAAGCCGATTATAAAAAGGTTTTCAGCATGCTACTAATTATGAGGCATAAACAGGTTGCCCCTGAAACTTCCTTTGTTGAACATTCATTAATGTGACTCATACATAGTAGAATGTGTTCTTTTCATGTGTGCAGAAAGGTAGATTATTTTAAAAAAAGTCTCTGTTGTGGAAAAACAATGTTGAAGGATCCAAAACTGATTTATCTAGATATGTGTTTCAAATATAGTGTTATTTTTTTCAATAGAAGTGCTTCAACTCTAACCTATTAGGTGAATATATAATCACATGTGAGAGTAACAGAACTCTAATGTCACTTATATAACTATACATCTAGGGTCTGTGTGGATAAATCTGTCATATCTTTTTCTTAGTTTTGACAATTATACTTTTAGTAGACTACAAAAGAGAAGACAAGGGCCGGGCTCGGTGGCACAGCCTGTAATCCCGCGCCTTTGGGAGGCTGAGGTGAGTGGATTGCCTGAGACTGCGAGTTCGAGACCCGCCTGGGAAGCAAGACCTCATCTCTACAATTAAAAAAAAAAAAAAAATCAGCCGGCCATGGTAGCACATGCCTGTAATTCCGGCTACTCGGAAGGCTGAGGTGGAAGGATCGCCGGAGCCCAGCAGGTCGAGGCTGCGGTGGCCGGGAGCGGCCACTGCCCTCAGTCTGGGCAACAGAGTGAGACTCCAACTCAAAAGAAAAAAAAAAAAGAGAAAGAAGACAAGTCACCCTTTTTGAGCTAAATGTAAGATGGAAGCTACATACATTTATCAAGTAAGCTTTCACTATTCTCTGTTTCATAGTTCTTAATTTGAAACTGTAATCATCTTTTAGTAGACTTGATCTGTCAAAATCATATTATGGTACATTTGGATTGCCCAAATCTAAAAATATTCAGTCAGGGACTCCTATAAAAAAATTTATAAATACTTCAAAAGGAGTCCTGAATAACTGCTGAGAAAATTTATATAATATTCTGATAGTAATAAAATTAGAAACCAAAATTACTTTGGATTCTGTTTTTATTTTCAGTTATTTGTATGCTTGCCACTGTCTTGTGTATCTTTTACACTTACATCTTTTGGGGTCTTACATATAATCTTCCAGGTCAATTTTAAATTTCAATATAATTGAGTATCCCAGGCTACTTTATTTTAATCAATTCTCATTGTTTTATTTAATTGCTCCACAGTAGATATATTTCATTTTTAAAAGTCCTCATGGCTAAACCTAAGTCTCTGCAGTTTAGCAAATTTCTATCTGAATCCTAAGAGTACTCTGAAGTACAGTCATTAAATTTTTCAAACCTAAGCTACCTTTTGTCCCTTTCACTTATTTTATAGAGAAGATTATAACCCTCAAGAATAAGCATATAATTTTCAAAATTTCTCTATTATCTATTTTCTCCTTTTCTATTCTTAAGTCTAATGGGAAGTAATACTCTTTTCCTAATTGATCTTTTCCATTCCTGGAATCCAAATATAGGCACTTATATGCCAATGCTGTAGGAGGAAATGTCATAGAAAAGATAATCTGTATTGTTTGATGAGAATATTTCTCAGAGTAGAGTGGATGTCTCTATTCCTGGCAGAAGAGCAAATAGTATTTGGGAGAAAGAACAAACAGATAATGACTCAAGTAAAAGTATACACTGATGACTCCTACACACGAAATAAGCACTAGTGCATCATGACACCACAAGGTTAACAATAAAAATGATTGGTCACTCCATAGGTGATGTTATACCATAAGAACAGATCAAGTCTTTTTATTTAAAATAATGTATTGATATATAAATTTTTATATATTTATGGGGTCAATGTGATATTATAAGACAAACATACAATGTGTAGTGATCAAATCATAATAATTGGGATATTCATCACTTTAAATATTATCATTTGTTTGTGCTGAGAATGCTCCAAATCTTCCCTGTTAGTTCTTGATATCAGAAGCATGTATAGTACAGATCACAACAAAATTTCCCTTTGTTAGTGAAGTTAACCAGAATTAAAGGTGTATTTTTAGTTTAAAGGGAGATATTCAGATTTCATCTCAAGAATACAAAGCAACAAGTTCTCAAAACATTGAGAATTTTGTGTAAGGAGAGATGTATTACTTTAAAGTAATACAGAAACTTTAGGCAAAAAAGGTTGAGATGTGTTATTTTCTTTTAAACTTCTTTCTATAATTCTGCAGCAAGAATTATTTTCTAACATATAACATAGCCCATTCCTATAAAGTATGGTGGTTCTCCTACCAGGTTGTCATTCTGAGCAGTAGTTCCTTGATGACAATAACAAAATGGCTTCAATATAAAATGAATATCTAGATATATATGTGATTTACTTGTGTATACCATATGTACATATGTTATTGAACTCAAGACTCTACAGTCAAGAAAAATGAATGTTGAGGAAATCTAACTTAATTCATATTTTTCAATTAGAATTACAAATAATGTATTGTGCTGATACATATGAAAACATTATATTCCAAATTCCAATTATGGTCATATTATTCTCTGAATGAGAGCCACTTAAAAGCCCAAACCTCCCCTGCATGCAGCCTAATTATGTAGTAAAACCTCACTTGTAGTCCACAAATCTATAATAAATAAATATTTTTTTAAAAAAGAATTACACATTGCTATCATGCTTCCAGGTCATTCTAAAGGCATATTTGTCAAGTTAAGAGAAGAAAACATATATTCCTTAACAACTAAAAAATAAAAAGAATTCTAACTTTTAATATTATCAAAGGTATTAAAGTAAATCATTAAACATAGCATAAAATTTGTGTTTTACAATATTCTCATCCCGGTTTTTTTAATTGTTCTTTGTTTTTAGAGCCTTATTACCAAAAGTTAGGCCAGTGATTTTCAAAAATGAGATTAAACAGAATAACTGCAGCTCTGTTTTTATAGACATATTTTGTAATACTCATAAATTGTGATAAACAAGTCCAAGATTCTTCATAGGCCTACAATTTATATACAACTTTTATTATATCAATCTTACAAAATCAACACAATCTGCTTTATAAAACCAAACTAATTGACAGCATATTTCTTTTAAAAATACTATTGTTATAGTTATTTTGCCAATATTATGCTTAATAATGTAAATATAATGTTTAATGTTTTGTATTTAATTTTTAATGTTGTCATGCTGAGCCATTATTTGCTCTAACATCATTCCTTTATATTTCCTTTTAAAAGACAAACTTGTTATTGTAAACCAATCTGTCATATTAAAGAAGCATTTAATTAAGCAGTACACCCTGAATGCATACATTTTTTGTAAATGTAATTTTTAAAACATGGCATGGAATGCTTAATATTAAAATTATTATTAAAATCTTTATAAATTGATCATATTAAAATGACATACATATAGTGACACGAATTAACCTGTTTATGTAATAGAAATGAAATAAAGTTACATTTCAAAATTTAAAGTCAAATTAAGTTAAGTACGTGTCTTTAAGATCACAAATCATATTTTATACAATATCTCTTTTATTCAGTTTATTTAAGATTAATATGAGCCTCTTGCTGATATACCATATCATATTCCAAGAATAATCACTTGTCATTTATTTAGCACTGTGCCACACAATTGAGTAATTTTTTAAAGATAAGACTTCAAGATTTATATCGATTTATATAGCCACAATGCCAGAGTATGTCTTAATGTTATTTAATTACTTGAAGAAATATAGTTTTTGAATTTAAAAAAATGAATACAAAATTAAGTAGACTAGAACATGTAATCTCAATCACCTTCTTCTCTTTTTTTTGAGTTGGAGTCTCACTCTGTCACTCAGAATGGAGTGCGTTGGCACTCCAGACCACTGTAGACTTGTTTGTATTTTATAACATTCTCATCCCACCTGCTGGATTCTGAAGATCCTTAAGTCTCAGTCTTCCAAGTAGCTGGAACTACAGTTGCACGCTACCACGGTGGCTAATTTTTGATTTATTGTAGAGATGAGGTCTCGCCAAGTTAACAAGAAGGGTCTTGAGTCCGCGGGCTCAGGCAATCCATTCACCTCAGCCTACTAAAGTGCTGGGATTACAGGCTGAGCTACCAAGCCTGGCTTTTCCTCTCCTTTTCGATACAAATATTGTTAGCCATTTCTGGTTTAGATTTATAAGATGACACCCAAAACTTTAAGGTGTGCATTTATTTATCAATAAATTTATTTATTAACTTTATACACCATTTCAATATTTCTCAAGCAGAAAAAAAGATTTTTCAGTGTTCTTACGCTATTTTTGAATTTGATTCTTTTCCACTTGTTCTAATATTTTAGAATCAACATCCTTTTCTTATTTAAGCATTTATTTTTCTACTGGTGAATCCTAAGTGCTAAAATAAAAACAAAACAGTTGTTAAAGTGTATTGCTTAGGCAAATATTTGCGAAGGCATTGTAAAACATTAAGTTTGCTGTGCTATTTATAGCCACTATTAGTCTACTGAATTTTTTCTATTAGTTATTAAAATCCATATGACATTAGAGTCAACTTTAGATTTTAATCATGTAGTGTATAAAATAATAGATTATTTTCCTGGATGAATTACATTTTCTTTATGTCAAAATGATAATTTGCCTACATAATTATACCCTCTCATGCATCCTATTCATTGCTTTACTCTGTTTATGCAGTTGGGTTTTTCCAAAGGGAGATCATTTTCTTCTATTCAGAATTGCTTGCATAACCTTATTGTACAGACCATAACATTTCTTTTTTTTTTTTTTGAGTTGGAGTCTCACTTGGTCAACCATACTGGAGTGCAGTGGCCGCTCCCAGCCACCGCAGCCTTACATGCTGGGCTTCAGCGATCCTTCCACCTCAGCCTTCCGAGTAGCCGGAATTACAGGCGTGTGCTACCACGTCCGGCTGATTTTTTGATTTATTGTAGAGATGAGGTCTCGCTGCCCAGGCGGGTCTCGAACCCGCAGGCTCAGGCAATCCATTCACCTCAGCCTCCCAAAGGTTCGGGATTACAGGATGAGCCACTGAACCCGGCTACATTTCTATTTAATAACCACTTATAGAGCCCTTTTGTTTATTTTTATTCTTTCTTCAAAATGATAATTGTTCTGAGTATCTAAATTGGTATCCTCTTCCTTCAACTTCATTGGCATCGTATAGTTTCAATTATTTACAATCTTAAATTTTCTTCAGTGCTATCATTTCCGTGATAATTTCCTCCCTACCCATGCCAACACTTTTGTAAATTTGCTCCACCCTCTGAGAAGTTTTAGCATACAGTCTAGCCATTCTACAAAATTTATTATGCAAAAATTATAGTTTTTGTATACAATAAATGTTTCCTTTGTTCCCCCTTC
This sequence comes from Cephalopachus bancanus, assembly GCA_027257055.1. Lineage (NCBI taxonomy): Eukaryota > Metazoa > Chordata > Mammalia > Primates > Tarsiidae > Cephalopachus > Cephalopachus bancanus. The sequence continues at coordinate 292,724 of JAPVLO010001132.1, read as the reverse complement.
CTTTCTCATCCTGTCCTTCTTTTTACCCTTTCTTTGTCCTCCTTCTAATTTTTCCCCTCCTCTTTCCTCTTCTGTGCTTTTTCTCCTCTTTCTCCTCTTTTCTCTTCTTTCAACTCCTTCTCCATAACTTCTTTTTTATCTTTTCTATTTGCTTTTGTTCAATTATTTCCAAAGTTTCTCTGTGTAAAATATGTGATTTATTCTTCTTCTTAGTTGTTTTCTAATAAGTTTTTACTTTATCTTGAATTTTCTCTTTCATTATTTCAGTTTTTTCATAAATCTGGTGACTGCTGCTCTTCAAATTTGAATTTTAAAAACATCATTTTTGCCAGTGGAGGGGAAGGAGTGGCATACCTCATCAACCACAGTACCTGCATAATCAACATTTGTATACCTAACCCTAAATTGTACCCAATATCTTTGTAAATAAAAATAAATAAATAAGAAAAAGAACATAATTATTTAGGTTAATGTTATTGACTTAGTATGCTTTGAATGAACAAAAATGTTTATCCTATAGATTTCTTCACTGATGTAAGAAGTGAAATATTTAACTCTCATTTGACAAAAAATATTTTCTATCTAACAGTAAGTACTATCATTTTAGATTCTTTAATATTAACTATTTTAATGGCACATGATTAATCAGCATTTCACTTTAAAATGTAGGTATTAAAAGTTTTCTATTACTGTTCTTTACTTTATTAACCATTTTGAAAAACACGGAAGATTGTACTTCACTTTGTAAGTTTCTGCTAAATCTATAGCTTACTTTGAACTTTGAATGGATTTCAATAGCCACCTCAAATCTGTATGAAACAATTGCAAAGCATGAGTGATCATATGAATTTTTATGAAAAATTTATCCAGTGAACTATGAGATAAAACATCATCACTGAGGCACAGCAGATGACATAAAATGTAGGATATTAAAGTACACAGGAGGAAGAGGAAAATTTCTTTTGGCTGTCTACAAGAGGAATGTGGTATGCTAAGACACCAAAAAAGACTTTTTCCTGCTAATAGTAAAATCTGTAAAATTATTTATTACTTGCTTTTTATAAATCATTTTATAGAACATTTTCTTCATTGTGTTAGATTCAAATTGTTTTTAAAAAATATGCAAAAATATCAGTAAATTTTTAGAATATACATAAATTTGAGAATAAAATATAATTATAAATAAAAACTCATTAACGATAACTTCTTGCCCATAAAATTATGGCATATTATTATTTTTTCAGCATTTTTCAAAGATGATATTATTATAAGCAGAAAGAACAAAAAAATGATATAGTGAAATGATATGGTGCTATATTTGCTACTGAGTTTGTACAGTAGAAAAGTAAGCTATATAATGTGCATTTTATTGTAGATTTGATAAGAGTGTTTATTTGAATTATTTTTACATTTTACTGTAAAATAATTCTTACAAAGGACTCAATCCAAATAATCTGTTATGAAATATTTTGTTATTGAAATGTTGAAATATAGTAATAAATATATGCCATCATGAGGTCACCTGGGATAGTTTCTGTATTAATTTATGGTAATATAAAGCAAAGTTTTTGTTCAAAATACTTTTAATAGAAACTGCTGTCAATTTAATAAAACATAGTTCATTTATTATAATGCTAAATTGCATTTTCCTCATTGACTGTTGAATGAGGAGCAATGAAATAATATAATAATATAGTTAGAAAAGAACTTAAAAATCTATATTAATCTCTATCAATGCTTATGTACTACATACATTTTCTTAAACATTTTCTAAGCAGAAAAACACATATTTTTAATTATTTTATTTGCCTTTCAAATTTGACTATGCAAAGTGTATCTTATTTCAAGTTGCTATTCATGTAGCTTTTCTGTAAGATTTTATGTAGAATATTTTTACTTGTTAATCTCTTTCTTTCACTACCTAGTTTTTCTACTATTAATAAAATTATGATGCCTGCATAGAGATCAATAAATATTAGAAAACACAGACTACTACTTAAACTGGTAAGAAACTCAATAACTCTCATTTTCCTCTCATTATTTTTTAATAATCATTTGATCATAATTAGTAAATGACACTTGTATTTAGATTTGCAAACAGCATGCCATGAGTAATTTGCCAACTACGAATGAGGTCATTGGATAGAAATTTGAAGACATCATAGATGTTCCGTCCTTTCTTTAGTAAATATTTATTGTGCACCCAAAATAAAGTATTAAGTATTGATTTGCTTAAACCTTCCTGGAGGAATACAAGAGAAACCATCTGTACTAAAGCTATCTACAATATTTATGATTTATAAAAGAAGAAAAAATGTTGAAGTACAATATCTGTTACCTGATATTTGACACAAAATTGACAGCATTCAATTAATATTTAATGACATATAATCTTGAAGATGTATTTTTAGGGATTTACAGTAATGACTCTACAAAAGATACCTGCACATGTTTATTGCAGCAGTATTTACAGTAGCAAAAAAACATGGAACAGTGCTGCCCATGGAAACTGGAGTGAATAAAAGAAAATATGGTATGTATACACAACAGAATACTATGCAGCCATAAAGAAGAACAAAATTATGGGCTTTCCAGAAACTTTGATGGATTTAGAGTCTAACATACTCAGTGATCTATCACAGAACAAAAAAGCTGGGTACCATATATTCTCACTCATAAGTGGACACTGAGTGTTTACTATAATACAATAAGAAAGGTATTGACAGTAACAGGACACTGCCAAGGGAGGGGGGGCACAAAACATCAATAAGGGTATCTGCTCACAAACCAGGTGAAGGGAAGAACAAAGGAGGGCCAAACATTACCTGGACAATGACCACTTGTATTCCTAATTCTGAATTACATCCTACATCTTTAAAATAAACAATAAATAAATAAAAAGAATAAATAAAAGCTACAAATACCACTACCCACAGTCAGTTTCTAGTTTTACTTTATGTTTATATATTTAAATTTAATTCTATATAAAATTTTATACTAAAATTATTTATGTATATTTTAGTCAGTCTGTGGAAACCACAAATGTTTTGACATTTAAACTTAGAAACAAAATATTTCTTGAGTAATGATTTTATTTGAACAGTATTTTACAACTCATTTATAGATAACACAGTAGCATCCGAGAAAATATATTGGTTTTGCTGATTCAGTGATGGAGTTCACCTACTCACCATAATTCATTGTATTGTTTTTGGAAAGCACTGATTTTAGAAACATCCCTCAGATAATAAAATAATTTTTCTTATATTTGATAGAAGGTATTTTAATCACATACTTTGATAGAAGGTATTTAATCACAAATTGATTCAACATATTTTACATGATTGTGTAAGAGACTGATAAAAGTATGCAAGGTTAACTGTTAATATAAAGGACAAGTCATAAAACAAAGCATGCTGAGATGAGGTTTATTGATAGGCAACATCTTACTTATATTGTTTTTTATTCTTTTTCAACATATATAAATTTGTTGAAAATGTATCTTTGTCTATTTTTCCTCTCTTTTAGCAAAAGAATGTCAATATCTGATTTGTATTTTTATAATTCAGCCCAGTTGCTGGTTTGAGAGAGGAAGAGAGTATTTTAAAATACAAGAATAGAAAGAAGAGAAATAGTAATTTTCAGACAAGAGAAAAACTTGAGATGTATTTTAGAGAAAGGACAAATAGGCTTTTTTTGTCTCTGGATTTAATAACTCCTATAGTTTCCACTAGTAATTAAGTTGTAATTCCTGAAATAAATGTGTGTGTGTGTACCTGTATATATGAAAGGTAGAAAATTTTGTTTTTAATGAAAATTTTAATTTAGATATGCCTATAAGATATACAAGAGTATATAACAAAAAGTACTGCAGTTATAATTATATAATTGAAAATCAAGTACATGGACTCAAAAATTAGAGCTTTTAAAATAGACATAATATTAAGAGCAGTAAAAATAATAATGCCTCTTTGGGAGCATAGTTAAAAAAATAAATCTAAACCATAGAAAGTATTATACTTAAAGTTACATAGTGGAAGAGGAAACAAGAAATAAAATTGAGATTGTCATAAGAGATAAATGACAGTAGAGTGTGATACAAAGAAGTTGGTATGTTTATTAGGATCACAGAAAAATGTCCATGAATGTGTTTATAAGGACAGTGGTGGCTTAGGAAAGTGCAATTTCAATAGCATGTTAAATAAATAAATGCATGTGCAGTATGCTTAAGATCAAGAGTTTTAGATGTTATTATAACAATTGCAATCTTATAGTATCTCAAGTGTGGGCAGCAGATGAACTTGGTACAAACAAGGTGAAAACTAAAGGAATGACATCCTTGAATAGGTGAGTACAGATTGCATCAAAGCAAAAGTGAAGTTCATACCTGTGAAGTTGGAAACAATCCTGATGTAATTTTGTTCATGACAATGGGAAGAATAATGAATTCTAACTGAGTAGTGTTAAGTGCAAGTGTGAATAAGATTTACCAACTACAGATGAAGACATAGAGTTTAGTGTAAGCAGAAAAAGAAAATAATGCCAAGCTGTCATCTCAGGAAAAAAAGTTAATGAGCTTTCTAAAAAATGTTGTGAGACTGAAAAATGTCATCTTAATTCTGATTTTGGTCTGACAACATGTGGATCAGATGTGTAGGTAGGTTCAATTGGCATTGGAGAATTTTTGGGAAGAAAATTGGAAAAGGAGAAAGAGAATGTGGAATGAGGAAATGAGAGGAAAGAAGAAGAGAAAACAGATGTACAGAAGGAAAGAGAATGGAGAAAGAAGAAAAAATCAGTTTGGATACTTGAAAGTTAATTGTATTCTCTCTCTACTCCCAGTTTCAGTATTATACTACACATCTCAACATTTAGCTACCAAAGAACAACTCCTAAATTCCTTTCACTTTAATGAGTAACCCAGTTTTCCTGTTGTAGCTCTTTTCTGCTGACTAACTGGGACCCTTCTTGTCCACAAATGGCTCACTAATCAGATTTCAAGCAAAAAGAACCAGTTCCTTTGAGATGAATTCTTGCTATCTATGAAATAAAACAACAGTCATTTCATAAAATTCTCAGAGTCTCTGGGTCAGGTCAGGACACAGCAAGGAGACTTATTTTAAGTTGTTTCCACTTCCTTGGTGCTGCTCCATTATATGCTATCATCTACTATAAATGATTCTCTGGGGAATGTAAAAGGCAGGGCACTCTCCAGGCAAACTTAGAAGCCTGTTGGAGATTGAGAAAGAAGTTAGGAGCAGGAATCCAAAGGCAAAAGAGACCAGGAGGGCACACCCCTTTCTGGACATCCTGGACATATCATCTCGGGCTCTAGACTTCCCCAAATGAATGGAGACAGGCTGGAAATGGTCTATCTGCATTTTAAAGCAAACTGTAACCTTACAAGACTGGAGGTTTGAGACTCTGAAGATGTGTGACCAATGGTCCTGGAACTAGGGGCCTGCATGCTGTACAGTAAGGTGTACAGTAAGGTGGAATCCCTCAGTCATGCCAAGGACAAACCATCCGACACACTTTCAGAAGAGAAAAGAATCAGAGGAACAGGAACCTGGGGGTCTACATTCCCTGAGAATAAAATCTGAGAAAAAAAAAATCTTCTGGTGGAGCAGAGGTTGAGAGCTATAAAGAGAAACCAGACCCTATACAAAACCAGGTCCATCCTCTGTGGAATAAAACTTCTGAAAAAGTACGGTGAGTTAGAACCAAGTGCATGCCACATTTTGCCCCACGGCCTACCCTTTCCCTTTAGTATATGTTCCCACATCTACTGTCATGTTTTACTCCAGGAAGCAATAATCTCCTTTCAACATTCAGATCCTGGTAGACAAAATCCCTGTGCTCCCCTAGTGCAGTTAGGAAAGGCTAGATCTTAAAGACTTCATTAATTTTAGAGGGAAAACACCAGGAAGTGAACACAGGCTTTACAAAAAAAATGCAAAAATGTTGGGTCCTGGACCCTGAGTCATTCCTCTGGCCATATGCCGGTATCTATGATCTAATTTCAAAGAATGGATTTGCCCACAGATTTTCTTCCCTAGACATCCTGACGATGCATGCCCAAGCTGAAGAAGTAAAGAGTCTCATTCCTGTTTTGAGAGATGGTTTTGTGTCCAGATGATTGCACTTTGAATGACCTCACCAATTGAAGGGCCATCTCTATTCCCACAGTCACAGAATGTGGTGGCTTCACTGTCAGAGACTCAACTGTATAATCAACTGTATTTCAATCTCACCCATTAACCCTTGCTATGGATTACATATTTTTCCTTCTTCCCAACAAATTCATATCTCGAAACCGAGTTCCCAATATGATGGTATTAGGAGGTAAGTCCTTTGATAGGTGATTACATCATGAAGGTGACCTTATTAGTGCCCTTATAAAAGAGGCCCGAGAAAGCCCTTTTCACCATGTGAGCACGCAATGAGAAGACAGACACCTATGAAACAGGAAGTAAACTCCCACTCAATGCTAAATCTGCCAGCACCTTGATCTTGGACTTCCCAACCTCTATACTACAAGAAATTTCAGTTGTGCATTAAAAAAAAGAAAGTGAATTTTTTATGTATTATAAGTCATTCCATATGCTTGCTGGATATGAAGGACAGTGAAGAGACACTGTTTTTCATAGTTTAGGAAACATTGAAATCAAGTACTCATGAAAGTCATGTGGCAATAGTGCACAAAACTATATAAGGTAAAGTTTGTAATTGGAGTTGAATTCTTACAGCAGAATGTGGAAAATAAGATGTTAACTGTTGAATAGTTTTTGGAGACAACAAAGCCTAGATCATTGAGGTCCAATAGACATATAATGTGAACCACATATGCTATTTTTCAATTTTTCATTAATCAAAAGTGAAAAGAAACAGATAAAATTAATTTTAATAATATATTTAAAATAATATGTCAAAAATAAAGTTTCAACATTTCAACATTCAATGTATATAAAAAACGAGACAATCTACATTTTTTCACACATATTTGCTGAGATTTTAATACTCATATGTGATTTCTTGATATTTCCCTTATTGTTACACTTTATGTCATAAAATATTTTGAAAAATATTTTTGCTCTGTGTTCTGAAGTGAAATCAGAGAAAAGCATCATGGATACAATTTTTACAGCATATTCACCTTAATGCTATAGATTATTTTCAATTTAGAGTCAACTATAAAATACCTCCTTGAATTTGATGTTTATAAATTTCAGATTAAATAAAAAACCTACCTCTTATTGGAAGTAAACGAATTCTTCCAAATAGATTAATGTTTTGGTATAAAACTTTATATTAAAATAAAAATTTTGATAGATAATTCAGTGACTGAAATATTTTAAAATTATTTAGATGAGTAGGGGCAAGTAAATCTATATTTTCAAGTTTAAATATGAAAAAAATAACATAAAATTACGTATTCATAGTAAAAATATACCACCTGAATTGAGATATGATATAATCATAAAATACACAATAGATTTAAAAAACATAGTATGACTAAAATAAAGTAGATTATCTCACTGCTTTCTATACAAATTGTGTTGAAATAATATTTTGGTACATTGTTTAAAATATATTATTGCAATTAATTTCATCTGTTTCTTTTTCCTTATTTTTAATGTATGTGTGTGTGTGTGTGTGTGTGTCTCTATGTGTGTAAGAGTCCAAGCCCATTATAGCACTGGATAGGTTCAAAATCAGAATCTTTTAAAATTGTTTTATTGGAAATTTAATTTTAAATTTACATGACTCATTTTACTGAAAATTTTTTACTCTTGAGGAAAAAAACTGATCAAATTTACTGCAAATTAGCTATACCAATTTTAATGTTGTCTATTACATTTAAAAATATTTGTATACAGTGAAGATATGTTTTCTTCATCTGCTGTAGCAAATTGCAAGTGACATATATTGTAAAATTTTGGACAATACAAAAGGAAAAACATAAAAACCTCCACATTATTTTGTTTCTGTCTTTACTGTTCTAGTTGTAAATTAGCCTCTACATGTCCCCACATTTCTGCATTATTAATATGCTTTTGTTTTAAACTTCAAAATAAGTGTATAAAATGCCAAATATTTTGTAAGAAAAGAAGAGAGTCTTCAACAAATGGTATTGAAAAAACTGGGTTTTCAAATGTAAAAGAATACAGTTGCATTCTTTTCTTACACATATATAAAATGATTAATGACCTAACCATGAGATCTAAAACTATAAAATTCATAGTAAAGAACACAAAGAAAAGGCTTCATTACATTGTACTTGGCAATGAATTATTGGATATAACACCAAAAGTAGAGGCAGCAAAAAAGAAAAAAAATAGAGATATCGAGCTATATCAAACTTAAAAACATTTTTTGCATCAATGGACACAACCAGCAGCATAAAGGGCAAAACCACAGATTGGTAAAAGATATTTGTAACCCATATAATTGTTTATTTATTTGTTGTAAATAAGTGGGGCACAGTTCTGGGGGCACGCCTCATTAACAAATGTACCTGGATAATGAACATTTGTATATCTAATCTTGAATTTATTTAAAATAAAAAATAAAATTAAAAAAAAAATTAAAAATAGATAAATAAATATTACTCTGGTTGATGAGTTGTGCCCCCATCCCCTGGCAGTTTCCACTTACTGCTAATTTCTCCCCCCACCTCCTGGCAATCTGCCACTACCGCCAATCCCTTTCTTATAGTGTTATCATAATTGTTCAAGTTCTGCTTATGAATGAGAATATATGATACTCTGTTCTTTGTTTCTGTGATAGATCACACAGTATCATAGACTCTAAGTCCATCCAAGTTGCTGTAAACTTCATAATTTTGTCCTTCTTTATGGCTGAGTAATATTCTATCATGTGCATGTACCACTTTTTTTTATCCAGTCCTCTTTCAATAGGCAGCAAATTTGGTTCCATGTTTTTGCTATTGTGTATAATGCTGTTGTAAATATTCATATGCAGATATCTTTTTCATAGAATGATTTAATTTTCTCCGGATATATTCCCAAAACAAAGATTGTGGAGTCATGTGGAAGATAGATTTTTAGATCTTTTAGAAATTGCCAAGCCAGGCTTGGTGGCTCAGCCTGTAATCCCGCGCCTTTGGGAGGCTGAGGTGAGTGGATTGCCTGAGCCCGCGGGTTCGAGACCTGCCTGGGCAATGAGACTTCATCTTTACAATAAATAAAAAAAATCAGCTGGGCATGGTAGCACATGCCTGTAATTCCGGCTACTCGGAAGGCTGAGGCGGAAGGATCCCCAGAGCCCAGCAGACGAGGCTGCGGTGACTGTGAACAGCCACTGCACTCCAGTCTGGGCGACAGAGTGAGACTCCAACTCAAAAAAAAAAAAAAAAAAGAAATTGCCAAACTGTTTTCCACAGAGATTGTACTAGTTTACACTCCCACCAACAGTGTATTAATATTCTCTTTCCCCTACATAGTCTCCAACATCTGTTACTTTTTTGTGTTATTGTTGATGGCCGTCTTTAATGGAGTTAGATGTTATCACAGTGTGTATTTAATTTGCATTTATTTGATAACTAGTGAGGCTGAACTTTTTTTATGTGTCTGTTGATTGCTCATATGTCTTCTCTTGAGAAGTGTCTATTCATATATTTTGCCCACTTTGTAATTGGGCTGTTTTCTTTCTTTTCCCCAGCAATCTACAGATTTAGCACAATACACATTAAATTGCCAGTAACATTCTTCTCAGACCTGGAAACAACCATACAGGAATTCATATGGAAACATAAACAATCACTGATGTTCAAAGCAATTCTCTGCATCAACAACAAAAAAGTGGGAGGTACCACACTCTTAGACTTTAAAGTTTATTTTAAAGCTACAATAGTCAAAACCATCTGGTATCAGTACAAGAACAGGCATATGGACCAATGGAACAGGATTGAGATTCTAGAAGCAATACCTCAATTTCTCAACCAACTCATCTGTGATAAAGCCTCCACCATCAACCACTGGGAAATAGAGAACCTATTCAGTAAATGGTGTTGGAAATATTGCCTGACCACCTGCAGAAGTTTGAAACAACACCCCTAACTATCACCATACATAAAAAATCAACTTCAAATAGATCAAAGACTCAAAGGTAAAACTTCAAACTATAAGATCATTAGAAAATTCAGGAGACAGCTTTATGTAAATGAGAACTGGCAACAAGTTCCTGTTCAAAACCCCATTTGCCCATGCCATAAGAGATCAGATAGACAAGTGGGATCTCATCTAACTGACAAGCTTCTGCAAAGACAAAGAAACCATCAAGAGAGCAGGGAGACAGCCCATAGACTAGGAAAATATACCTGAAAACTGTGTATCTGGTAGGCCATATTTATATTTATTAGTTTATTATTTTTGCCTCATTCCCACCACCCCAGATTCAAGATATATTTAAAAAGAAATGTCTAAAATAGCAATATGCACAGAAACAAGGAGTAAAATGTTGATTACCAGGCTCTGATAATTTTTCTAAAGGAGCGTTATTTAATGAGTATCTACTTTCAGGTTTGCAGGATAGAAAAGTTTTGGAGATGTTTTATAACAATATGAATATATACCTAACATGATTAAAGTACATGCTTAAAAATGGTTAAGATACTAAATTTTAAGATATGTGTTTTCACCACAATTTTTAAAAAAGGAGGAAGAATATATCAAAGTGAGATCAAAACATAATTATGGGAGCAACCCCTTCCGGTCCCCTCCCACTGTGGGAGCTTTTCTGTCCACTCAACAAATCCTGCCTTCTCACTAAAAAATAAAATAATAATCTAAAAATCTTCTGTAAAACAAAACAAAACTTCTGAATACCCAGAAAAGAATTTCACAACTCTATAAAAACATTATCAAGAAAACAGAAACTTACAAAAGACATATATTTTGAAATGAAATGCTAAGAGCTTAAATGGTTTATAATTACTTTTAAATAGAACAGTCATTCATTTATTTTACATTTAAAACTTAATAAATATACTTCAGCTTAATTCTTAATTGCTATTATCATGGTTAAAACATCATCTTGTAATTTTTGCATAGATATACTAAAATGAAAAATCTACAGTTTACATTCACATATAGACAAAAATAATCTATGAGAGGGGAACCCCGTCCCATAAAAGAAATTATTTTTTGGAGGGGGGGACCATTGTAGTACAGGCATCCTCTGCTAGGCAAAGGTTCTAGGAACCCATCAGCATTAGTGTGCCTGCTAGTATTGTTGTGCCTCATGATTTGTGGAAGAAATGTCCCATGCTGTAACAAACAGATGACTACTTCTTCAATCATGACAACACACCTGTCTATACCACACTAAGTGCTCAGCAACTGTGCCCCCAATTTTTTTTTTTTTTGAGTTGGAGTCTCACTCTGTCACCCAGATTGGAGTGCAGTGGTCGCTCCCGGCCACTGCAGCCTCGACCTGCTATGTGCCCCCCAATTTAATGGAGCTCATTTAGAAAGACTTATTTTTGCTTTCAGATGAAAAATTGTCCTCAGAGGGAAATATTTTGCCAACATGTAAGAGGTGAAATAAAAGATGGCAGAAGCACTAAAATGCATCAAAATGGATGAGTTTAAAAACTCTTGTAGCAGCCGGGCTTGGTGGCTCAGCCTATAATCCCACACCAGGGGAGGATGAGGCGAGTGAATTGTCTGAGCCCGTGAGTTCGAGACCCGCCTCGACAACTGGGTGAGACCTCATCTCTACAATAAATCAAAAAATTAGCCAGATGTGGTAGTGCACGCCTGTAGTTCTAGCTATTTGGAAGGCTGAGAAGGAAGTAGGTTGAGGCTGCAGTGACTGGGAGCAGTTCACTGCACTCCAGTCTGAGTGACAGAGTGAGACTCCAACTCAAAAAAATAAAAATAAAAATAAGTTAAAAAAATAAAAACTCTTTGAGCAATGTAAATAGCATCTCAATAGGTGTATTTCCTCAAACAGAGTAATTTGAAGGTGAATGAAGTTTAGACATGTAAGAATAAATACACAATTTTTCATAAATACATTCTTCTTTGGGGGGAACCCCTTCATATGTGGACTCAATCCATGTACACAGAACATACAGTGATACGTTTAAGTGTAATAAGTAATGGTGCATGGATCTTAAAATGCACTAATGTACAAAAATGCTATCTTATTTGTTGTAGTATTTATAGTGGAATCCAATTATGCCAAAAAACATTTGCTATATTTAATGAAAAATATTTTACTCAACTTTAATTGTGTCATTTAAATAAACTAAAATTAAAATTTCATGTCAGTCCTACAGGTCACATTGCATTGCTAAGTTTCCTTACTGAACAGTACAAATCTAGAATGTGACTAGGTAAGTAGTTGTCTAATATGCAGTCAACGGAAATTTTTTGAAGTCAATGTATTTATTTTCAAGTTGTTAAATGAACCTATTTAATGCTAGTATTAGGTATATAAATTATAGTGATGTTACTAAAAATGATGCACAAAAATAGAAAATAAGCCATAAACAAGATGAATGAGAAGTAGATTAAACAATATCAATATTGGAGAAAATAGAATACAAATGGATGTAATAAGCAACAAAATATCCTGCTTTCCTTTCAAGAAGAAAGAAGAGTAACATTTTGGCTATGTCACTAGAGAAAAACAGTTTGTCTTCTAGATCTAAGAAATCAGAAGTAAAACAAAATTCAACAAATGCTTGAGATTGCTGAAAAGAGAATGCTATATGGCAATGACAGAGAAAGAATTTAAGTAAAGGCATGAAGTAAAGTAAATGTACTGAATAGTGTATCACTACATGGAATAATTTGCTTATAAATTAACCTGGAGTTGCAAGAGACATTATAGAAGGGCTCAGGAGTTTACTTGATAGCTTGAGCCTGTAAGACGCAGTATGGTTAGTCTTTGTTTGATAACGTATGAAGAGTTAAGACCATATATTAGGCAGTTAATGAAGATGCCAAGAATATGAGACAGACTAAAATTTTCCACTGTTAGAGTAGCATGTTTCAATGAATTTAGTACTATATAAAATATTTTGTAGAGATTTCAATTGCATCTGCTGTACCAGATGTGATTTAATGGTTTGAATTAATTAGCACTTAATCTGGTAGCTGGCAAGCAACTAACAATCTGGAGTATGCCTTTTCCTACATAATTATCCATCTGTTCCATCAGAAACACTTTACTTTAAACTGACAAGGCTAGCAGTACACCTTGACTATCTTTACTCAACAGTATATCAGTTCTACAATCAGCTATTATAATTTAGTTCAAAGGAATCTTGGGTGCTTTTTCCTTGCACAGATATCACATTGTTTTATTATATTGATGACATTATGCTGTTTGTGCCTAGGGAGCAAAATGTATCAATTATTCTTGAGTTATGGGTAAGACTTTTGCATTCCTACTAAAATTTGGAGACCTTAGACCTTAGTGAAATTACTAGGGTTCACTAGATGGCAGATTGAGATATTCTTTCAAAGGTGAAGGAGAAAGTGTTGCATCTGACCCTTCCTACAACCATGAAAGAGTCACAATGCCTAGAGAGATAATTTGAGTTTTAGAAGCAGTGTATTTATTTTTGGGGTGTTTTCTCCAGTCTATTTACTGAAAAGCTACTGTTTGAGTGGGACCAGTAGTATAGATGATGAACAAGCCCCTGATATAGCATCTTTCTGAGGATGATCAGGCACTTACTAGGCAGCAGGTTGAGTATATTTCATTGCTTCCTTGTGGAAGGAATAATGTTTTATTCTTATTGGAATAGACACTTTGGCAATGGTTTTGCCCTCACTGCATGCAAGACTTTTGCCAAAACTCCTGTATATGAACTTGTAGAATTCCTTTTCCATTGTCAGAATATTCCATGTAGCATTGCTTTTAACCAAAAGTGTGTCTGTGGTTCTCTTGCTAATGTAATTAACTGAATGTATTGTTTTTCACCATCTTTAAGCAGTTGACTAAGGGCAAAATAGACTTTTGAAGTCTCAGTAAAATTACCAGCTAATACCTTGCAGAGCTAAGACAAAGTTCTCCAGAAGGCTGAACATACTCTTAATCAGTATTCAATATATGATGTTGTTTCTCTGATAGCTACAATTTATATGTCTCAGTGGTAATAATAAAGTGGAACACTTATCATTCCCCCAGGTCACTCATTAGAAAAAAAGTATATTTCTCTTTCTGCAGCTTTGTGCTCAATCTGTTGGCCTAGTTCCAGAGAGAGGAAGACTTCAAACAGGGACAAAGCAATGATTTCACTTAATTTGAAATTAAGACTGCCATCCAGCCACCTTGAGCATCTCATGCCTGTAGTCTACAGGTAAAAACAAAACAAAAACAAAACAAAAGCCATGCATGCACAAAACAGACTTACAGTGCAAACTGGGTAATTAATCTCAACTATCAATGGGAAATTGGGTAATAGACCACAATGGAAGTAAGGAATACCACGTCTAGAATTCTGTAGATAACTTAAGATATGTCTTAATATTAGCATGCTCAGTGTTTAGGGTCCATGAAGAGCCACAACAACCAAACTCCAGCAGGACCAGAAATAGCCTAGATATTTCAGTAATGAAGGTTTAGGCCACCTCAGAAGGTAAAAAAAAAACAAAACAAAAAAACAACAACACAAGTTGAAGTTCTTGTTGAAGGCAAAGATAATATAGACGAAGTAGTAGGGGAAGGTAGTTATAAATACCAGCCCTTATTTTGTTGTAAATATGTTTCTGTGTATACATTTTAGCAAGTATTTTTACACTCTTGTTTAAATTCTCTTATTATATAACATAAGTTGTACTGATCTTGTGCCACTATTTAAAGTATTATTAATTTTACATTATAGTATTTAAGTTATAGGACATCCAAGGTTTTCACCTCCTCTTCTAGGGAAAGGATTAAAGCATTTCTGATATTAGTCCATTTAGGTTGCTATAATAATGTATTTTAAATTGGAGCACCTTAAATAATGAAAATTTATTCCCCACTGTTCTGGAGGCTGGAAATTTCAAGATCAAAGTGCAGGTATTTTCAGCATTTTCTGAGGGTTCACTTATTGGTTCATCTCCCTGTATATTTTCACATCAAAGATAGAATGAGTGAGTTCCCTGAAGCCTATCTTATACAGACATTAATTGCATTCTTGAAGGATCCCAAAATTTCCACATTTTTTAAGATTAGAGAATATAGTTTATTTAGAAAGTAAATTAGAGAGAATTTTCTACTTCTTAATACCTTAAACTTGAGGATTGGAATTGCAACATATATATTTTGTTGCATTACATTCAGACCATAGTATCAGTGCATGTTGCTAATTTCAAATAAATGTAGAACTATGACTCAAAAATGCGGGGGCCTGCCCCGCGAGGGTCCTGGGAAGTGTTGAAGGAGAGACAGGCGACGGACGAAGTTCATATATACGGACACCTGCTTCTTGAACAGATGACAATTTAATGCTAGTTAATACAGAGCTTTTATACCATTTGTGAAGGGGCAAAACAAAGAAAATTCTTTCATATACATATCTTTTAAAAGTTACCAGCTAGTGGCTTTAGCAGCAAACAAACCAAGATTCCCAGTGGCTTTATTAGCAAATAAGCCAGGAATCTCATAGGCATTAGACAAGTCCTATTCATAAAGCCAACAATGACACTCTCAGTCCAATGTCCCAAATTACAAATGTTTCAAGAAAGTTTCTTTGAGTGTATATTTCTTTATGTGTCAGGAATATTCCCATCTTAGGCTCTTGTGTTCTTCAGAGTCCTGTGATTGCCTCCCTTGTCCAGATGTCCTCGTTACTTTTCTCTTATCTTGCAGTGCTTGTTTCTAAAGAGAACTCAAAAGAAACTTTTAGTAATGTTTCCCAGGCCCCTCAAGGTTACTTTCTGTTTTAGCTGATCTGTCATAAAAAGTATCTGATTATTATATTATGAGTTCAGTGAAAACCTACTCTATAAATGTTAGCTTAGAGTTTTAAGTTTATAGTTTTAACTATAGCATTAAGTAAAAACCTTAACATTAATCTTTATCTGAAGTCAGTGAAAACAGTGTTATAAGTCACCTACATAACTCCTAGATAAGTGCTAGAACTTATAATGAATTCATAATGAACCTATTATAAACTTGTTCTTCTAAAAATCCTTATGTCTAAACACTAAACTGCATAGTCCTAAATCAAATAAGGAGTGGATATACTCATATCATTTATTGCTTAAGCAATATCTACTAACTTATAACCAAGTGAAAGAAAGCATTCTTGATGTGCTTCAGAGTTTAACCCTTGCATATGTTAGAAAATGCCAAGTGGCATAGTGGGAAAAATGGAAAAATAAACCATGATGTTTCCAGGTTAGCTGTGAGTACTTCACATAAACATGCCATTTTCTTCTAAAATGACTGCACAGAATTCTTCGGCGGTATCAAACAGCAAAGGTGAAGGACAGAAGGGCCTCAGCTTCCTGGGCTCGCCCTGTGGCCCGGGGTCTTCGGCCCACCCGGACCCTGTCAATCAGGTGGACCTCCAAGGCTGGCTCCCAACACAAAAACATTATTTAATATATGTAAAATAAGTATAAATGGTGATAACTCAAGACTAGTTTGCTTCTTTATCTCAAATGGTGTCCTGCAAGCATTAAAAAAAACAACAAATATGCTAAATCTGAACTGAAACATATTCTAATGTGATATGTAAAAGACACGAGCAACTTCAGACTTTTCCATGCTTCACCTATGACTCATGATTTCCTGAGTCATTTAAATTATCAATGTAGTTTTATAAATCACTAATGCTTATCACAAATTAAATTATATAAGATTTAAGATTTTGGATCCTTCACTGACATTTGCATTTTCAAGTTGTTATGAGGTCAGTGAAGAATTTCCTTTCTTCCCCTTTCTTTCTTTTTCTTTTTTTTTTTTTGTTTACTTGTTGTTTTAAAGATGTGGGGTACAATTCAGGGTTAGGTACAAATGTTCATTATGCTTGTTAATGAGGTGTGTCCCCATCCTTAGCAGATTTCCACTACTGCTAATCCCACCCCACCCATCCCTGGCAGTTTCCCACTACTGCCAATTATTTTCTTATAGTATTATGAAAATTGTTCAAGGTCCATTTATAAGTGAGAACATGTGATACTCAGTTCTTTGTTTCTATGATAGGTCACTCAGTACTAAAGATTCTAAGTTCATTCAGGTTGCTGTGAAGTTCATAATTTTGTCCTTCTATATGATTGCTTAATATTCCATAGTGTATAGGTATCACTTTTTTTTTACCCAGTCATCTTTTAATGGGCAACACGATTGTTTTCATGTTTTTGGTATTATGAACAATACTGCAATAAACATACATGTGCAGGTATCTTTTTCATAGAGTGATTTGAGTTCCTCCAGGTATATTCCAAATAAAGGGATTGTGGGTCATAGAGAAGGATGATCTTTTGGGAATCTCCAAACTGTTTTCCACAGAGTTTGTATTAGTTTACACTCCCATCATCAGTGTAGAAGTGTTCCCTTTTTGCCACATCCTCTTGAGTATCTGTTGTTTTTTGAGTAATGGATGACGGCTATCCTATCTGGAACAATAATCAACAAACAAACAAACAAAACAAAAACAAAACCCCAACAAATAAACATACAAAAAAGCAGGAGGTGTCACACTCCCAGACTTCAATAGCCTGATATTGGTATAAGAACAGACATAGAGACCAATGGAACAGCATAGGGATTCCAGAAGTAAACCTCAATTTCTCAATCAACTCATCTTCAATAAAGCCTCCACCATCAACTACTGGAGAAAGGAGAACCTATTTAGTAAATGGTGCTGGGAAAACTGGCTTATCACATGCAGAGGATTAAACAAGACCCCTACACAAAAATTAACTCTAAATGAATCAAAGACCTAAATGTAAATTCTCAAATGATAAGATTCTTAGAAAATTCAGGAGACATCTTTATGGAAATTAGAACTGGCAATCAATTTCTGATCAAAATTCCATTTGCATGTGTCACAAAAGGTAAGAAAGACAAATGGTACTTAAACTGATAAGCTTCTGTGAAGTCAAAGAAACCATCAATAAAACAGGTAGACAAACCCATAGACTGGGGATTTAAAAAATTGCCAACTGTATGACTTCGCCTTTCTTAAAAAAAGCTTTTTGAAGAAGTAACTTTTGAAGATGTGTTTTATTTGATAACGGAGACAGTTCTTGTGATCTCCTTAGCTTTACTAAATCTTAGCAAGGCTAATTTATGACTCCAGACTTTGGTTCTCTTTTTTCTCAGAACACATTTTTTAAAAGTTGTTATTGTCAGTCAATTATCTGCCCCTTTGATGATACATACTTAAAACAAACAAACAAAAAAATTGCCATTTTTGAAACACAGAAATGACTTTCTCATGGATTGGCAACTATCACTTTGGAATGTAATCATTGACAAGGACAGTGCCCTTTTTTCCTACCTTTTTCAAGAGCCTTGTTCTAAGTTTTCAAAGTACTACCTTCACAAAGATATGAAAAACTTTTACTTTAGCCAATTTAATTAGTAAGCAAAAATGGTATATAATCTCAGCCATCTCAGCTCCCCAAAATTCCTAACCCTTTATTTAGCAGAGTTAAGCTCAGTCTGAGATGTGTCCTCCCTCCTCTGTCATAAAAGGCCCATATAAGTTTTTCTTTTGTTTATTTGAACGTGTCCAAGGCATTTTTTGCTTTGACTATGGTCAATTCCATTATAAGTAAAGCACTATTATGTGAAATAAACTTAGAATTATTTAGCATAGATCCATACATAATAAATATTCTGTATATATCTGTTGAACAGATTTTCATTTAAACATTTTGTCATTTAAATTGGTTTGGAACTGTATATTCATGTTTTGATTCACATTACTGAAGATTTAATTTCCCAGATAGTTATATTATTTATTTATTCAATGAAAATGTGTTGAGCGAGTTCAATCACAGAGTCAAAATCAATTGATATTAAGCATGAAGATAAGCAACTGCTCTGTATAATGGCAATTTTTCTCGTATTATCTGCTTTATAGTTTTGTACGTAACTGCTTTGATATGAATATGGTATATATTTACAAGTGAATTGTAATGAGAAAAGTCACATTTTTAATTTGGTCCTCAAAAAGTACAAATAAATACTTTAAATTTTAGGTTCTAACAATAATTACAACTGTGTCTGATTAAAGTGAGGATAATCAATGTATTTTCTTTGGATTTATCTGAGATATCATCAGAGTAATAAAATGCTGTTCTAATTCATGCATTTTTAAACTTAGTAATTGTTACTACCAATCATTTACTATTTTACATCTGAAACGAATTATTTTATATTTAACTTTCTCTTTAAAGTATTCAAAACTGTGAATTCTATATGCCAAATATATTTTTAAGGTTATCTCTCTAAGTGGACACTGAGAGTTAACCAGAGAATTTCAAGAGTGAGGGAGGCAGTTCAACATAATATTATATAATTTCCCACAGGGAATAATCAAATTGAACAATAAAGTCAAGGGGAAGGGATGGGGGGAGGAGAAGGAAAATAAGATAGAAACAATAAAGGTGGCTCTTATACTGTTAAATGAGTAAAAAAAAAAGTAGTAAGAGCTGACTTCACTCTGACTTCTTTTTTTTTTTGAGTTAGAGTCTCACTTTGTCAACCAGACTGGAGTGCAGTGGCCACTCCCAGCCACCACAACCTGGACCCACTGGGCTCCAGCAATCCTTCTGCCTCAGTCTTCCAAGTAGCTGGAACTAGAGGTGTGCACTACCAAATGTGACTAATTTTTTGATATATTGAAGAGATGAGGTCTTTCCACGTTGCCCTGGTGGGTCTCGAACCTGCAGGCTCAGGCAATCCACTCATCTCAGACCCCCAAAGTGCAGGATTACAGGCTGAGTCACTGAGCCCGGCCACTCCGACTCTTAAAGACTGATAGTCAAAACCTTCACATCTGGAGTCTAGAGTCAGGTAATTAGAAACGGAAGTGAGACTACTGACCCTTCTTCAACCATGAGTTGATGTTTATGGATACTTCCTAAGGTGTTTGTTTAGGGAAGGTGAGTGTAATTCAGTATATCATCCAAACATGAAATGTAGGTGTCCACTACACTCATTTCATTTCATATTCAGAAATCTTACAGGTACTTAACTTCATTGTATATAATACAAAGGTTAATTTCTCACTGGCCTATTTCTCACCAAACCAGTTTGTAGAACTCATAAAAAATTATGACTGGCAATTACATTGACTTGAATGGAATAGTAGATGTATTTGTATCAAGTTCGAAATATTTTTTGCAGATAAGGCTAATACACAAAATTATTTATGTTATTTTTATTAAAACCTGATTTAATACAAAATTTTTATTGTCTCTCTATTTTTTACTAATTTTCCCCCATTATTTTAAGGAAAATCACTACAAGCATTCTCAATCTAATCTTATATGTTCTTAAATTGACCTTTAATTTTCTAAGATAATTTTATTTAAATATATAACAATTCTATATGTTGATCAGGCAAATAAGATATTTTTATTATGGAATTTAAAAATATAATTATGAAACTGAAGAAAATGAAAATTATATGCAATCATGCAATGTTAACATAATCATGTACACAATCTGTGTTCACACCGGTACTTAAATTTGACATATACATAATATTTCCAATTATAGATAATTATATGTTGTCTATAGCATAGTATATTTAAATAGCACAGTATAATTGAAAATATACTATGCATAAAGTAATTTAATCTATTATTTTAAGATATATTTTCTTAGTTAATATTTTCAAATTTCTTGGAAATATGTTTTTCATGTCTATAATATTTAATTTTACTTGGGTTATTTGAGTATATGGGGTTATGTTACATTACAGGTTTGTAGCTGTAAACTGATAAGAATATTATATAACGATAATATAGGGAATCACCTCAGAGAAAACTTTTGTGAGATAAGCATTATAAGTCATATAAGATAATTGGAAACAATGTACTTTTGCCTGCTAATTAATAAAACTTTCCAGGCTTAATTGAAATTCTCCTTTGCTGTCTAAGGCTAAGAAATGTAGGAAAGAACACTGTAATTTACTGTTTTGGAAAAAAATCATTTTTCCGAAATACAATCAGGATCACTAGAATTACAGTATCTTTCAATCTGCTTGTATCTTTTGCCATCAAATAAACAAATTTGGCACATATTTTTTTGAATGATGGTTATACATGCTAAAAAATTCTTATTTGAGATGCTTTTGTCAATTACCCAAGTGACTTTTACATTGATAAGTTTGATGGACATATTTTTGTTCTTATCATATTAGACTTTTCATTATTATTTAATGTATTTCAGTAGGAAATAATACATCAGCTTCTTTTGTTTTTGAAAAATCCATCAACTTTTGTCCTTCTATCTCTGGCATCTTTACTTCTTGAGTTTTTTCTGAAGGCATTTAATACTTTATTTCATTAAAAAATATATGCTAGCCGGGCTCGGTGGCTCAGCCTGTAATCCCTCGCCTTTGGGAGGCTGAGGTGAGTGGATTGCCTGAGACCGCGGGTTCAAGACCCGCCTGGGCAGCGAGACCTCGTCTCTACAATAAATCAAAAAATCAGCTGGGCGTGCTAGTGCATGCCTGTAATGCTGGCCACTTGGAAGGCTGAGGCGGAAGGATCACCGGAGCCCAGCAGGTTGAGGCTGCGGTGGCCGGGAGCGGCCACTGCACTCCAGTCTGGATGACAGAGTGAGACTCCAACTCAAAAAAAAAAGCTTTTTGGAATTTTCACCATTGAATAAATATTAGCACCACTCAGTTGCTCACAATAATTGGTTTAATATAACTGTTATATTCTTCCTTCTTCATTCCGCATAACCCATTCATTATCTATCTCTGAAATAACTCTCAATCTTTTTTTTTCCTTCTTCTGACTCTTGTTGAGCTCCATTAGCTATCAACATTCCCATCAATTATTTGAAAGACTTTCTAACTTTTTGGTATTTCTGCTTTCGGGTTTATCAAACACTAATTCACAGTTAATGCATTATCCAGAAAAAATATAAATTAATTGATTTAGTGTCATAGTGAATATAATATACAGAACTGAGCACACTGTTTATACATTCATACAATGTTTCACAAATTGTATACACCCACACACCCAGATGAAGAAATAAAACATTACTCAGAACCCCCCCTTGACACTCATTGTTTCTTTGCAGATGCCAATCCCTCAGGTTAATTTTACCTTCCAGATGAAGAAATAAAACATTACTCAGTTTACCTTTCCTTAGTTTACCATTACTTAGTTTACCTTCCAGATGAAGAAATAAAGCATAATTCTGAGTCCCCCCTTGACATTCATTGTTTCTATACAGGTGCCAACCACGAAGAGCAAGCATTTTCAGTATTTATAAACCCTCAGGTTAGTTTTATCCTGTGGAGTTGGCATAAACGGAACCATTCAGTATATACTAATGTGTGCTTGAATTCTTTAATCTATGTGATTATGAAGAGTTCCATTTCACTCTTTCTTATAGCTGTATGATTTTACATTACATGCATATCAAACTTTACTTTCCATTGTACCAGTTACGTACATTTGGAAATTTTCAACTTTTGCTTATTTTACATAATGCTTCCATTGTCATTCTCATCTGTGTTATTACAGGAAGAAATATATACATTTCTTTTGTGTAATTTTGCCTTTAATTGTCTTAATGTGTATTTTATTAAATAATCAGAATTTTAAAAAATAATTAAATTATGTTCTCCTGCTTTAAACTCTTTAAAGGCTTCTTGTTTCTTTAAAAATTAAATCCAAGCCGGGCTCGGTGGCTCAGCCTGTAATCCTGCGCCTTTGGGAGGGTAAGGTGAGTGGATTGCCTGAGCCCGTGGGTTCGAGAACTGCCTGGGCAGTGAGACCTCATCTCTACAATAAATCAAAAAAAAAAATCAGCCGGGCATGGTAGTGCATGCCTGTAATTCCGGCTATTTGGAAGGCTGAGGCGGAAGGATCGCCAGAGCCCAGCAGGTCGAGGCTGCGGTGGCCGGAAGCGGGCACTGCACTCCAGTCTGGGTGACAGAGTGAGACTCCAACTCAAAAAAAAAAAAAAAATTAAATCCAAATTCTTACCAGAATTTCACGTCACCTGGTTTCTGCATTCCCCTAAAACCTCGTCCCATGCTATTTCGTCTCACTTACTGTGCTTCAGTTATTCTAGCCTGTCGCTTCCCAGAATATAACTAGTTTTGACCTTCAGGGAATTAATTATCCTGTTATCTCTTGCTGAAAATTGTCTTTTCTTTTATTCCACAAATATCTGACTCCTTATTCTTCAAGGTACCACCAGAGAAAGTTATTCTTTGATGTTCATCACCAGCATAAGACAATTCGTGGTTTTTTTTTTTATAAACAGTACACTATTATACTTCTCAATGACACTAGTAAAACTGTTTATTTTAAGATAGTTTTAGTTAATTAAATAAAATTCTGTCTGTTTTTAGACTATAAGCATCAAGAACCAAAGACTATGTTATCGTATTGTTTATTCCTGTATACACATGAGAAAAACAAAGAATGTTAAATATTATCTACTAGTCAAATTGTTGAATAACAAATTTTAAAAAAATAACACATATATCTGTTACATTTTCAAACTAATAACTATAGTTTCCTTTTTATATTAGACATACATTTCTCAATCTATGACTACAGGATCTCTCTGTATTCTAACACAAATGTAGATGACAGAATCTCCACCCTTTAGTTTAAATCAAATCAATGAGTATGGTTGTAGCTCTAGATTTAATTATGTATGCTATAGTCACGAATTTTTGAACAATAATAATCAGGGTATTCTGACATAGTCCAGTGGATCATATACACAATCAAGTGATTACAGTGAAAATGCTGTAGTGCAACAGTGAATTGTGTTATCTTACAACTAATTGGTGCTCATAAGCAAATAAGCTTAAAACACTTTGTACAGAAAAAAAAACATTTTCATAAATATTAAAAACGAATTTTGCCTATTGTTTTTCTGATTTAGATTATTAATGATGTGTGTTCCATAAGATTTCATTTTCACTCATTTATTCAGCAACTATTTATTTAGGGTATATTTTCAGTTCAAGGAATAAAAGACAGTTTAAATTGAGACTAATAAGTTGATGTGCTACACATAAAAAGATAAAATCATTGCTAATGTTATCTCATATTTCTGGTTTTGTTTCCTTTCTCCACTTTTTAAATGTACTATTCTCATACATTACATGTTCTGGAATTATCCTTTACCATATTTATCTTTATTTCCTCTATAAAATTCCAATCAATATATGCAAATTTTTTTCTAAGTCTGTTCTTCACTTTATAAGAATAGAAGAGATCAGAAGAAGAAAAGAGTATTATTTTTTAAGAAGACAATCATTTCAGACCCACAGATATATTGTCTACATAACTGCTTTTGATGAAATGAATAAAGTATTTACATCTCAGTAACTTGGTATATTTCCACATGTCAACTTTATACTCAAATTCTACACAGATGTTTAATCTCTAATGTGCTACAGTTTGTGCTTTTCACAGACTGGTTTTTATTTTTTCAATTTAAAGATAAATCTGAAAGTTTCATCCTAGAAATTTTATAAATGAAAAAAGAAAGCTAACTTTTTGACTCTGTAATAATTAAGGAATATCTAGAAAATTGTTTTTTTAAAATCATTTTATAATTTTAAAATTGTGGGGTATAGTTAAGGGTTAGGTATACAAATATGCATCGCTCAGGCACCCTTGTGTATAGGGGTGTCTCCCCGTCACCAGACAGATATTGACTACCATTAATCCCACCTCTTTTCCCCTCCTTACCCCCCCATAGATTCCTACCACTGTGACTCCTTTTGTTATAGTATTATAATAGATGTTCAAGGTCCACTATATGAGTGAGAACATGTGATACTCAGATCTTTGTTTCTTGAGAGATCACTCAGTGTTATAGAAAAGATAGACTGTAGTTTTATCCAGGTTGCTGTGAAATTCATGATTTTTTTTGTCTGCGTAGTATTCTATTGTGTATATGTATCACATTTTTTTTTAATCCAGTCTTCTTTTGATGGACAGCATGGTTGCTTCCAGGTTCTTGCTATTGTGAACAATGGTGCAATAAACATACTTGTGCAAGTATCTTTTTATAGATTGATTTGAGTTCTTCAGGGTATATTCCCAGTAGGGGCATCACAGGGTCATATGACCACAGGGAGGTCAATATTTAGAGCTTTTAGGAATTGCTACACTGCTTTCCACAGAGGTTGCACAAGTTTACAGTCCCAAAAACAGTGTAGAAGGGTTCCCTTTTCACCACACCCTCTCCAGCAACTGTTATTTTTTGAGTTATTGATAATTGCCATTCTGACTGGAGTTAGGTGTTATCTCAGTGTAGTTTTAATTTGCCTCTCCTTGATGATTAGTGAGGTTGCACATTTCTTCATGTGTCTGTTGGCTGCTCAGATGTCTTCCTTTGAGAAGTGTCTGTTCATATCTTTTGCTCACTTTGTAATGGGGTTGTTTGTTTGTTCGTTTTTCTTTTCAACACTTTTGAGTTCCTTGTAGATCCAAGATGTTAGGCCTTTGTCAGACCTGGAGTTGACATATTCTTTCTCAGTCTGTGGGCTGACTCCCTGCACTTGATGGTTTCTTTGACTTTGCAGAAGTTGGTCAGTTTAATGAGGTCCCAATTGCCTATCTTATCTCTTGTGGCCCATGCATTTTGGGTTTTGTTCAGGAACTGGATGTCAGTTACTATTTCCGTAAGAGTGTGTCCTGCATTTTCTAAGGCTCTTATGGTTTGAGGTTTTACATTTAGGTCTCTGATTAATTTAGAGTTAATTTTTGTGTATGGGTATATACAGGGATCTTGTTTTAATCTTCTGCATGTGTTCAGTCAGTTTTCCCAGCACCATTTACTGAATAAGTTCTCCTCTCCCCAGTGGTAGGTGGTGGGGGCTATGTTGTAGATGAGTTGATTGAGAAATTAAGGTTTTGCTTCTGGAATCTCAATTTTATTCCATTGGTCTATATGTCTGTTCCTGTACCAGTACCAAGCTGTTTTGATTATTGTAGTTTTATAGTAAAATTTAAAGTCTGGTAGTGTGATACTCTTACTTTGTTTTGGTTTTGTTTTTGTTTTTTTTTTTTCCTGAGGATTTTTCTATTATTGGTCGTTTTTACTTTCATATGAATTTCTGTATTGTTTTATTCTAGTTCTGAGAAGAATGTTGCTGGTAATTTGATTGGGTATTGCATTAAATCTGTAGATTGCCTTTGGTAAAATGGACATCTTCACAATGTTGGTTCTTTCAATCCATGAGCATGGTATATTTTTCCACTTTTTTTGTGTCATCTTTGATTTCTCTGAGCTGTGTTTTTTACTTTTCATTGTAAAGGTCTTGTATATCTCTGGTTAGGAAGATGCCAAGGTATTTCATTTTTTTGTGGCTATTGTAAATGGGATCATGCTTTCTCTTTGGATTTCTTTGTTTATTATTAGTGTAAAGAAATGCGATTGTCTTTTGCACATTTATTTTACACCTGAGACTTTTCAAAAGTTCTTTATCAGTTCAAGGTGTCTTTTGAATCTCTCTTGGGTTTTCAAGGTGCACAATCATGTCATCTGCAAAGAGAGATAACGTCACTTCCTCTTTTCCTATTTGGATACCCCTGATCACCTTCTCTTTTCTAATTGCTCTAGCCAGGTCTTCCAATACTATATAGAACAGGAGGGGAGAGAATGGACATCCTTGTCTTGGTCCAATTTTCAGGGGAAATGGTTCCAATTTTTGTCTGTTTAGGAGTATGCTAGCTGTGGGTTTCTCATAGATGGCTTTTACTACTTTGAGGTATGCTCCCTGTATACCTAGATGTTCTAGGGTTTTTAATAGGAAGGGGTGCTGTATTTATTAAAAGTATTTTCTGCATCTAGTGATATAATCATGTGGTTTTTGTTCAGATATCTGTTGATGTATTTAATTCCATTTACTGTCTTGAAAATGTTGAACCAGTTTTGTGTTCCAGGGATAAAGCCTACTTAGTCATGATGAATGATTTTTGAGGTGTGTTGTTGAATTCGGTTTGCTAGGATCTTCTTGAGAATTTTGGCATCTATGTTCATCAAAGATATTGGCCTGTAGTTCTCTTTCTTTGTTAGTTCTTTACCTAGCTTGGGTATCAATGTAGTGTTAGTTTTATAAAATGATTTGGGGAGTTTCCATCTTTTTCAATTGCTGGGAATACTCTCATTAGGATTGATATCAGCTCCACTTTAAATATCAATGTCTGCTGGGAAGCAGTCTGGTCCAGGGCGTTTTTTGTAGGTAGCTTTCTTATTACATAGTCAATTTTCTTGATTGCTATTGGTATATTTAGGGTCTTGATTTCTTCTTGTTTCAACCTAGGCCTGTTGTGTGATGTCAGAAAGCCTTCCATTTCTTTTAGGTTTTCAAGTTTGTTTCCATACAAGTGTACATATTAGTCTCTAATGATCTTTTGTATTTCTTTGGGGTCAGATGTGATGTCATCTTTTGTGTTTCTGATTGTGTTTATTTGTTTTTTTCTCTTTTTTTCTTGTTAGGTCTAGCTAGGGTTCCATCAATTTTGTTTAAACTTTCGAAGAACCAGCTTTTTGTTTCATTGATTTTTTGTATTATCTTTTTGTCTTCTATGTCCTGGATTTGGTAATCTGGATTCTTCTACTGAAGTTAGTGTTTTGGTGGTCTTGCTTTTCCAGCTTCCTTTGATTATTTGTTAGGCTTTTAATTTGTGATCCTTCCATTTTCTTCATGTGTGTTTGTAGAGATATGAATTCCCTTATTACTATAGCTTTCATGGCATCCCAGAGATTTTGGTAAGGTGTCCCTTCATTTTCATTTGTTTCCAGATATTTTAATCTCTGTTTTCATTTCATTGTTAACCCAGAAGTTGTGTAACATCATGCTGTTTAGTGTCCATGTCTTTGTGGGTTTGGGTGAAACGTTTGTGTGTTGATGTTTATTTTTATTCCACTGAGGTCCAAGAAGGTGCATGACAAAATTTTGATCTTTTGAAATTTGTGACCATGTATGTGGTCAATCTGGATTTATGGTCAAGTATGTGGTCAATCTTACAGTACATTCCATGCAGTGATGAGTAGAATGTATATTCTCTGGTCATTGGGTGGAATATTCTGTAGGTTTCAGTTAAGTTCATTTGGTCAAGAGTCACATTGAGGTTCTGGATCTTGTTGCTGATTTTTTTTGTTCTGATGATCTGTATAGGGTTGTGAGTGGTGTATTAAAGTCCCCAAATGTGATCTTGTTAGAGTCAATATCATTCTTGAGTTTTCCTAGAAACTGCTTTATGAAAGTTGACATTCCTATGTTGGGTTCATATATATTTAGGATAGATATTTCTTGTTGATGGAGTGAACCTTTTATCATTATGTAGTGGCCTTCTTTATCTTTTTTAAAATTTTGATAGCTTAAATGGTATTTTCTCTGAGATTAGGATTACAACTCCTCCTTTCTTTTGTGTTCTGTTCACCTGAAAATTTGTTTCCCATACTCTTACTCTGAGTCTGTGCATGTCCTTTCCAGTGAGATGGGTCTCTTGAAGGCAACATATTGTTGTTTGGTGATATTTTACCCATTTTGCCACTCTGTGTCTTTTCAGTGGTGCATTAAGTCCATTCACATTCAGGCTAATTATTGAAATGTGAGAGTTGGTCCCTATGATAAAGTTCTTATAGAGCTGTTGTTGTTCATCTTTTTTGTTGTCTTTCTTTTGATTTTGCTGCTGGTTCGTGTATGTTTTACTCTTTTTCCTGTGTTCTTGTGAAGAACATTGTACTTCTTTTTTCTTTTTCTTCTGTGTTAAGTACTTTCTTAAGTGTTTCTTGTAGAGTTGGTCTGTTGGCAGCATACGTTTCTTAGGAATTGGATATCTGGGAAAGATTTTAATTCTCCCTCACTGATAAGCTTAGATTGACTGTGTAGGTTTTTCTTGGTTGAAATTCTTTCTCTTTTAGAACTTTGAAGATTGGACTCCAACCTCTCCTAGCCTACAGGGTTTCTGGAGATAAATCTGCTGCTATTCTAACTGATCTTCCATGGTAGGTGATCTGGCCTTATTCTCTTGCAGTCTTTAGGATTTTTTCTCTTATATCTACTTTGCTTAGGTGAATTATTATGTGTCTGGGAGATGGTATTCTTATTTGTTGTCTTTCAGGGGTTCCCTGAATCTCTTGTGTTTGAATTATTGCATCACTGATGAGATGAGGATAATTTTTTTCAATAATATCATGGAATGTTTGTTCCAAGGTGACCTCTGTTTCTCTTTTTGTTTCAGGAAGGCCAATTATTTTTAGGTTCTTTCTCTTGAGTAATCGCTCATCTCTTGAAGGTTTTGTTCTGTTTTTTAAAGCTTCTTTTGAGTTTGGGTTAGTTCTATATTTTGGTCCTCAAGCTGTGAGATTCTTTCTTCTGCTTGGCTAATTTTGTTTTCCATGGTTATCAGTTTGTTATTTATTTCATTCACAATATTCTTTATTACTGTTATCTCAGTTATCAACTTCTTCTTACTTTCTTCTTGTTTCTCCTCGATTCTTTTTAATCTCTCCATTAATGTCTTGATATCTAGGTTTGTAATTTGAGACCCATCATTCTGTGGGTGCTTCATTTTATGCATTCTGAAGACAGTTTTCTCAGTGTCTGTACTCCCAGGCATCTGGGAGAGACCCATATTCTTCTTTTGGTTTTTCTTCATTTGTGCAGATTTTCTCTCTCTCCTCCTTTCCCTTCACTTCTTTAATTCTGTTTTACAGGAAGGTGGGGTTGCTTTTACATCAATTTTTAATCTCCTGTTCTTCCTGATGAAGGCCCTCTGACTATGTTCAGTTTTGAGGCTGGAGTGTGAGTTGGGGGCTATTCTTTTTGAAGTTTTGAGGTTTGATTGAGAGGGAAGCTGTGATTCAGAATCTATCTGTTGATCCCAGTATACACGAACAGGTGTATGGGCTCACTGGAACCTATTTGCCCCTGCCTTACAATCTGTTGATGCAGCAGAGTGTAGGTTTGGCCCCTGGAACAAAAGGACGTTCAAAAAAGGAAAGTAATGGTAGAAGGGGTGTCAAGAGGAAGTTAGAAAGAGAGAATTATGCAAGTGAAAACAGACATACATACCAACAAATGGGTGAAAAAGAGACACAAGTCCAGAAAGAGTGAAAAACATACACATAAACAAAATTCCATAAAAACGTACCAGTAACCACACAAAGATAGAACAATAAAATCAAGATCTTTTATGCGTTTTTCTCCAACACAAACAGGTAGTCTAAATAAAAAAGCAAACAAATGTGAGCAAAAGAGTCAAAATGATAAAATCAAAAGTCAAAATAAGAAATCAGGCTGTTTCTGAAATCTTTCATGAGTGTCTAAATTCTCTTCAGCTCTTATTTCTAGTCTCTCCCCTTCGCTTTCATTGCAAGCAGATAGATTTCATCACAGCTTGGGTTTATTCCTTTAGCTTGCTGCCTGAGAGGTCTGTAACACTAAATTGCCTGTCTTAGATTCAGCATAGGGAAGAGACTTTTGTGTCCTGTTTACCTTAGAAACGTTACCTTAGAAACCAAGGTGGAGGCTGCTCATAGGTGGATGGGACAATGCAAATCTCTGCCTGGAAAATGGCCAAAGTGGGCAGTTCCTCTTTTGTGGATCCTTTCTCTCTGCTCATCTGGGTCCGTGGGCAATTCACTATGAAGGGCTGTGGTAGTGTGTGAGGCACTTGGGATCAGCTGCACAACTGGGTGCTGGATCTGGTATGCCACCAGCAGCAGGGGTGGAAGAAGGGCCTGGGACTTCCCTCTAGAGCTGAGAGCGATTGATCAGCACCTCCTTAACATACATTATTCCTTCATACAACCATGGAGTCGCATGCTGGGTGCCTCAGCCAGGATGGGACCAGAGCTCCAAGGGCAGTTGGTGAGTGATGACAGCAGCTTTGGGCCCCTCACAGGGTACTTCAGCCAGAAATGGGGCTGGTATCTCTGAGTAGCAGGTACCTAGATCCTCCCTGGGCGATGGTAGCTTGAAATAGGGCTGGGTGGGGTCCAGAACCCAGGGTGGGGACCTGGAACGCTGGAGAGCAAGCACTGGGAGCCCAGACAGGGAGAGAGCTGATGGCAGCAGAGTGCCGGATAGCTAAGTGCTGGTCAAATCAGTGTAGCCAGCAAGGGAACACGGATCTCCACAAGGTGGTATCCAAGGGCCTTCCCAGGCTATGACTTGGTGCTGGGTGAGACAATGTAGACAGGGAGGGAGCTGGGATTTCCATGTGACCAGATCCGAGCTACTTATAGTGGAGAAGCAGCACCTGGGGGCTGCAAGAGCCAGCCTTGCATGGGGCCGAGGGTCTCTGGACCTCAGACTGGTGCAGCTGTTGGTGGGCAGGGGAGTGGGGGAAGGAAAGTAGGATATTTTTTGGAAACTCACGTTTGGAGAATCTCACAATTCCACCTATGCCATTGCCATCTTACCCAAGTGTCCCAAAAAATAATTTTTAACTTTAAACATATCAACCTGCAGGCTAAGTCTAAGCATAACATTTTTATCTTAAACGATATCTATAAAACAAACAAAAATATGATTGACTAGAAATAGTGGCTTATCATAAAATATATCAAACAAATGCCACTTTAACATTTTCTAACACAAAGGATAAAATGCATGCCACATGTTTGGGTCACATATCTAAGTAAAATGATAGAGTTTGCAAAATAACAATATGGGCATTGAGTTATTAATATTGATTTCTAAGCTGTGAAATATAGAGAAAGCTATTTTCTTTGATTTCTTTTTTAGCAGATCAAAGCAAAAATGGTGAATTACAGATGTGAAGCTGTTTTGATTTTTGATAAAATCAACAATGAGCTTTCAATGTCATATTGCAATACAATTATTGTGTTAAAAGTATGCATTTCAATAAAACTTATTCAGTCATCTTACATTTCAAACATGGTTATATTTAGAAAAAAGCAATGTTATATCTAGAAAAAATGGTGAATAAAATTGAGCATTGTATAATTACATTTTCATAAAAAAATCTTATTTGTTATTTTCAACAAGGAAAATTTTGATAAAGTTAATTACACTGATATAATTATTTTACATCATTATAATGTATTTAATATTAAATCAATTGATGTTGTTTTTTATTTATTTTTCTTTTTTACTATTTTTTATTATGGTTTTATGGGGTACAGTTAAGGGTTAGCTATACAATTACATTTCATTCAGGCAACCTGTTGATAAGAGGTGTTTCCCTCTCTCCAGACAGATATTTGCCACTCTTAATCCCATCTTCCTCCCGCCCCCATAGTTTCCCAGTACCATCAGTCATTTTCTTATAGTATTACATTGGATGTTCAAGGTCCATTATATGAGTGAGAACATGTGATACTCAGATCTGTGAGAGGTCACTCAGTATTATAGACTCCAGATCCATCCAGGTTGCTGATAATTCATGATTTTGTTCTTTTTCATGGCTGCATAGTAGTCCATCGTGTATATGTACCACATTTTTAAAATCTAGTTCTCTTTTAATGGGCAGTATGGTTGTTTCAAGGTTCTTGCTATTGTAAACAATGCTTCGATAAACATGCGTGTGAAGGTATCTTTTTTATAGAGTGATTTGAGTTCTTCAGGGTATATTCCCAGTAGGGGGATTGCAGGGTCATATGGAAGGTCAATTTTTAGAGCTTTTTTGAATCACCACACTGCTTTCCACAGAGGTTGCACTAGTTTACACTCCCACCAACAGTGTAGAAGTGTTCCCTTTTCACCACACACTCTCCAGCAGCTGTTATTTTTTGAGTAGTTCATAAATGTCATTCTGACTGGAGTTAGGTGGTATCTCAGTGTGGTTTTGATTTACATCTCCCTGATGATTAGCGAGGTTGAACATTTCTTCATGTGTTTGTTGGCTGCTTGGATGTCTTCTTTAGTGAAGTGTCTGTTCATATCTTTTGCCCATTTTATAATGGTTTTTTTTGTTTCTTTTCTTTTCAGCACGTTTGAGTTCCTTGTAGATCCAGGATATTAAGCCTTTGTCAGACCTAGAGTTGGCAAATACTTTTTCCCAGTCTGTGGGCTGTCTCCCTGCTCTCTTGATGGTTTCTTCGGCTTTGCAGAAGCTTGTCAGTTTAATAAGGTCCCACTTGTCTATCTTCTCTCTTATGACCTGTGGGTTTTGGGTTTGTTCAGAAATTGATGCCAGTTCTGATTTCCATGAGGGTATGTCCTTCATTTTCTAAGGTTCTTATGGTTTGAGGTTTTACATTTAGGTCTCTGATCCATTTGGAGTTAACCTTTGTGCATGGGGATAGATAGGGGTCCTGTTTCAATCTTCTGCATGTGGTCAGTCAGTTTTCCCAGCACCATTTACTGAATAGGTTATCCTCTCCCCAGTAGTAGGTGGTGGGAGCTTTGTTGAAGATGAGTTGGTTGAGAAATTGAGGTTTTGCTTCTGGAATCTCAATTCTATTCCATTGACCTATATGCCTGTGCCTGTACCAATACCAAGTTGTTTTGATGTTTGTAGCTTTATAGTAAAGTTTAAAGTCTGGTTATGTGATACCACCTGCTTTGTTTGTTTGTTTTTGCTGAGAATTGTTCTGGATATTCTTTGATGTTTGTGTTTCCATATGAATTCCTGTGTTGTTTTTTCTAGGTCTGAGAAGAATGTTGCTGGTAATTTGATGGGTATTGCATTGCATTTGTAGATTGCCTTAGGTAAGATGTACATCTTCACAATGTGGATTCTTCCAATCCATGAGCATGGGATGTTTTTCCACTTGTATGTGTCATCTTTGATTTCTTTGAGCAGAGTTTTGTAGTTTTCATTGTAAAGATCTTTCACATCTCTGGTTAGGAAGAAGCCAAGGTATTTTTTTTGTGTGTGTGGCTATTGTAAATGGAATTGTGGTTTTTACTTTGGTTTCTGTTTGTTTATTATTGATGTAAATAAATGCGATTGTCTTTTGCAGATTTATTTTGTTCTGAGTCTTTTCCAAAGGGCTTTATCAGTGTAAAGATTTTTATCAGTGTAAAGATTCTCTTGGGTTTTCAAGGTACACAATCATATCCTCTGCAAAGAGAGATAACTTGACTTCCTCTTTTCCTATTTGGGTACTCCTGATTGCCTTCTTGTCTCTATTTGCTCGATCCAGAATTTCCAGTACTATGTTGAACAGGAGGGGTGAGAGTGGGCATGCTTGTCTTGTTCCAGTTTTCAGGGAAAGGTTTCCAACTTTTGTCCATTTAGGAGTATGCTGGCTTTGGGTTTCTCATAGATGGCTTTTACTATTTTGAGGTATGTTCCCCGTATGTCTAGATATTCAAGGATTTTTATCAAGAAAGGGTGCTGAATTTTATCAAAAGCATTTTCTGCATCTAATAATATGATCATGTGGTTTTTGTTTTGACATCTGTTGATGTACTTAATTACATTTATAGTTTTACGAATGTTGAACCAGACTTGCATCCCAGGAATGAATCCTACTTGGTCATGATGGATGATTTTTGAGATGTATTGCTGAATTCGGTTTGCTAGGATCTTGTTGAGAATTTTAGCCTCTATGTTCATCAAAGATATTGGCCTGTAGTTCTCTTTCTTTATTGGATCTTAACTGGCTTGGGTATCAATGTGATGTTGGTTTCGTAATGTGATTTGGGGAGAGTTCCATCTTTTTCAATCGCCTGGAATAACTTCAGTAGAATTGGTGTCAGCTCCTTCTTAAATGTCTTGTAGAATCTGATGGAAAGCCATCTGGACCAGTGCTTTTTGTGTGTAGGATGTTTTCTTATCATGTAGTCGATTTCCTTGATTGTTATTGCTCTATTTAGGGTCTCAATTTCTTCTTGTTTCAACCTAGGTAGGTTGTGTGATGTCAGAAATCCTCCATTTCCTTAAGGTTTTTAAGTTTGTTTCCATAGAAGTGTACATATTAGTCTCTAATGATCTTTTGTAATTCTTCAGGGTCAGATGTGACTTCATCTTTTGTGTTTCTGATTGTGCTTATTTGGTGTTTTTCTCGTTTTTTTCCTGGTCAGTCTAGCTAGGGGACCATCAATTTTGTTTATCCTTTTGAAGAACCAGCTTTTTGTTTCATTGATTTTTTTGTATTATCGTTTTGTCTTCTATGTCCTGGATTCGGGCTTTTATTTTGGTGATCTGGATTCTTCTGCTGAAATTAGGGATTTTGTGGTCTTGCTTTTCCAGGTTCTTTGGTGGCTTGTTAGGTTGTGAATTTGTGTTCCTTCCATTTTCTTTATGTGTGTTTGTAGGGATGTAAATTCCTCTCTTATTACAGCTTCCAGGGCATCCCAGAGATTTTGGTAAAATGTTTCTTCATTTTCATTTGTTTCCAGGTATCTTTTGATCTCTGTTTTGATGTCATCATTGATCCAGGAGTTATTT
Source organism: Cephalopachus bancanus (assembly GCA_027257055.1). Lineage (NCBI taxonomy): Eukaryota > Metazoa > Chordata > Mammalia > Primates > Tarsiidae > Cephalopachus > Cephalopachus bancanus. The sequence goes on along the minus strand of JAPVLO010001132.1, from coordinate 257,193 downwards.
AGCATCATGCTGTTTAGTGTCCATGTCTTTGTGGGCTTTGTTGGTGTCAATGTTTATTTTTATTCCACTGTGGTCCGAGAAGGAGCATGGTAGAATTTCGGTCCTTTTAAATTTGCTTATGCTTGATTTATGGCTGAGTATGTGGTCAATCTCAGAATATGTTCCTTGAGGTGTTGAGTAGAATGTGTATTCTGTGGTCTTTGGATGGAGTGTTCTGTAGGTATCAATTAAGTCCATTTGGTCCAAAGTCACATTGAGGTTCCGGATCTCCTTGCTGATTTTTTTTCCTGATGATCTGTCTAGGGTTGTGAGTGGGGTATTAAAGTTCCCAGTTATGATGGTGTTAGAGTCAATATCTTTCTTTAGTTTTCCTAGAAGTTGCTTTATGAAAGTTGGTGCACATATAATAGGTACATATATGTTAAAGATAGATATTTCCTGTTGATGGATTGAGCCTTTTATCATTATGTAGTGGCCTGCTGTATCTTTTTTGATTTTTAATAGCTTGAAGGGTATTTTGTCTGAAATTAAGATCGCTACTCCTCTTTTCTTTTGTATTCCGTTCTCCTGAAAGTTTGCTTCCCATTTCTTACTTTGAGTCTGTGGGTGTCCATTATAGTGAGGTGAGTCTCTTGAAGACAATAGATTGTTGCCTGATGATATTTTATCCATTTTGCCATTCTATGTCTTTTCAGTGATGCATTTAGTCCATTCACATTTAGGCTAATAATTGAAATGCAGGAGTTGATCCCTGTCATAAGGTTCTTACAGAGTTGATCCTGTGTGTTTATTGTCTTTTTTATTGGTCGTGGAGTTGGTTCATGTGTGTTTTTAATCTTTTGCCTGTACTCTTGTGACGAATGTTGTTGTTCTTTTTTTCTTTTTCTTCTGTGTTCAGTACTTTCTTAAGTGTTTCTTGTAGAGGTGTTCTGGTGGCAGCATATGTTCTTAGGGATTGGATATCTGGAAAAAATTTGGATTCTCCCTCACTAATGAAGCTTAGTTTGGCTGGGTAGGTTATTCTTGGTTGAAATTGTTTATCTTTTAGAATTTTGAAGATAGGGCTCCAGGCTCTCCTAGACTGAAGCGTTTCTGTGGATTAATCTGCAGCTATTCTAATTGGTTTTCCCTGGTAGGTAGTCTGGCCTTTTTCTCTTGCTGCCTTTAGGATTTTTTTTTGGTATAGCTACTTTGTTTAAACAAATTATTAACTGTGTGGGAGTTGGTCTTCTCATTTGTTGTCTTGCAGGGGTTCTCTGAATCTCTTTTGTTTGAATTTTTTCATCCTTCATGAGATGAGGTAAGGTTTCTTGAATGATTTCATGAAGTGTTTGTTCCAGTGTGGCTTCTGTTTCTCTCTCTGCCTCAGGAATCCCAATTACTCTTAGGTTTGGTCTCTTGAAGTGATCATTCATCTCTTGCAGGTTTTGTTCTGTCTTTTTGAGGTTCTTTTCTATGCTTTTGACAGTTTGGCTTAGTTCGATGTTTTGGTCTTTGAGCTCTGAGATTCTTTCTTCGGCTTGGCTGATTCTGCTTTCCATGCTTATTAGTCTGTTACTCATTTCCATCACAGTAATTTTTAATGCTGTCATTTCTGACATCAGCTCCTTCCTATTTTCCTCTTGTCTCTCCTCAATTTTTTTAAAATTCTCTCCATTAATGTCTTAATGTCTTCGTTTATTGCATGTGACCAGCCATTCTCGGGGCTCTTCATTGTTTGTGCTCCAGAATCAGTTTTCTCAGTGTCTGATCTCCCAGGGGTCTGTGTGAGACCTATATTCTTCTTTTGGTTTGTCTTCATTTGTGTGATTTTTCCCCCTCCCTAATTTTTCCTTCCCTCCTCATCACCGTCTTCTTTAATTCTGTTATTCATGGGTAAAGGAATTGGTTTTACTTCTGTTTGTTCAATCTCCTATTCCTTATGTATACCCTCTTACTTTGTTAAACTCTGGAGTTGCACTGTAGGTTGGGGGTAAACCTTTTTGCAGTTTTGAGATTTACTTAAGGGGGGAGCTGTGATTCAAAATCTGTCTGCAGATCCTGGTATTCGCTGACAGGTGTTTGGATAATGTAGAACCCACTTCCCACTGCCCTGGAATCTGTCCATTCACTGGGGCTGTAGGTTTACTCCCTGAAATAAAATGTGGTTAGCAGAGGGGAGAGAATGGAGCAGGCAGTGGGTTGAAGAGGGGGGTGGAGAGATAGAGGAATAAGGGGGGAAACAAACGAGAGTGCCAACAAATAGAGAGGTCTATACTGAAACAGAAAAAAACAATAAACCACAGCTACAGACGAACCAACTCTCATACAAAAAAAATAAAATATATAGTGATGCTAACATATGAGCTAATCAACCACCTTATTAGTGTGCTGTTCCTCTATACAAAGATATGGTTTATGGAGAGTAGAAAAGAGAAGAAATGGAAGAGAAAAAAAGAAACAATACAGTAGGAGTAGAATTAAGTTATTAAATTAACAGAATCAATGAAGCACACTCTGAGACATTTTGTTTAAGTCCAATGTCCTTTCAGTTCTGATTTCTAGTTTCCTTTTTAAGCTGGTAAGTTAGTTTGCAGTTAGGGTCAGTTGCCCCTGGTCTGCTGTAAAGGACAGTTCAAATCACCCTCCATTCAGCACTCTGGCCTATGTCTTTTTCAAGCTTGTTTCTCCCGTTTCGGTGTTGTTAACTTGAATTGCCAGAAGGTGGTGCTATCTCAGCTGCTTGCCCCAGAGGGGTGGGGCTGAACAGGAACGGCAGTGGCTGAAGGTGGCTGCCTGCCTCAGGGCAGATGGCAGGATACTTACGGTAGGCAGGACATCTCAGTTGCAGGAGAGGTGGCAGTGATTCCAGCAGATCTTCCCTGAAGGGGCTTGAAGGACTGAAGTGGATCGCCTCTGGCCTGGGTGGTGCAATGTGCTATGGCCTTCACAGAGGCCACAGTGGCAGCAGCAGCGGCGGTGGTGTCAGGGGGTGCTGCGGTGGTGCCATTTGTGCTGCAGTGACTGTCCAGTCTGCTGCGATGCCCCAGCGGTGGCAATAGCTGAGATCCGTATGAAGAGCAGGCTGTGATGTTGGGGTCCACAGCTCCTGGGGTGAGAGTCAGAGACACACCGGTTTGCCCCATCGCCATCTTGCCGCTCCTCCCGATGTTGTTATTTTAAATGGACGTTTATGTTTTTAGGAAAATGTAGATTTTTATTTCCTATACCTTGATTTGTGGATTTTCAAGGAAGAAAACATATGAACACTCCTGTGTCTTCAAAGAGCCTGAAAAGGAACATTACATCTAACAATATATAAATTAATTTATAGGTATATATATTCAAAATTAATACATCTTAAATGACTAATAATAACAACATAAATTCTGTAAAATACTGGGAATCTGTCAGTAATATCATATATATAGTTAGGAAAATATATGACACTAACAATTGAATAACTAGGGTTGTAATTTCCTGGGACAAGAATCTACCATAGGTGAAAATCTTTTGCTATTATGTTGGGAGCCATAGTCACTAGTAAAAGGAAAGTAAAAGAGACCTGAAAACAGGAAAAATGCTGGCCGGGAGAAAATGTGGACATGATGGAGGCAAAGCCCCATGTATCATGTTGATGGACCTTCCCTAACTTTGAAAGATTGTGTGCATAGGCTTGAGAATGTTCCCTCTTTAATTGAGATAATATATGCACAAATGGATGATGGCATTCAACAGCAAAAATTATACATAGGCATAATGGAGGTGAGATTGCAGCAAAAAGGGTACCCCTTAGGGGGTGTAAGGGTGTTTTTCAGTAAACAGCAGGAAGCCGAGAAAAACAAGTCAACCCCTTCCTCATAAACAACAGACCCAAGCTCAGAGCTGGTGGAAAACAATCATTTGAGATTAAAAAAATAAGTTAAGATATTTTAGGATTAAATAAGTAGTTTAATGAAAATAGGATTTAGAATATTAATAATAAGATAGTAAGATAAGATAAACTAGTAAGATAAGTGATATATAATAGTATAAGTGATAGTTCAGAAAATATAGAGACATAAGGATAGAAATAAGATTAATAGAAATAAATATATAGGAGTAGGTAAGTTAAATAAGACTAAGGGTTGAGGTTTAGCTTTATAGGGTGAGGATATTATAGGCCTATAATAGTAAATATTTATGAGAAAGGAAGAAAACCAGGATGTTCATAAATGTTTGACTTAAGAAAAACACCATCTGTGGTTGAAATTGTTAAAGCTCAACCTTATTGTGAGTACAAAAAGGATGTATGTGGGCATTTGGCTAGCAACATAAGACACATTTGTGGGTGCAGTGCTGATTGGAAACCTATATAAGCTTGTGAAAAATAAATAAAAAATGGCAGAGTCTTGAGCTCTTCCTAGGAAGATGATTCCTGTCCTTTCCATCTTTTCTTTTTTGCCACTTTCCAATTCTCCCATCTCAAGCCCTGACTCTCTCCTGGAGCTGGACTCCAGCACTATTACTCTTTTGTGTCTCCCCAAGTTGTTTTGGAAATTTTCCTCCCTATTATAACTAATTATTATTCAACAATCTCCTCCTTCATCCTCATTTTTATTCATCTGCTCTGTCAAGACCTACTTTCTCCTGTATTACCTGTACATCCCTGGTTGCCTTATGTCCCACTCCATCCAGTTTTCCCTTCATGCTTATATTTTGCATTATGCCTTATTTTGATAAGAACTTACAGTCTCAGTATTCTCAGTGAGAATTAACTCAACAACATTACCCATTCGTACACAGTGCTACAATTTACTAACTGTAAGCTACTTAATGGAAACAATATTTTTATCTTTATGTTAATAGTGCTTAGTGTAGTGAATCCTTCATAGATATGTCTTTGTAAAAATGCAAAGTTGTTAGACAAATATCATATACATTTAAAAATAATATACTTTAATTTTGAAAGATTTTGTCTGTGGAAAAATACTTCATTTCCAAAAACAATAACAATAATAATGTCAACTTAGATTTCTTCCTCACAGTTCGACATCTTATCTATTTCATGCTTCCTTCTGCATATATGCAAAATGTGTAGTGTGAATGCCATTTCTGCTTTTATCAACAAATCAAAGTATGAAATCATTTTTCTAAATAAGAATTAATAATATGTACGTAAAGAAAATCAATGACTTGGTTTTATATAAAGGTGATTTCAAGGAGCTCACATATAAATAAATATAAATATGACTACAAACAAGACAAAATATCTACAGTAAATATTTCTTGCAATAATTTATTACAGATTATGTGAGATAATTTGAAAGCATCTGGTGCTACATGGTGGACTAAATTTACTGTCTGAAAATCCATCACCAAGAAATTAATAGGTTGCTGAATAGTCACTTTTTGTTGTTTAACTTGTATCATTAAGTCAACCAAAATTACTGGACCACAAAATGAACATCCTAGCTTTTTTTGGCAGATCCAGCTAATGGAAATCATTATACATTGATCAAATTAGAATCTCTAGAGTTAAACTCTTATGAGAACTGAAAAGCTTCCACTCACCACACATTTTGTTGATTCCTTAACTCTCTACCTAGTTACTGTCTAATACAAAATTCCATGACTGAAAGCCACTTTAAAAAGCAGTAACATATGTAAATATATTTTTAAATCCTCAACAAAAATTTTGTCTTATAATATGAACACTTTCAATATTAACTAGCATTTAAATAATCATCTTTGCTATAATTTTCAATGGATAAGAAAGAAAATTACATTGATGTATGTTTTATTTTGTGTAATTGTATTTGTAATACTTTCCCTTTATTTATATTGCTGGTAGCTATAAATTAGTTGTAGTTTGGGAGGGCTAAAAGTATCAAACTTTATGTATGATACTTGAAATTGACTATTTTAAAAGTAAAACTCCTTTAAAAAAATAAAGGAGAAAATTAAACACCATTTTGACTTATTTTATATTCCACTTACTTTTCAAGGTAATATTACTATAGGCTCATTTTTTAAAATATTAAAAAATGTATCTTTTTAAAATTTAGTTATTTCTTTTTGTTGTTGTTGAGAAAACTGAATTTATTGAGAGGACAAGAAAGCTCTTAGAGTTGGAGGGAATCGGGGGGGGAGTTGGGCTAGCTATTTCTTTTTTCTTTTCTTTTCTTTTTTTTTAGAAAGCAGGATTTATAAGAGAAAAAAATACTCCCACAGTGGGAGGGGACATGAGGGAGTTATCCAAACATAGTTAATATTTGTGGCAACTAAAATATTATCAATAGTAAGTTACAATACTTAAGCCAGGCTCGATGGCTCAGCCTGTAATCCCATGCCTTGGGAGACTGAGGTGAATGGATTGCCTGAGCCTGTGGGTTTGAGACCCCCCTAGGCATGTTGGTGATACCTCATCTCTACAATAAATCAAAAATTAGCCAAGTGTAGTAGTGCACGTCTGTAGTTCCAGCTAATTGGAAGGCTGAGGTGGAAGGATCGCTGGAGCCCAGCAGGTCGAGGCTAAGGTGACCAGGAGCAGCCACTGCACTCCAGTCTGGATGACAGAGTAAGACTCCAACTCAAAAAAAAAAAAGTTACAATACTTAGTCATTACCAGAAATTATCACTTGCCTTAAAGATGGATTAGGACTTAGTGATTTTAAAAAACAATTTTGGTGATTCTATTCACATCCGGAAAAAGCCTAAACATGTTTCATTTACTTTAACTGCTCATTTTTATTTTAATTTTTCTCATAATATTTATATAAGATCTTGGATTTTGAGTCTATAATACTCAGTGATCTAGCACAGAAATAAAGAACAGAATACCACATATTCTCACTCACAAGCAAATCCTGAACAATTACCATAATACTATAAGATAGGGATTGGTAGTAGCAGGATACTGCCTGGTGGGGAGATGGGGGCACAGCATCAATAAGCATAGATGATCTCAAACTAGGTGAAGTGGAGAACAAAGAGAAGCCCAAATGTTACCTGTATGATGACCATTTGTATACCGAATCTTAAATTATACCCCATATTTTTAAAATAAAAATTTTAAAATACTTAATAAAATATAAAAATAAAATGCATACTCTAAAAAAGTACAAAATTATGACGCATGGAAAAAAAAGTTTTGTGGAAAAAAAAGAATTCTAAGGCAAAAATAAATACATTTTTACATATGTCACATAATTATTTGTGTTTAAGTAAGTCAGACTTTATAGCTTGTAATAAAATTTGAAGGTGGAAGAGAAAGGACAAAGGCTCAGAACAATATTAAAATTATGCTTAACATAAAAATAAAAATTGCTCATTAAAAGCAGTTTCTTGTTTAATTTAATTTTGTTTTGTTTCTAATATTTAGACAGAAAAAAACTCAGTATTTTATTATGCATATGACTTTGATAAGAACTTGGAAACAACCATCTGTTAAAAAACATTTATCACAATGTCAGGGAATAGTTTCCCCTCTTTTCTTTTATTCTTAAATCGGGGTCTGTCAATTGTCCTGATGCAGTAGGTGTTCAAAAAAGATATTTTGATTATATGAATGAATTCATAACTTTTATATACAGATCCAAGTGCAATGGTGAAAAATAGTACTGAAAAATTTAGCAGGGGTTGTAACAAGAGAGTTTGAATATATATTACAATTTTCTATAAAATTTGAAATAGCTAACCAATTTAACAATAAGTTTTATACATGAAAGCAAAAAGAGAACACGTGATAGTAGAGTGAAAATGGCAAATTCAATTATTAAGCTTGATAAATTCACTCCTCATAAAAAAAACTAGAAATTGGAAAAAAAATCTCCAGTTAGAACAAAAGATGTTGGGGGTGATAACACATATAGCTACATGTAGGGAAAAGTTGTAGAAAAATCTGACCTCTAAGATTAATTTCAGCCATTTCCTTCATGTCTTAAAATGTTCATTGCTATATGAATAGAATAGTTTAAAAAAAATCTATTGGACAAACAATATGATGCAATACATTTTTTTGATTCATGAAATTATTGGCATTGATTGAAACAAACCAGAGAATTTAAATCAGTGAACTTACATATTCATACATGCTATATTATTTCTCTCTTTGCTACTATAACAAAAGAACTAAGATTGGGTAATTTTAAAAGAACAGAATGTATTTTCTGACTGTTCTGGAGACTGAAAGGTCCAAGATCAAGGTGTTGGCAGTTTTGTTTATTTGGGGAGAGCTGCATCCTTTGGAGTAGAAGAATGTTGTGTTTTAACAGGAGGGAAGGTGGAAGTGTAAGAGAGATGAAAGCTGTGTGAACCCTGTTTTATATTAATGAAAGTCTAAACTGGGCTCGGTGGCTCAGCCTGTAATCCCATGCTTTGGGATGCTGAGGTGAGTGGATTGCCTGAGCCCAAGGGTTCGAGACCTGCCTGGGCAATTTGGCAAGACCTCATCTTTACAATAAATAAAAAAATTAGCTGGGCATGGTAGCACATGCCTGTAGTTCCAGCTATTTGGAAGGCTGTGGTGGAAGGATCGCCAGAGTCCAGCAGTTCAAGGCTGTGGTAGCCGCAAGCAGCCACTGAACTCTAGTCTGGGTAACAGAGTGAGACTCCAACTCAAAATAAAAGAAAGAAAGAAAGAAAGAAAGAAAGAAAGAAAGAAAGAAAGAAAGAAAGAAAGAAAAAGTCTAATCCCATTCATAAGAAGGAAACCCTCATAACATAACCATCTCTTAAAATTCCCATCTTTTTTTGGGTACTGATTTAATGTTAGCTTCATAAAATGATTTGGGGAGAGTTCCATCTTTCTCCATTGCCTGGAATACTTCCTTGATGAACATAGATGTTAAAAATCTCAACATGATCCTAGCAAACCGGATTCAACAACACATCTCAAAAATCATCCACCATTACCAAGTAGGCTTCATCCCTTGCATGCAGAGCTGGTTCAACATTCTCAGGACCATAAATGTAGTTAAATACATCATTAGATGTGTAAAAACAAAACAAAACACATGTTTATATGATTAGACAGAAAAAGCTTTTGATAAAATCCAACACCCCTTCTTGATAAAAAAAAAAAACCTTGAACATCTAGGTATAGATGGGACCTACCTCAAAATAGTAAGAGCAATCTACAAGAAACCCACAACCAACATACTAATAAACAGACAGAAATTGGAACCATTCCCCCTGAAAACCGGAACAAGACAAGGATGCCCAATCTCACTATTCCTTTTCAACGTAGCTTTGGATGTTCTAGCTAGAAAAATCAGACAAAAGAAGGAGATCAGCAGTATCCAAATAGGAAAAGAGGAAGTCAAGTTATCACTTTTTGCAGATCACAAGATTTTATATCTTGAAAACTCAAGCAAATCTGTCAAAACCCTCTTTGCACTGATAAGGAACTTTGGCAAAGCCTCAGGGTATGAAATAAATGAGCAAAAGACAGTCACATTTCTATACACCAATAATAAACAAACAGAAACTCCAAGTAAAAGGCACAATCCCATCCACAGTAGCCACAAATATAATGAAATACCTTGGCATCTTCCTAACCAGAGATGTGAAAGACCTTTAAAACAAAAACAACAAAGCACTGCTCAGTGAAAACAAAGATGACACAAACAAATGGAAAAATATTCCATGTTCATGGATTGGAAGGATCAACATTATTAAGATGTCCATCCTACTCAAGACAATCTACAGATTTAATGCAATACCCATTACATTACCAGCAGCTTATTTCACAGACCTGGAAATGACAATTGACAATACAGAAATTCATATGGAAACATAAATGACCACGAACAGCCAAAAAAATCCTCAGGGCAAAAACAAAAGAAAACAAAACAAAAATGAGTGAGAGGTATCAGACTCCCAAACATACAATAAAACAGCCTGGTACTGGTACAAGAACAGACATATAGGCAAATTGAACAGGAAAGAGATTCCAGAAGCAAAGTCTTAGTTTCTCAACCAATTCATCTTTGACAAGCCTCCACCATCAACTGCTTGGGAGAGGAGAAGGTATTCATAAATGATGTTGTGAAAATTTGGCTGGCCACTTGCAGAATATTGAAACAAGACACATATCACCGTACACAAAAATCAACTCTAAATGTACCTAAGACCTAAAGGTAAAACCCCAAACTATAAGAACACTAGAAAATGCAGGAGACACCCTTATACAAATTGGAAGTGGCAACCTATTTCTAATCAAAAGTCCATTTGTTGAAGCCATAGAGATAAGAGAGACATGTGAACCTCATCAAACTGACAAGTTTCTGCAAAGCCAAAGAAACCATCAAGAGACCAGGTAGATAGCACACAGACTGGGAAGAAATATTTGTCATCTGTCTTTCTCACAAAGGCCTATTATCTAGTATCTACAAGGAACTCAAACATGCCAGAAAGAGAAAAAACAAAAACAAAAAAACAGCACCATTACAAAGTGGGCCTAAGATATGAAAAGACACTTTTCAAAAGAAGACATACAAGCAACAAACAGATACAGAAAAAAATCCTCAATCTCACTAGTTATCAAATAAATGCATATTAAAACACACTGAGATACCACCTTACTCCGGTCAGGATAGTCAACACCCATGCCTCAAAAAACAACAGATGCTGGACAGGATGCAGCAAAAAGGGATCACTTCTACTCTGTTGGTGGAAGTGTAAACTAATACAACCTCTGTGGAAAACAGTTTGCCAATTCTTAAAAGATCTAAAAATTGACCTTCTGTTGGACCTCACAATTCCCCTACAGGGAATATACCAGATGAACTCAAAGCACTCCATGAAAAAGATAACTGCGCACGTATGTTTATTGCAGTATTGTTCACAATTTCAAAAACATGGAACCAATCATACTGCCCATAAAAAAGTACTGAATAAAAAAAATGTGGTACTTATACGTGGTGGAATATTATGCAGCCATAAAGAAGGACAAAATTATGAACTTTGCACAGCACTTGGATGTACTTAAAGTCTGTGACACTGAGTGATCTATCACAGAAACAATTAACTGAGCATCACATCTTCTCACTCATAAGTAGACCTTGAACAAGTATCTTAACACTATAAGAAAAGGATTGGCAGTAGTGGGAAACTGCTGATGGGCTGGGTGGGACAGGGGAATAGGCAGTAGTGGAATTCTGCCAGGGGAGGGAAGGCAGCATTTCATCAACAAAGATAACCTAATGAACATTTGTGTGCATAACACTCAATTGTGCCCCATATCTTTAAAATAATTTTTTTCTTTAAGTCCTACCTTTTTACACCAGTACATTTGCAACATAACTTTTGAAAGGGACATATGCAAACTATAACTCTCACTTTCTGGACAAAGGACAAAAGATAGATCAGAAATGAAGCAAATACTTCTATGCTTTTGGACCATTTTCCATGCCATAGTCAAGGACAAAGTACTGAGTTACATTGTCTTTATTGCTGCTTTCTCTTTCAGTTTTCCCGATTTCCACTGCCAACATCTATGGCTCAACGGAATATCAGGTAACAGTTAACTTCAAGTTGATTTCTATTTGGGGTAAATTTTCACTGCTTTTCAAAAAGCTATAGAAAACAGACCACAATGTCAGTCACCCTGGCTTTCATCAATGTTTAAATGCAAGCATCCAAGTTAAATGATTTCTTCACTCTGTTGCCATTCCCAAGAGTTTTGAGCATTCTCAATTCTGACATATATTTTGAAATTCTGGGGCAACTCATTCATGATATAAAGCTACATCTTCCCAGAATATTTAAATCTTCACCTCATCTGCAAGTTTCTCAAGTCACCACTTACATCACCACTTCACTTCAGCTTGCTTATTATTTTATATTCCATAAAACTCAGAGGGCCTGTTGCTTTTCTACTGTTAGAGTAATAGTTTCCAAAGTTCTTATGTACAGTCTTATTCATTTGAGGATTATTCAGACTGGCTCTTCCAGTCTCTGTGTTTTTCCAATATTCTCACATACATAAATGTGGAAAATATGTTTATTGTATACACTATGTTAGCAGTTTTCCTTTCTGCATCAGCCATTTTTAGAGAAATATTTATCAGAGACAGAAATTACTGACAAACTGAGGTAAACGAATTATCTTTTCATTTGTTTATTTTAAGAGGGTACCCCCAAAACAGAATTATCTTTTGGACAGTAGGCCTTTTGTAGTGCCCTCAAAATTAGTTCCTCCAGATCAAATGATCAACCAAAGTTTTTATCTGAAATTGTTGAGAAGGTGGCAGCACGATTTACAAAAAAAAAAAAAAAAAAAAAATCCTGAGTTGTGACAAATAGATATCTTGTTCTTCTAGCATGACAGTACACCTGCCCACACCACTCTGAGTGTTCAGCAGTTATTGACAAAAAAACAGCATGACACTTGTGCCCCATCCTCCCTATTCACATGATCTCTAGGGAAGGGGCACAAGAGTCATAATGGTTTTTTATTTCATTTTCCTTTTTTTCTTTTTATTTTCCTTATTTTTTCATTTTCCAGATGAAAAATTTCTTAAAGAGAAACGTTTTGCTGAAAACGCAGAAGCATTTAAAGTTATCAGAATAGATGAGCTTAAAAAGCTTTTTGAGCAGTAAAAAAAAAAGCATTCTGAAAGATGTATCACATCAAACAGAGAGTGCTGTGAAGATGACTGAAGTTTAAACACATAAGAAAATTTCATAAACAAATTACAGGTATGGGTCCCTTTTTATATATCAAATCAAACATTAGGGCAAGTGACAAAGTGAAATGATAATCTGTGGTATAGCATTAAATATTTATAGTTTACATAATTTTTGTTAATCATCAATAAAATACAAACCCCCAAACCAAATGTTACCAACAATTGTATGAAAAGAGATCTCCCTCAGTTAGGATCAGAGAAATTTATAAAAGTTTAAAAATACTGACATTGTCTTAGAGTTGCTAAAATGTAAGATTGATTTGTTGATCTATAAAATAAGCACAATGGAATTTTGATTTGTAGAATTCACAAAGTCTCTGGATGACAGTTTTTACCACTTATCTAGTAAGATATATATGTGTGTGTGTGTATATACACACAGGGCAGAACTACAGGGAAAAATGAAAAAACTTGAAGTAAAATACATTTACTGTGATCCTTAATGAATGATGAGGTGATAGAAGACATGTTTATTTCAAGGAACCAATTCCAAATTATTTATGTGAATATTTAGACATCAGTATTTGAATTTAAACTAATAACGACAATTTGATTTTCCATGTATCTCTTTCATTCCTTAAAATTACACTGAATTTTATTATGTTAGAAAATTTTGCCTTCTTTTTTTTGAAATACAAGAATTTGTACAGTCATTTAACTATCACTGAAATCAAGATTTAGAAGCCTCCAATGTACAGCAGGGTGATGATAGCAAAAATATATTATATATTGGAAATTAATTAATAGTGTAGATCATTAAATATTCTCATTAAAGACAAAATTATAGCCAGGCTCGGTGGCTCAGCCTGTAATCCCATGCCTTTGGGAGGCTGAGGTGAGTGGATTGCCTGAGCCTGTGGGTTTGAGACCCGCCTGGGTGGCGAGACCTTATCTCTACAATAAATCAAAAATTCAGCTGGGCGTGGTAGCACATGCCTGTAATTCTGGTTACTCGGAAGACTGAGGCGGAAGGATCACCGGAGCCCAGCAGGTCGAGGCTGCGGTGGCCAGGAGTGGCCACTGCACTCCAGTCTGCGCGACTGATTGAGACTCCAACTCAAAAAAAAAAAAAAAAAAGACACAATTGTATGAGGTGATAGATATAGTAATTACCTTAATGGTAGTAATCATTTCACAATATATTTGCATATCAAATAATCACATTGTATACCTTAAATATGTATGATATTAATTTGTCAGTTATCAATAAAACTGGAGGGGGAAAAATACATCTCAAAAGTATTATGCAAATGGAAGGGAGATGCAAAATGCCACATAATATTTGATTTCATGTATATGAATTTTAAGGAAAAGAAAAATTGTATAATGCTTATAAGTGGTCAATAAGATCTAGTGTTAAGAAAGGGAATTTGACTGCAAAAGAATAATAAACTTTCTGGGTTGATGAGACTGTTTTACATCTTAATTTTGATGATGTTTATAAGACACATTAAAGCTTTTCAAGCTATCCAATTAAAACTGATAAACTTTTTGCATTAAATTTTGTTTTAATAAAACACAATACAGAAAAAATTTAGAAACCTCCAATTTCCTCTGTGATTTTTTTCTCTTTGCTTTTTGAAATAGTCAATCCCTATGAAATTTATGCATTTAATCATCCTATTCCATAACTATTTGATGAATATCTTTTTGAACTTTAAATTTATGTAAATTTTACCCACTCAAGATGATGTGTATATTTTATTTGTGGATGCTTTCTTCTGTTCTTTCTCTCTCTATGTATACATGTATATTCTCTCTATATATATTATATGTATATCTCTTTCTATAAGCTCATGAACATAAAATATACTTCTACTTATTAATAAATTATTTGATTTCTTTTTCAAGTTAAATTTTATTGTATTTCTTTACTTTTTAAATAAATTCTTATTTTAAAGTTGTAGGGTACAATTCAGGATTAGGTATACAAATAGTTATTGTATAGGTAAATTTGGGCCTCCCTTTGGTGCCCACTGCACCTGATGTGAGATCAGGTATCTTTATTGATCAAGTGTGCCACCCACTCCCTGGAAGTTTTTCACTACCTACCAATACATTTCCTGTAGTATTATAATAATTACTCAGGGCCCACTTATGAGTGGGAACATGTGGTACTCAGTTTTTTGTTTCTGTGATAGATCACTGAGTATTACAGACCCGAACTCTGTCTTTTTTAGCAATTTTAAAAGTTTTTATGTTAGTGATCTTGCACATATTTAGTAAAATTTAAATATAGACATCTTTGAGATATTGTGGAGGGTACTTTTTATAATTGTAATTTCCAAAATTTTTTTGCATATACAAGTATACACATATATATTAGTTATTTTTTTATGTGCTCACTTGTGATTTTGCCCACTTTTCTTTGGAGTTGTATTATTATTATTAATTTGCATGATATTTCTATGTATTTAAATATATAGACATTGTCAGAATTGTGTACGGTTAATGTGTTCCATCTGTCTCAGGTCAGTAATAATCTGCAGATCTCTGTTCTTTACAACCCAAATGCCAGGCACAGGGTCATTATGAGTACTCTTCATTCTCCAGAATATCCTGTCACTAACTTCCAAAACTGAAAGATATCTTTATCTACCCTCTATGACCTCAGCTTGTAGGCACACTTGTGCCATGTGCTTACCACAGACATCCTCAGAGAAGGTCTGCTTTAACTTTACAGCTCTACTTTAAAAAAAAAAATTAGCAGCAACATTACAAAGTAAAGCATTTCTAAAACAATTATATAAAAATAAGCAATTTTTGTTCATAAAAATATAGTGAAAAGAATGGTAAGGAAAAAATTGAAAGATAGTTACAATATAAACTACTAATAGAGTTTATTATTGAGAAATTATTTCATTTTGTTTATTGTATTTTTTAAAACTTTTATTTTAAAGATTTAAGGTACATTTCAGGATTAGGCTCATAATGGTCATTGCATAGGTGAAGTTTGGGTTCACAATTCACCTGGTTTGATATCAGATACACTTATTGATGTTTTGTGCTTCCCCTTCCCTCCAATGAGAGTGTCCCACTACTGCCAATCCCTTTCTTATAGTATTCCAAATAAAGTTCAGGGTCTGCTTATGAGTGAGAATAGGTGATACTCATTTCCTTGTTTCTGTGACCAATCATGTACTATAGACTCTAAATTCATCAAAGTTGCTGCAAAGTCCACAGTTTTTTTCTTCTTTATTGCTGTGTAACATTCTGTCATATGTATGCACCACATTTTTTTATACAGTCCACTTTCAATGGGCAGCATGGTTGCTTCCATGTTTTTACTATTGTGAATAGTGCTGCAATAAACATGCTTATGCAGTTACATATTTTTAAAGAATGATATGAGTTCCTCCAGATATACTCCTATGAGGGAGATTATTGGGTTATACTGAAGGTCAATTTTTAGAACTTTTAGAAATCATTTCACTGTTTTCCATAGAGTTTGAATTAGTTTGCATTATCACCAGCAATGTAGAAGCATCCTATTTTCTCCACAGTTGGCGATTTTTTTCCCATTCTCTGGGAAGCTTTCTGACCCTCTTGCTAGTTCATTTTGCTTTGCATAAGCTTTTCAGTTTGATGAAGTCTGATGTGTCTATATTATCACTTATGGCATGAATTTTGGCATTTGAATCAGGAATTTCTTGTCTTTTTCAATTTCTGTAAGGATGTCTCCTGAATTTTCTAAGACTCTTATAGTTTGAGGCTTATGTTTAGGTCTTTGATCCATTTAGAGTTGATCTTTGTGTATGGTGATAGATAGGGGGTCCTGTTTCCATTTTCTGCATGTGATAAGTCAGCCTTCCCAGTACCATTTACTGAATAGGTTCTCCTTCTCCAGTAGTTGTTGGTGGAGGCTTTGTTGAATGAGTTGACAGAGAAAGTGAGATTTTGCTTCCAGAATTTCCATTCATTGTCTATATGCCAGTTTTTGCACCAATATCAGGAGTATCCAAATAGGAAATGTGGAAGTTAAGTTATTCCCCTTTGCTGAAGATGTGATATTATATCTTGAAAATCCAGGAAATTCTGTAAAAATATCTCCTTGTACTGATAAATGACTGGCAAAATCTCAGAACACAAAATCGACATTAAAAAAAGCACATTTTTATACACACACACAAAAAAAATACAGAGAACAAGATAAAAAGCACAATCCCATATACAATTGTCACCAAAAAATCAAATATCTCTGCATCATCCTAACCAGAGATGTGAAAGGCATTTATGACAAACAACTGTAACACACCACTTAAAGACATCAAAGAAGACACAAACATATTGAAAAATATTTTATGCTAATAGATTGAAAGAGTCAATATTGTTAAGTTGTCTATCCTACCCAAGGCAATCTACAGATTCAATGAAATACCCATTAAATGATCAACATCACTCTTCTCAGACCTGTAAACTACAATGCAAAAATTCATACGAAAAAATAAATGGCTATGAATAATCAAGATAATCTTGAGCAAAAGAAACAATGTGTGAGGTATCACACTACCAAACTTTAAACTCTATTATAAGGTTACAATAATCAAAATAGTCAGTTATTGCTACAAGAACAGGCATACAGACCAATGGAACAGGATAATGAATTTTTTTTTTTGAGTTGGAGTCTCACTCTGTCGCCCAGACTGGAGTGTAGTGGCTGCTCCTGGCCACCACAGCCTCCACCTGCTGGGCTCTGGCAATCCTTCCGACTCAGCCATCCAAGTAGCCAGGATTACAGGCATGCGCTACTGCATCCGGCTAATTTTTTTATTTATTGTAGAGATGAGGTCTCGCTGCCCAGGCGGGTCTCGAACCCGCAGGCTCAGGCAATCCATTCACCTCAGCCTCCCAAAGGCACGGGATTACAGGCTGAGTCACCGAGCATGGCAATAATTTTTTAAAACTTTGATTATTCAGGAAGCAAAGTTACTCTTCAGAATAAAAATCAGTGAAATAAATATAGCACCTCATAGAGAAAACATTACCATTTTTGTTGAGTTAAAATACAAATAAGACATTTAAAACACAATTTCACATACCCATATTGAGAATATTTTTGTTTCATTTAAAAAGCACATGTTTGAAATAAAATAATCCACCACTGGTAGGGGGAATATGTTACTACAATTACTTTCTCAAAGTGTTTGGTATTACTTAATAAAGGTGAACATGTGTATCATATATAATTTAGCATTTCTACCTCAGTTATATAATTTAAGAACATTTGAAAATGAACATTCTGACACATGCACAATATATTGTAGCAGTTAGATTTTGATATCATAAACACTAGGAAGAATCACATACAAACCTTAGTGATTATATATATGTATATATATTCTTATATATATACACACACATATCTACACACACATATAGATGTGTATATTAAAATATCTCAAATAAGTTAATATCAACAACTATAATTGCACCAAACTGAATGCATGCAAAAAATTTTATTAGCAAAGTTTGCTATTTGACAATTTTGTATAAAATAATCTTAATATGGTTTCAAACTCAGACAAAACTAATAAGTATTCAGAGACACAATAGTAAATTCTGAAGAAAAGCAAGAAGATGACACATATATATTCAGGATATTAGTTATATCTCATAAAAAATTGAGAGGCCGGGCTCAGTAGCTCAGCCTGTAATCCCTCACCTTTGGGAGACTGAGATGAGTGGATTACCTGAGCCTGTGAGTTCGAGACCCACCTGGGCAGCGAGACCTCATATGTACAATAAATCACAAAATCAGCTGGGCGTGGTAGCGCATGCCTGTAATTCCGGCTACTTGGAATGCTGAGGTGGAAGGATCACCAGAGCCCAGCAGGTCGAGGCTGTGGTGGCCAGGAGTGGCCCCTACACTCCAGTCTGGGTGACAGAGTGAGTCTCCAACTAAAAAAAAAAGTTGAGAGATTGAAATTCTGCCAATTGCATATAGGTTAATTCAGTTGTATTGGTAACATTTAATTCTTCACTGTCATGATAGCTTTCTAGATATGTAATTATCATTCTTTAAAATGAACATATTGCTTCCATCTATGAATCATACTTGTCCAGCCCTGGTGGCTCACGCATATAATTCCAGCATTTTGGGAGGCCAAGTTGGGAGGATTGCCTGAGCCTGGTTTGAGACCAGTCTGGGCAATTTGGTAAGACCTCGTTTCTATAATAAAATCATAAACTAACTTGGTATGATGGTTTATGCCCATAAATCAGTAGAGTTTCCATAAACTTTTTTGTACAAACCAGAATATATTGAAAATAATATTGAGCATTGATAACTTTCATGGAAAACAAGAAAAACATAAATTGTTTATACAAAATTGCAATTTATTCTGTCCATTAGATATTCATATGGAACATTAATAATGCAAATTTATATGAAATCCAAAATATGAGTTGAAGTTTGATGGTGATTCTATGCATTCTGGAAACTTAGCTTCATAAATATGTTGAAAGTTTTGAACCTAGATGAGATCACCAAGGATCAAGTCCCAGTAGAGAGGAGAATAATGGGATGTGTAACAGTCCACAATTTAATTTTTTTCTTGTAATGTTTTTATTTTAAAGATGTGGTGTATAATCCAGGGTTAGGTATACAAATGTTCATCACACAAGCACCCTTGTTGATGAAGTATGTCCCCCCAAGCAGTTTTCCACTACAGTGAATCCTGCACCACCCCTTCCTGTGGGGGACCAGCCCCTGCAAAGAGAATTAGGAGGTCCCTTGAAAGATGTGGCAGCGTCAACAAATATTCTGGGAGAATAGAAAGGAAGAAAGAGACTGGACTCTGTCTAGTGCAGAAGCCATTTATTGGGAACAAACGTGAGTCTTTTATCTCAAATTTTCACATGTCAAATCACAAGACTTTCACGTGGACACAAAACCAGGTAGGTGAGGGGAGTCCCCCACCCACCAGGCGTTTCCTTAGGAATGAGGAAGGGCAACCCCAATCAAATCACAAGAGTTTTACATGAACACAAAGCCAGGTGGGTGTAGGGCATCCTCACCCACCAGGCATTTTCCTTAGCATGAGAAAGGACAATCTTAATCAAATCACAAGAGTTTTACATGAACACAAAGCCAGGTGGGTCAGGGCATCCCCGCCCACCAGGTTTTTTCCCCCAAGCATGAGGAAGGACAATCTTAATCAAATCACAAGAGTTTTACATGAACACAAAGCCAGGTGGGTCGGGGGCATCCCCGCCCACCAGGTGTTTTCCCCAAGCATGAGGAAGGACAATCCCAAAATTATCTAACTGTTCCTTATGCTTGGTTTACGTTCATCAAAAACAATACAACAGTTTTAATATCATAAAATCCTAATAATCAGTAACTTCTAAAACTTATGCATACCCAACACCTAATGACTGACAAATCCTAATACCTTCTTATTCTGTGCTAACTTTACCTGTACTATCAAAAACTCTTAATTATAGGTCAGACCAGTACCTAAAGAATATGGCCCAGTTCAAAGATCACACTGGGCCATTTCCACGAACAATTGATTATGATCTCTTAACAAAATGGCTATTCTAAAAATCCTATGTATCTATCTTAATTTCTATAAAAGTTTCTAATTCCTAATCCTGATATATAAGGCTGATCATCAGCAATAAAGCTTCTGAAATAAAACCCAAACACAAACTGTAATTGTACTAAAGCCAAAATCACAATTAGTAGAAGGTGGGAGCAATGAAATTTCAAAAGTTAGTTGTATTCTTATAAAACCTTATGGTATCATGTTTGATCCTGCTTGGACTAACATAATTCCCTGAGGTAGCATGACCTATTCTAAAATACTTCCTATGAATTCAGTTGCTATTATAAGTAGAAAAAACTTACACTAATTATAACTAAAGAACTGTGTTAAAAGAATACAGCCCATCCCAAAATGGACGCTGGGCCCTTAGGAATGTGGCCCAGCCCAAAGTTCGTGCTGGGCCATTTCTGGCAACCCTAGATAACCATCTCATGCTGGAAACAGCTCTCTAACTGTATATACTAATTCTACAAATATATTTTTAAGTCTTATAAAGAAGCTTGTATCACGTATAAGGCTCCCAAATGTGATCTGAGTTTGAACTGTGTTAAGTTCAAAGCCGAAACCGCAGTCTGTGAGAAGCGGGAACAATGGATCCCTAGAGTCAGCCTTGCCTGTCATATTCTCAGAACTTCATGCTTAGATCGTTAAAATCCCTACCAGTGGGTCATGCTAAACAACAAGGAAAGGAGGAGGGGATGGGCCTTCAGTTCCTGAACCAGCCTGGTGGTCTCAGGGTCTGCAGCCTGCCTGGATCCCTAAAGCTCAGGCAGGCCTCCACGGCTGGCTCCCAAAACCCTCCCTGGCAGTTTCCCACTACTGCCAGTTCCTTTCTTATAGCATTTACAATAATTGTTCAAAGAACACCTTTGAGTGAGAACATATGATACTCAGTTGTTTTACATGTGATACTTGTTTCTGTGACATATCACTCAGTATTATAGATTCTACATGCATCCAAGTTGCCATGAAGTTTATAATTTTGTCCTTTATGACTGTGTAATATTCCATCATGTATGTATACCACATTTTTTTTTTTAATACAGCTTGTTTGCAATGGGCAGCATGTTTGGTTCCATATTTTTCTTCTTTTTTCTTTTTTTTTGGCTGGTGCTTTATTTTATTTTTTTATTTTTATTTTTTATTATGATGTTGTGTGGTACAGTTAAGGGTTAGGTATACAATTACATTTCATTCAGGCTCCCTGTTGATATGAGGTGTTTCCCTGTTCCCAGACAGATATTTGCTACTGTTAATCCCATCTCCCTCCCCCCCATAGTTTCCCAGTACTGTCAGTCATTTTATTTTAGTATTGCATTGGATGTTTGAGGTCCATTATATGAGGGAGAACATGTGATACTCGGATCTTTGTTTCTGTGAGAGGTCACTCAGTATTACAGACTCTAGTTCCATCCAGGTTGCTACGAAATTCATGATTTTGTTCTTTTTTATGGCTGCGTAGTATTCCATCGTGTATATGTACCACATTTTTTAAATCCAGTCCTCTTTGATGGACAGCATGGTTGTTTCCAGGTTCTTGCTATTGTGAACAAAGCTGCGATAAACATACGTGTGCAGGTATCTTTTTTATAGAGTGATTTGAGTTCTTCAGGATATATTCCCAGTAAGGGGATAGCGGGGTCATATGGGAGGTTGGTATTTAGAGCTTTTAGGCATCACCACACTGCTTTCCACAGAGGTTGCACTAGTTTACACTCCCACCAACAGTGTAGAAGTGTTCACTTTTCGCCACACCCTCTCCAGCAGTTGCTATTTTTTGACTTGTTGATAATTACCATTTTGACTGGAGTTAGGTGGTATCTCAGTGTGGTTTTGATTTGCATTTTCCTGATGATTAGTGAGGTTGAACATTTCTTCATATGTTTGTTGGCTGCTTGGATGTCTTCCTTTGTAAAGTGTCTGTTCATATCTTTTGCCCATTTTATAATGGCATTGCTTGTTTTTGTTTTTTGTTTTTTCCTTTCAGCATGTTTGAGTTCCTTGTAGATCAAAGATGTTAAGCCTTTGTCAAATCTGGTGTTGGCAAATATTTTTTCCCAGTCTGTAGGCTATCTCCCTGCTCTCTTGATGGTTTTGTGAATAATGCTGCAATCAAACCTGCATGCGCAGGTGTCTTTTTCACAGATTTATGTGAGTTCCTCTGGGAATATTCCCAGTAGAGAGGTTGCAGGGTCATACAGAAGGTCAATTTTCAGACTTTTGGGAATTGTTAAACTGTTTTCATAGAGGCTGAATTCTTTTGCGTTACCACCAACAGTGTAGAAGTGTTTCCTTTCCCCTAAATCCTCTTCAGCATCTGTTATTTGGGTGATTGACAATGGTCATCCTGACTGGAGTTAGGTCATAGGTCAGTTTGGTTTTAATTTCCATTTCTTTAATGACTAATGAGCCTAATCTATTTTTTATCTATTGACTGCTCGTATGTCTTATTTTGAGAAGAATCTATTAATATCTTTTGCCTACTTCTCAGCCAACTCATGTTTGACAAAGACTCTACCACCAACCACTGGGAAGAGGAGAGCCTATTCAGTAAATAGTGCTGGGAAAACAGACTGACCACTTGCAGAAGATTAAAACAAGACCCCAACCTATCACCATACATAAAAATCAACTCGAAATGATTCCAAAACCTAAATGCAAAGCCTAGAACTATAAGAAGCTTAGAAAATGCAGAAGACACCCTTATAGAAATTAGAAGTGACAACCAATTTCTGATCAAAACCCCAAGTACCCATGCCATAAGAGATAAGATAGACAGTTGGGACCTCATCAAACCAAAAAGATCCTGCAAAGTCAAAAAAACCCTCAAGAAAGCAGAGAGAGCACACAGATTGGAAAAACACTTTTTTTTTTTTTGAGTTGGAGTCTCACTCAGTCGCCCAGACTGGAGTGCAGTGGCTGCTCCTGGCCACCGCAGCCTCAAGCTGCTGGGCTCCAGCGATCCTTCCGCCTCAACCTTCCAAATAGCTGGAATTACAGGCATGTGCTACCATGCCCGGCTGATTTTTTGATTTATTGTAGAAATGAGGTCTCGCTGTCCAGGTGGGTCTCTAACCCGCGGGCTCAGGCAATCCACTCACCTCAGCCTCCCAAATGCGTGGGATTACAGGCTGAGCCACCAAGCCCAGCTTGTATTTATTTTTAATTAAGCTTGAACTAACTTCACAAAATTCATTGTAATAATATCCATTGACTCATGTTTCTTATATGTCCATTAACTTTGTATAGATTATTTTAAATAACTATGAAAACATAAAGAACTCTCTGCTTAGTAAATTAAGCTTAGCCACTCCCATTTTCAGATTATTTTCTTTACTTAATTACTCATTCATTTAGGTAGCTAAGCTAAATAAATACTTTGTACAGAGGATTCTGATTAAAATTCTTAAATCATAGCTGGGCTCGGTGGCTCAGCCTGTAATCTCGCGCCTTTGGAAGGCTGAGGTGTGTAGATTGCCTGAGTCTGAGGGTTTGAGACCCTCCTAGATATCTCCTCTCTACAATAAATCAAAAAAGAAACTAGCCGGGTGTGGTAGTGCACACCTGTAGTTCCAGATACTTGGAAGCCTGAGGCGGAAGGAGTGCCGGAGCCGGCAGGTTGAGGCTGAGGTGGCCGGGAATGGCCACTGCACTCCAGTCTGGGTGAGAGAGTGAGACTCCAACTCAAAAAAAAAATAATAATAATAATAATAATAATAATTCTTAAATCATTTCTGCTCTAACACACTTGATAACTAGTTTTGCAATTTTGTGTCTGTCTTGGTTATGTTCCCAGCAAGTTATTAAGAATTATTTAGCAATACTTCTCATATGTTATCTGTGTTAGTCTACTAATTGCAGAGAAAGGAAATGGAATTTCCCTTTGTAAAAAAATTGCATTAGAGACCACTTATTTTAGATAAAGCAATACAAATTTTCCTCATATTTGTGTTATTACTCAGACTTAATGCCAACAGGCAAACATATTTATGACTATTAGGTGAAGCAGTTTATAAGTTATACAAAATAAAAAATAAGTTAGTATAATCTAAGTTTGAACAGAACCACTTCATTTCTACCCTACTTTTATCATATTTTTTAGTAAAAGAAATGTAACCACATGCCTTTGTGTGTGTATGTGTGGAGTTGGCATGTATATATTTACATTGATGACTCAAAAAAATCTTGGAAGAAATTGTTTAGATGAGCACCTCTGATTCTGAAATAAGTGCAAATTTTAAATTTCTATAAAAATCTTAATGATTTCTTTTAAAAATTATTTTCTAATGTATTAAAGACAAGTTTAAAAATTCCACTCAATAATTACAAATATTTTAATATGCATTATCTTTAATAGTCTTTTTGGTTGTTACTTGTTGTTATTGACTTGTACTATTACTACTTAGGACTATGTCTTATTATAATTTACAGTGTTACTTATATTCTTAGAATGCTTCCACTGGTATTAATCTGTGGTGTTTTGTAATATAGTCACCTAATTTTAGCGTTGAGAAAACTTAGAATCAGGAGAAAATAATTTGAATTTTGAAAAGTTATTATGGCAGATACAAATGATTATCTGTCTCACATATGGTATTTCAAATCTTTCTTGTTTGCATTCCTAGAGGGAAGAGACTGGAATGCTAAATGTGAATACCCTTCATTTCAACAATGTGTAGGTTTGGATTTATTCAGGCTGACTTACATTTGAACATGAATAAGTACTCAAAGAGGTGGTATACAACTTGCCTATTTTAATAGCTTATATTTTAACAGGTAGCATATCCCTTGGAGTCAAAATCATAGAGGTGTTTACTCAGTTCTGTCATTGTAGCTATGGAAATTTAATTCTGCATTAGATGGTGAGGCACTGGTGGCTGATCTTTCAGTGAATCAACACTTTACTATTAACCAGGTGATTCTTGGACCTTCCACTCTCATCTGCTGGCATCTGCTTATGCAGTATTTTCAAAAGTTTTGAAACTGCAAACATTTTTGTGTTGAATTTTATTTTGCTTAAACTAAATAGGGTTTCTGAATGGTTTCTGATTTCTGAAACTGAATTCTGACTAGGAACATGGAGAATTACTGAAATAATTACATGTGTTAAAATAAAACCAACTCCTAGCTCAACCACGATTGATAGCAGAAAAATAGGAAATAGAAAATGTATAGGAAAATAAAAAACATCCTTTGAATACAGAGCAAAAATATATTCTTTCTCAGGTGATTTGGTAGACTCTCCACTTGTGATGTGTGCTTGTAGAGATTTACATTCCCCTCTTAGAATGGATTTCATGGCATCCCAGAGTTTTGGTAAGATGTTTCCTCATTTTCATTTGTTTCCAGAAATCTTTTCATTACTGCTTTGATTTAAATGTTGACCTAGTAGTTGTTCAGCATCTTGCTATCCATGTCTTTGTGGGCTTTGGGAAATTTTGTGGGTGTTGACATATATTTTTTTTATTAATCAGTGTTTTTTATTATGGTTTTGTGGGGTACAGTTAAGGATTAGGTGTACAATTATGTTTCATTGAGGCACCCTGTTGATAAGAGGTGTTTTCCCATCCCCAGACAGATATTTGCTAATGTTAATCCCATCCCCCTCCTCCCCATAATTTACCAGTACCGTTAGTCATGTTCCTATAGTATTACATTGGATGTTCAAGGTCCATTATATGAGTGAGAACATGTGATATTCAGATCTTTGTTTCTGTGAGAGGTCACTCAGTATTATAGACTCTAGTTCCATCCAGGTTGCTGCAAAATTCATGATTTTGTTCTTTTTTATGGCTGCATAGTATTCGTGTATATGTACCACATTTTTGTATATGTACCACATTTTTTTAATCCAGTCCTCTTTTGATGGGCAGCATGGTTGTTTCCAGGTTCTTGCTATTGTGAACAATGCTGTGATAAACATACGTGTGCAGGTATCTTTTTTGTAGAGTGATTTGTGTTCTTCAGGGTATATTCCCAGTAGGGGAATTGCAGGGTCATATGGAAGGTCAATTTTTAGAGCTTTTAGGAATTGTCACACTGCTTTCCACAGAGGTTGCACTAGTTTACACTCCCACCAACAGTGTAGAAGTTTCCTTTTCACCACGCCCTCTCCAGCAGCTGTTATTTTTTGAGTTGTTGATAATTGCCATTCTGACTGGAGTTAGGTGGTATCTCAGTGTGGTTTTGATTTGCATCTCCCTGATGATTAGTGAGGTTGAGCATTTCTTCATGTGCTTGTTGGCTGCTCGAATGTCTTCTTTTGGGAAGTGTCTGTTCATATCTTTTGCCCATTTTATAATGGGGTTGTTTGTTTTCTTCTTTTCAGTACGTTTCAGTTCCTTGTAGATCCAGGATGTTAAGCCTTTGTCAGACCTAGAGTTGGCAAATACTTTTTCCCAGTCTGTCGGCTGTCTCCCCCCTTTATGGTTTCTTTGGCTTTGCAGAAGCTTGTCAGTTTAATAATGTCCCACTTGTCTACCTTCTCTCTTAAGTCCTGTAGGTTTCAGGTTTTGTACAGGAATTGGATGCCAGTTCCGGTTTCCATGAGAGTATTTCCTTCCTTTTCTAAGGTTCTTATGGTTTGAGGCTTTATATCCAGGTCTCTGATTCATTTGGAGTTAACCTTTGTGCATGGGGATAGGTAGGGGTCCTTTTTCAATCTTCTGCATGTGGTCAGTCAATTTTTCCAGCACCATTTACTGAATAGGTTCTCCTTTCCCCATTGGTAGGTGGTGGGGGCTTTGTTGAAGATGAATTGGTTGAGAAATTGAGGTTTTGCTTCTGGAATCTCAATTCTGTTCCATTGATCTATATGCCTGTTCCTGTACCAATGCCAAACTGTTTTGATGATTATAGCTTTATAGTAAAGTTTGAAGTCTGGTATTGTAAGACCACCTGCTTTGTTTTTTTTTGCTGAGGATTGTTCTGGCTATTCTTGGAAATTTGTGTTTCAATATGAATTCCTGTGTTGTTTTTCTAGGTCTGAGAAGAATGTTGTTGGCAATTTAATGGGTATTGCATTGAATTTGTAGATTGTCTTAGGTAAGATGGACACCTTTACAATGTTTATTCTTCCAATCCATGAGCATTTTCCACTTGTTCGTGTCAGCTTTAATTTCTTTGAGCAGTATTTTGTAATTTTCATTGTAAAGGTCTTTCACGTCTCTGGTTAGGAAGATGCCAAGGTATTTCATTTTTTTGTGGCTATTGTGAATGGAATTGTGTTTTTTATTTGGGTTTCTGTTTGTTTATTATTGGTATAGAGAAATGCGATTGTCTTTTGTACATTTATTTTGTATCCTGAGACTTTGCCAAAGGCTTTTATCAATGTAAGGAGGCCTTTGACAGATCCTCTAGGGTTTTCAAGGTACACCATCATATCATCTGAATAGAGAGATAGCTTGACTTCCTCTTTTCCTATTTCAATACCTCTGATTGCCTCCTCTTCTCTGATTGCTCTAGCCAGGACTTCCAATACTATTTTGAACAGGAGGGGAGAGAGTAGGCATCCTTGTCTAGTTCCAGGTTTCAGGGGAATTGGTTCCAATTTTTGTCCATTTAGGAGTATGCTGGCTGTGAGTTTCTCGTAGATGGCTTTTACTATTTTGAGGTATGTTCCCCGTATGCCTAGATGTTCAAGGTTTTTTATCAAGAAGGGGTGCTGGATTTTATCAAAAGCTTTTTCTGCATCTAATGATATGATCATGTGGTTTTTGTTTTGACATCTGTTGATGTATTTAATTACATTTATGGTTTTACGAATGTTGAACCAGCCTTGCATGCCAGGAATGAAGCCTACTTGGTCATGGTGGATGATTTTTGAGATGTATTGCTGAATCTGGTTTGCTAGGATCTTGTTGAGAATTTTAGCATCTACGTTCATCAAAGACCTTTGCCTGTAATTCTCTTTCTTTGTTGGATCTTTACCTGGCTTGGGTATCAATATAATGTTGACTTCGTAAAATGATTTGGGGAGAGTTCCATCTTTTTCAATAGCCTGGAATACCTTCAGTAGGATTAGTATCAACTCCTCCTTGAATGTCTTGTAGAATTCTGCTGGAAAGCCATCTGCTCCAGGGCTTTTTTTGTAGGAAGTTTTCATATTATGTGGTTGATTTCCTTGATTGTTATTGGTCTATTTAGGGTCTCAATTTCTTCTTGTTCCAACCTAGGTAGGTTGTGTGATGTCAGAAAGTTCTCCATTTCCTTATGGTTTTCAAGTTTGTTTCCATACAAGTGTACGTAGTAGTCTCTAATGATCTTTTGTATTTCTTCAGGGTCAGATGTGACTTCATCTTTTGTGTTTCTGATTATGCTTATTTGGCTTTTTTTCTCATTTTTTCTTGGTCAGTGTAGTTAGGGGACCATCAATCTTGTTTACTCTTTCAAAGAACCAGTTTTTTGTTTTGTTGATTTTTTGTATTATCTTTTTGTCTTCTAAGTCCTGGATTTGGGCTTTTATTTTGGTGATTTGGATTCTTCTGCTGAAATTAGGGTTTTTGTGGTCTTGCTTTTCCAGCTTCTTTAGATGGCTTGTGAGGTTGTGAATTTCTGTTCCTTCCATTTTCTTCATGTGTGTTTGCAGGAATATAAGTTCCCCTCTTACTACAGCTTTCAGGGCATCCCATAGATTTTGGTAAGATGTTTCTTCATTTTCATTTGTTTCCAGGTATCTTTTGATCCCTGTTTTGATTTTGTCATTGACCCAGGATTTGTATAGCATCATGCTGTTTAGTGTCCCTGTCTTTGTGGGTTTTGGGGGCACTTTGTGGGTGTCAATGTTTATTTTTATTCCACTGTAGTCCGAGAAGGTGTTTGGTAGAATTTTAGTTCTTTTAAATTTGCTTATACTTGATTTATGGCCGAGTATGTGGTCAATCTTAGAATATGTTCCATGTGGTGATGAGTACAATGTGTATTCTGTGGTCTTTGGATGGAGTGTTCTGTAGGTATCAATTAAGTCCATTTGGTCCAAAGTCACATTGAGGTTCTGGATCTCCTTGCTGATTTTTTGTCCTGATGATCTGTCTAGGATTGTGAGTGGGGTATTAAAGTCCCCAGTTATGATAGTTTTAGAGTCAATATCTTTCTTTAGTTTTCCAAGAAGTTGCTTTATGAAAGCTGGCACACCTATGTTGGGTGCATATATGTTTAGGATAGATATTTCTTCTTGATGGATTGAGGCTTTTATCATTATGTAGTGGCCTTATGTATCTTTTTTGTTTTTAATAGCTTGAAGGGTATTTTGTCTGAAATTAAGATCGCTACTCCTCCTTTATTTTGTATTCCATTCGCCTGAAAGTTTGTTTCCCATTCTCTTACTTTGAGTCTCTGGTTGTCCTTTCTAGTGAGGTGAGTCTCTTGTAGGCAATAGGTTGCTGCCTGATGATATTTTATCCATTTTGCCATTCTATGTCTTTTCAGTGGTGCATTTAGTCCGTTCACATTTAGGCTAATAATTGAAATGCAAGAGTTGATCCCTGTCATAAGGTTCTTAAGAGTAGTTCCTGTTTATTTGTTGTCTTTTTTTGGGTTTTGGAGTTGGTTCATGTGTGTTTTCAATTTTTTGCCTGTACTCTTGTGAAGAATGCTGATTTTCTTTTTTCTTTTTCTTCTGTGTTCAGTACTTTCTTAAGTGTTTCTTGTAGGGGTGGTCTGGTGGCAGCATAGCTTCTTAGGGAGTGGATGTCTGGAAAAGATTTCTATTCTCCCTCACTAATGAAGCTTAGTTTGGCTGGGTAGGTTATTCTTGGTTGAAATTGTTTCTCTTTTAGAACTTTGAAGATAGGGCTCCAAGCTCTCCTGGCCTGAAGGGTTTCTGTGGATAAATCTGCTGTTATTCTAATTGGTTTTCCCTGGTAGGTAGTCTGGCCTTTTTCTCTTGCTGCCTTTAGGATTTTTTTCTTTCATAGCTACTTTGTTTAGGCGAATTATTATGTGTCTGGGAGTTGGTCTTCTCGTTTGTTGTCTTACAGGGGTTCTCTGAATCTCTTGTGTTTGAATTTTTTCATCCTTAATGAGTTGAGGGAAGTTTTCATGAATGATTTCATGAAATGTTTGTTCCAGTGTGGCTTCTGTTTCTCTTTCTGCTTCAGGAAGCCCAATTACTCTTAGATTTGGTCTCTTGAAGTGATCATTCATCTCTTGCAAGTTTTGTTCTGTCTTTTTGAGCTTCTTTTCTATGCTTTTGACAATTTGGGTTAGTTCTGTGTTTTGGTCTTCGAGCTCTGAGATTCTTTCTTCTGCTTGGCTGATTCTCCTTTCCATGCTTATTAGTCTGCTGTTCATTTCCATCACAGTATTCTTTATACTGTCATTTCTGACATCAGCTCCTTCCTATTTTCCCCTTGTCTCTCCTCAATTTTTTTAATTCTCTCCATTAATGTCTTGATGTCTGGGTTTGTTGCATGTAACCAGTCATTCCTGGGACTCTTCATTGTCTGTGTTCCAGAATCTGTTTTCTTAGTATCTGATTTCCCAGGTGTCTAAGACCTATATTCTTCTTTTGGTTTTTCCTCATTTGTGTGATTTTTCCCCCCTCCCTACTTTTTCCTTCCCTCCATGTCACCGTCTTCTCTAATTCTGTTATTCAGGGGTAAAGGGATTGGTTTTACTTCTGTTTGTTCAATCTCCGATTCTTTATGTCCTCTTACTTTGTTCAATTCTGAAGTTGCACGGTAGGTTGGAGGTGGTCCTTTTTGCAGTTTTGAGATGTACTTATGGGGAAAGCTGTGATTCAAAATCTGTCTGCAGGTCCTGGTATTCGCTGACAGGCATATGGATAATGTGGAACCCACTTCCCACTGCCCTGAAATCTGTCCATGCAGTGGGCCTGTAGATTTACTCCCTGAAATAAAATGTGGTGAGCAGAGGGGAGAGAATGGAGTAGTGGGTTGCAGAGGGGAGTGGAGAGATAGAGGAGTAAGGGGGGAAACAAACAAGTGTGCCAACAAATAGATAGAGAGGTCTATGCTGAAACAGATAAAAACAGTAGACCACAGCTACAGTCGAACCAACTCTTATACAAACAAAAATAAAACATATAGTGATGCTAACATACTAGCTATCCAACCACCTTATTAGTGTGCTGTTCCTTTATACAAAGCCATGGTTTACAGACCGAAGATAAGAGAAGGAAGGCAAAAGGAAAAGACAAAAAAAAAGGGGGGAACAATACAATAGGAATAGAATTGTCATTAAACTAATAGAATCAATGAAGCACACTCTGAGACATTTCGTTTAAGTCTAATGTCCTTTCAGGTCTGATTTCTAGTTTTCTTTTCAAGCTGGTAAATTAGTTTGCAGTTAGGGTCAGTTGCCCCTGGTCTGCTGTGAAGGACAATGCAGAATAACCTCGGTTCAGCAGTTTGGTCTATGTCTTTATCAAGCTTGTTTCTCCCGTTTCGGTGTTGTTACCTTGAATCGCCAGCAGGTGGTGCTATCTCATCTACTCGCCCCAGAGGGGGTGGGGCCGGACAGGAACAAGATGGCTGCCTGCCTCCAAGCAGGCAAGAGGAGCCCCACGCAGGGCAGGCAGGACAGTCTCGGACTCAGGATAGGTGGCAGCGATCCCAGCAGATCTTCCCTGAAGCGGTTTGTTGTAGATCTCCTCGGGCTGGGTGGTGTGCTACCCCTCCCAGAGGCAGCGGCAGCGGTGGTGGCAGCGACGGTGGTGTTGGGGGGGAGGGGCTGCGGCAGTGATGGTGGGAGCGGCAGTGGGACTGTTTGCAATGTAGTAAAAATGTCCAGTCATTGTAATGGCAACAGCTGAGCTCTGTCTGAAGAGCAGCTGCAATGCTGGGGACCCCAGCCCCCCCAGGATGAAAGTCAGAGACCCACTGTAGATCTCCCTTGCAGAGGGCTTCAGACGCTGGGTTGCCCCATCGCATTCTTGCTGTGAGAGCTCGGGTGTTGATATTTATTTTAATTCCACTGTGGTCTGAGAAGGTGATGGCAATATTTCAACCAAATGAAATTTATTTATGATTGATTTAAGGCCATGGATGTGACCAATCTTGGAGTACATCCCATGTGGTAATGAGTAGAATGTATATTCTGTGTTTGTTGGGCAGAATAATATGTAGGTATCTATTAAGTCCTTTTGGTCAAGTGTTAAGTTTAGATCTGGATTTACTTGTTTATTTTTTGACTTGATGATCTACCTAGGCCTGTTAGTGGGGTATTCAACTCCCTTGCTATGATAGTGTTAGAGTCAATATCTTTTTTTAGTTTACTTAGTATTTGCTTTATAAATGCTGGTGCTCCTCTGTTGGGTGCATACATGTTTAGGATGGATATTTCTTGGTGATGGATTGAAACTTTTATCATTATGTAGTGTCCTCTTGAATCTTTTAAAATTTTTTATAGTTTAAAGATTGTTTTGTCAGATGTTAAGATCGTGATTCCTGCATTTTTGTGATCAATTTGCCTGGAAACTCTTTCTCCATACTTTAACTTTGAGTCTGTGCGCATCTCTTGTGTTGAAATGAGTTTCCTGGATGCTGCATGCAACAAATAATTGGGTCATGGGTTCTTATCCAGTTTGCCATTTTGTTTCTTTTCTGTGGTGTGTTTTATCCACTCACAATCAGGCTGATTTTTGAAATGTGATTTTTATACGTGCCATGAGATTCTTAAAAATTTTTTCTTTGCTTTTTTTTTTTTTTTGCTTTGGGGCTGATGTATGTGTGTGTTTTCAAGTTTCTTGATGCTTTGTATTTTCTGTTGATTCTGTGCTCTGCTGTTCTCTTGGGAAGAGTGTGGTCATTATTTTTTCTGTGCTTAATACCTTTTTAAGTATCACTTGTAGAGTTGGTCTGGAAGCCATATAATCTCTTAGGGACTGGTTGTCTGGGAAGGATTTTAATTCTCTATCACCAATGAACCTGAGCTTGACTGTATAGGAAATTCTTGGTTGAAATTATTTATCTTTGAGGACTTTGAATACAGGACCTCAGTTCCTTCTTGCTTGTAGTGTTTCAGTATATAGGTCTGCTGCTATTCTGATTGATTTTCCCCAGGAGATAGTCTGGTCTTTCTCTCTCAATGCCATTAAGATTTTTTCTTTTGTGCCTACTTTTGTAGGTGAAATACTTTGTGCCTAGGGGATGTTCTTCTCATTGGATATCTTGTGGGTATTCTCTGTATCTCTTGTGCTTGCCTGGTCACATCTCTGGTGAGATGGGGAAAGTTTTCTTGGATTACCTTCTGGAATACTTGCTTCAACTTGATCATCATTTCCCTTTTGTCTTCTGGGATACCAATCAGGTGTAGGTTCAGCCTCTTTATATAATTGTACATCTCTTATAGGCTTTGTTCTTTCTTTTTGAGTCTTCTATGTTTCTTACAGATTAGATTAATTACATATCTGGTCATCAAGTTCTGATATTCTTTCTTTAGCTAGATTAATTCTGCTTTCCATGCTTGTCATCTTGTTATTTCTTTCCTGGATGAAAAATTTTATTGCCGAAATCTCTGTTACAAGTTCTTTCAGTGTTGTATCTTGTCTTTCTTGAGTTTTATTCATACTTTCCATCCATTCCCTAATTCATTATTATTCTGGGGCCAGTCCTTGGTGACTTCCATTGTTTGGGCACCAAAGTCTGATTTTTCAGGAGTTTTGGCTTTGGTACTGTTGAAATTGTCTGTAGTCTTCCTTTAGTTTTACCTCATTTTTGACGGATCTCTTGTTTCTCTCTTTAGTTCTGTTATTCAGTGTCAGTGGGAGAGGGTTTTCCTTTGCTCAGCCTTCTATTCTTTTCTGATCTAGGCTCTGGGTTTGTTCTACTTTGAAATAGGATGGTGGGAGGGAAGCTTTGCTGTCTATTGTATCCTTTGAAAGACTAATAAAGTAGGAGATGGGGTGCTAGGATTCTGAAACTACTTGCAAATAATAATGTTCACTTATTGTGGCATGTGTTCCCTGAGATCCATTCCCTTCCACCACTCTATGTGATGATGCAAATCAGAAACCAATACAAAAAACAATTGAGCACACACAAACATATACACACTCCTCAAAACAAACTGGAATAACAACAAAGTGAAACAAAACAAACTACAACAACAAAAACCAAGAAAACTAAATATACATACACATGCCTAGCACAAGTGAATGGAGAAGAAAAACAAAATGACTGGGGGAAAAATTTAATTCAGATCAAACCCTCACACATATATTGCCATACACTTTAATCTAAAAAAAATGAATATTAAAACAACCCGGAAAAATAAAAGAGCAAAACAAACCAACAGCAACAAAACTGAAAGATGAACACTCAATCTTTCACATAAGCACCTAAAAAGAGTACAAAAAATAATTGAAGAAAAAAACAGAAAAAGAAGAGAAAAAAGAAGAAAAAATGGAGGATACAAATTAAACCCTTACTTATAAATTTATTGCACAAAGGAAAAATAATTTTAAAATAGATGAACAAATAAACAGGCAAAGTATTTTTAGAAACTTGAAAAATAATTAAAAAAAATTAAAATATGCCCTCTTGTGGCAGGTTCTGTAATTATTCCTCTAATCTGGTCTTTCCTGCAGTCTCTCTCTCTCTCTCTCTCCTCTCTCTCTCTCTCTCTCTCTCTCTCTCTCTCTGTCTCTGTCTCTCCAGTGTCTAGCGCAGGGAAGGGGGAGAAGCAGTGCAGGTGGCTGGGCCTACAGTTCTCCCCTCCCACTCTCTGATGGTCAGGGAGATCTCAGTTGGGGAGGTGCAGGATTGTCTCTTCCCTAAGTATGTATTCATGGGGGTGTCCCTCAGCTTTGCCTATCCTGGAATGGAGTTGTGCTTTCAGGATATCACCTCTGGGTCATGATCAACCACTGAGTAGTTGACCCACCAGTCACAGGGACCTGGTCTGTTGTTCCATGGTGAGCAACTCAGAGCACCTTCCTGCCCCACCTTCAAGATGGTGGTGTGGTGCCTCTCTTGCCCTCTTCCATGGGACTTTGCTTCTGGACTTCCTCCTTAGCTCCTGCTGCCAGGGACTGTCAGGGACTGAAGTATTGAAGCAAAACCCGGAGCCAGCAGTCTCTCCTGCTGTAGTAGTGAGGCAGAGCCTGGGGCATAGTCTCTCTCAGCCACTTCTTCACTGGAAGACTTTTATCCATTAAAAAAAAATGGTACTAAGATTTGGCTACCTGGGAAGAGCCAGGAACCAAACAGAGAAGCTGCAGCACCAGCTGTTGCACCAGGACCCTGGTCAATTACTCATGAGCCCCCACTAAGTCAGTCTCTCCTAGCATTTTTTTCCCAGGAAGAGTTTTGTTAATTTTTTTTAAAATGGTGCTCACCTTCTGCATCCCAGGAATCACTAGGGTTCAAGCCCAGCAGCTGCAGCACCATCTGCTACACCAGGAGAGCCCTGGCCACTAGCTTCCTAGTCCTCACTCAGTCAGCCACTACATGCCCACTTGCTCACCAAGTACACTCACTCTCTCACACTGAGACTCACATAGTCGAATTGACTCGGTCACCATCTTCCTGACCTCTCCTATGTATTTTTATATAGGCAAAGCTCAATGTTCTGTCTTTCTGTCTTACATAGAAAATAAAGCTGATAATTGGACTCTTCAGCCCAATGATTCTTAAGATTTTACATATTATGACACACATAGTGATCAATGGTATTTGTGTGGTCCACTCACGTAAAGGAATTAACATTATCTCAATTTCAAACAGACCATCCACAGGGCACTCCAATTTACCTGAGAAAACTTATTATCAATATTAAAATATAGTTGTCACTCAAATTTGAATTTAAGCAGCTCAATAATAACCATTTTCTCATTGTTAGAGCTCACTCTATTATCTTCCCTTCAAAAATTCTTAAAACCTACCAGGACCTCTGATTCACTAATCATATCATGCTTAATTTTTTTATTTAATTAGGCTATATTTCAGGTCTCATAGTATAGCTACTTTTTGGCCTACATCCTTAGCACAATGTAGATAGTTGTATTTATTCAGTTACTATGCAACTGAAAAGGTATAACCTTAAATAAAAGTCTTTGATTTGCATCAGTGTATACACCCAAAATTACTTACACATTTAATAAATACAAACTTCTACAGTTTTAAATAAGTTCCCTCAATGTGACTTAAGGAAGGTTTATACATAAGTGGGTAAAGGCAAAGTATTAATTTGTCCAGATTTCATGTTTTATTTGTTTGAGATTGTTAAAAATCTCTAAAACTTTAAAAATTACTCTAATAACTTGATGGAATTAAAATACATTTGATAGTTTAATATTAGTTATTTTGGGTATAATTTTTAATATTAGGTTAAAATATTTTTTAACAAGTAACTTGTTTTGGAGAACTTAATCATTTTATGATGTACTTTGTGTATTGTCAGAAGCTATTATATCTAATATCAAAAATAAAAGTTAATAAAATATTTGTATCACCATCATTGATCTGGACATAGATATAAGGATATTAATATAACTATTAAATAAATATATACACAAATATATGTGAAACTTTTATGTATTTCTTTACTATTTAAAAGATGAGCTATAACAGACCCTGAGTAAAACTATATCATATAGCTGGTTCGGTGGCTCAGCCTGTAATCCCATGCCTTTGGGAGGCTGAGGTGAGGGGATTGCCTGAGCCCGCTGGTCCGAGACCCGCCTGGGCAGCGAGACCTCATCTCTACAATAAATAAAAAAATCAGCTGGGCATCATACTGCATGCCTGTAATTCCGGGTACTTGGAAGGCTGAGGCGGGAGGATCGCCGGAGCCCAGCAGGTCAAGGCTGCGGTGGCCGGGAGTGGCCACTGCACTCCAGTCTGGGCAACTGAGTGAGACTCCAACTCAAAAAAAAAAAAAGTATATCATATAAAATATATTTTAAAAGGTGGGCTAAACTGAAATAAATTCATTTTAACTAAAGGTGAATAATTTGCAAAATTTCAAAAGAACCTCCAAAACTTACTCCAATTACTAAATAGTTGTTTATAGTTCAATTTGAAAGTATATTATTAATAATAAAAATTATATTATTTTATTTTATAAAGTGTTAAACAGAGACTCCCCTGCTTTAATTGTGGTGATCTAAGTCAAATAAAAGTTTTAGCTAAACTATCATATTTTGCAATAAAAATCTTAAACTGTGTAGATTCAAGTCTGATAAAAAGCTCAATATTTCTGTTAAATATTTATTTAAATTTATGTCATACCCTTCACCCCTTTATATATTTATTTTTCTTGCTTATTTTAGCTCTTTGTGGCAACTTTCAAGCTGAAATATTTATAAAAGCAATATAACCAAGTTTATTCAAAAAGTATTTTAATTTACAATTTTCTTTAAAACCATTATAATTTACCACCATCAGTCTATGTTATAACACACTGAAAACTTTTAAAACAATAGCCTTTTAGAAACAATCTTTGCTGGACTTGGTGGCTCAGCCTGTAATCCTGTGTCTTGGGAGACTGAGGTGAGTGGATTGCCTGACGCTGCGGGTTCGAGACACGCGTGGGCAAATTGGTAAGACCTCGTCTCTACAATAAATCAAAAAATTAGCTAGGCATGGTAGTGTGCTCCTGTAATTCCAGCTACTTGGAAGGCTGAGGTGGAAGGATCACTGGAGGCCAGCAGGTCCAGGTTGCAGTGGCCGGGAGCAGCACTGCACTCCAGTCTGAGTGACAGAGTGAGACTCCAACTCAAAACAAAAAAAGTCTTTGAGAATCATTTTCAAATTAACATTACCTTATTTTGTACTTTACTGAACAAGTTGAAGTCCCTCATGAAAAATGGGTACTTAATATTTTGACTAGTTTTGTGCTGCTACATATGACAAAAATATTGTCGACGGAGTCTTTTTTTTGTTTTTAATTTTAAATATTTTATTTTAAAATTTCGGGGTACAATTCAGGGTTAGGTATACAAATATTCATTGTGCATGTACCCTTGTTGATGAGGTGTGCTGCCCCTTTCCCAGGCAGATTCCCACTACTGCCAATCCCACCTCCCCACCCGACACCCCCTGCAGA
Source organism: Cephalopachus bancanus (assembly GCA_027257055.1). Classification (NCBI taxonomy): domain Eukaryota; kingdom Metazoa; phylum Chordata; class Mammalia; order Primates; family Tarsiidae; genus Cephalopachus; species Cephalopachus bancanus. The sequence continues at coordinate 218,981 of JAPVLO010001132.1, read as the reverse complement.
TTCTCCCTACTGTCAATTTTTTTCTTATAGTATTATGATAGTTTTTCAAAGTCCACTTATGAGTGAGAATATGTGATACTCAGTTCTTTGTTTCTGTGAAAGATCACTCAGTATTTTTTGAAAAAAAGGAATGTATTTATTTCTCATAGTTGTGGAGCCTGCAAAGTCCAAGATCAAGGTGTCAGCAAGTTATTTGTCTGGTTAGAGCTTGGTCTCTGCTTCAAAGATGATACCTGATTCCTCCAGAGGGGAGGAATGTAACGCCTTCATCTCACAAAGGCTAAAGGACAAAAAAGACTGAAGACTAAAGTATCATTTATGAGGTCCTTAGTCCCATTCAAGAAGGAGGAGCCCATGTAAATTAACCATTGGCAACACCTGAATTTTGGAAATAACACATTTAAAGTATATCTCCTTAACTTTGCATTTGGAAAAAGGATTAGGTGGACCTGTACTCCCAGGTACATAGGATAATGAGATAGGTGGGTTGGTTGTGCCCAGGAATTCTAATCCAGCTTAAGCAACATACCAAGACACTGTCTCTAATAAAAAAGGGTAGGGGACACTATAAAACATGTTGAAACTTATCCAATCTTAAATTCACATGTAAGAAAAAAATTATAATTTGTTATTATTTTAAGCACTTAACAACATTTTTTTAAATAAATTAGGTGCATCATGGCTTTATTGAGAAAGAAAACACTAAAATAAAATTAAATATAAATAAATAAACTAAGAATATCATAGTATTCATAGATATTAAAAACAATTCCTGCACACACTTTGTAAATGCATATGTGTAAATGTTCACTGTTAAAAATTTTTAGTCTGTGACTTTTTTGCTCACAGAAGTAGTTCTGAAAGCCAAGATTTTTCTAAGCAGAATGAAAACAAATATAATAGACTAATTTTTTCATTTAATATATAAATAACTATCAACTAATAAATTTTAATCTTTGTTTACTTAAATAAGCAGAAGTCTAGGTTATAATAAACTTAAATTGAATATATACATATATATGAGCAAAGAAAAAATAAATCTGTCACAATGATATGCACCCTAGTTTGTCCATTTTCTATTGACTATATTAGTCGTGTTATTTTACATAGCTACAAAGAAGATGTGCAATATAGTCACTGGCTGAGAAGCATGTTTAACTCAAAAACTGATAATATTAAAATGAATATATTTTGGTAGACAGCTAGTCATTTCCATGACAACCTCTAGGAAAATACTTGTTAAATTACCATCTATTATGCAAAATGCTATTTTATGATTTTATATAATCATACCAATCATCTCAACAATAATTTAAAACAGGTGTTATTACTGCCATAATATCCACTTACTATGAATGACACTATTGCATTATAAGTTACTCTTTTAGTTCATTCTAGTACTTGTTTGATATTAATTGTTTTTTTTACATTTTTATGACCCATGTTGAATAAGTTACATACAATAAGTGTATGTAACAATTGACTGGTGAAATATGCTACCTATATTTATTACCAATATTTTAAAAATAAATTAATTTCTGAACAACTAATAGGTACAATTCACAAAAAATTATCATAAAATTTAAGGTATATAGCAAAAAAAATACTGCTTAATAAAAATATTACATTGAGTATTTTTTTAGAATGTAAATGGAGGTTGTCTTAAAATTAATATATTTATGCCATATTTAAAAACATATAAAGCTGATAATTAAATTCCCAACGTTAGATATGTAAATTTTCTATTAAACTGAAGCAAAAAATAATATGAAGTGTAAAATATCATGAAATCTTAACTTAAAAATAAATTTTGGTGTTAGCTGTATAGGAGAAAGAAAAAGCATTCTGGAAATAAATGGTTGAGTCAACAATATTGTGTTCACATGGTCATTATTAGCATATGTGGTACATTTTATTTTCCTTTCTGTTATGTCTGATTCTGAACGTTTGCTTTGGGGAACAATAAATAAACATCATAATATTAAATAAACAAGCTATAACACCCACCAGAGAGCACTTCTGCCTTTTCGATAACTAGCTAAATTTGCAGGGGAATTTTAAGAGCAGTAGACACATGTCATCCCTTGAACTTTCTTTGGAAATTCTTCACTATCCCAGGCAGTGTTCATGTACTGGAGAAGTAGATGTGGCAAACTACCAAAAATAAAGGACTCTCCTTTTTGGAATTTTACATAATCTCTCTGAATAAAAAGGCTCTTAATATTCTTGTCCATGTCAGAGGAAGTAGAAAGAGAAGTTTAAAGAAGCTTCAAGCTGTGAAAATAAGTTAAGATTATTATATTCTTCCTAAGCACCTAACAGAAGCAAATATAAATTTTCCTTGGAGAATAATAGATTTCAAATAACTTATACAAGTCACTTTTTTCTTTGCAATTAGTTTGGCAAGGACTCTGTTATAACTGTAAACACAAAAAAGTAAAATAGCATGACTGAATGAGCCGAGAAAACTGAAAGTGACTCCAAGGATTCTAAGTTTTGAAATAATAAAACAATTATTTTCAAATATAAATGGTTTAAACAAATCTATTGAAAAATATTGCCAGAGTGTATAATCAATCAATTTCAATCTATAAGCTGTCTTCAAAAACATCTCTTTAAATAGAGATATTTAAAAGTAAAAAGGAAAACAAGATAAACACCAGAACAAATGTTAATCAAAAGAAAACGTAAGATGACATGGTATTAGTAAGTATATTATATTTTAGAGCAAGAGACATTGTTGAAGATTAGGTATATTTTATAATAAAAAATATATAAAATTACCATAAGCATCAAGAGAAAAATGAAAACCCAAACAGTGATAAATTTTAGCAAAAATCAAAATGCATGAAGAAAAAAGAGTAGAAACAAAGAAGTTGATGCTACAATTGTAATTGAATATTTCAACATTTTTCTCTCATTTTTTAATAACAATTATACCAAAAAATCAGTAATGATATGAGACTTTAAAAATATTATCAGATAACTTAATCTAATAAACATAGAACATTCTTACAATCAAAAAGCTCACAAAAAATATATATTTAGTGCATATAAACAATTATCAAGCTAGTCACATTCTGTACCACATCTAAAAACATTAAGGAAATTGAAATGACATGAAATGTGTTTTCTTCTATAATATGAAATTAAATTAAAAATCAATAACTAAAAGATGTTTGGAAATTTAAAATTCTATTTCTAAATAATTTCTAGATCAGTGGAGAGATAAAAATAAATATTAGAAAATATACTGAACTCAACAAATAAACATACAAGTGTCAAAATTTGTGAAAAATAGCTAACAAAAAATATACATTATTTTTGCTTACATTAAAAATGGAATAAAAATTGGAATCAAAACTTAGGGAACTCAAACAGAAAATAAAATGTGGGCAGAGCATAATAAATTCTATTTTTATAGTAAATATATATTGAAAATTAAATTTGATCTATGTTTAAAAAGTGATTAAATCAATTTAGATGATCATAGATGCAGCTTATAGAAAATTAAAAGATATATATTTGTGATTGACCACAAAATGACATTTCAGTTTTACATTAAGAATTGATCTAAGAATTTTATTTATTTATTTATTTATTTATTTAATTTTATTTTTTAGTTGGAGTCTCACTCTGTCTCTCAGACTGGAGTTAAATGACTGCTCCTGGCCACTGTAGCCTTGACCTGCTGGGCTCCGGTGATCCTTCTGCCTCAGTCTTCTGAGTAGCCAGAATTACAGGGATGTGCTACCATGCCTGGCTGATATTTTGATTTGTTGTAGAAGTGAGGTGTCATCAAGTTGCCCAGGTGGGTCTCAAACATGCGGGCTCAGGCAATCCACTCACCTCAGCCTCCCAAAGCACGGGATTACAGGCTGAGCCACCGAGCCTGGTTAATCTGAGAATTTTTTTTTTTATTTTTTGGGAGTATAAGATTATGGGTTGCCATTTATATGTTAATAGAATAAGGAAAATATATGTGTGCTGCAAGAATTAACTAATTTAAGACAATACAAGTTTTATATTCACAAATCAGGCTATTATATTTTTGCAAAATAGAGTATGTACCTCTAGTATTCAACCCATTTATAACAGACAACTTATTTCCAGGTTTTCCTTGGATTGCTCCAGCAAATTCTCAATCACTTTGTATTTAAGTTCCATAACTTTTATGTCACTCTTATTCCAAGGGTCTCATTTTACTTCAAATCCTGCTTGCAAGCCCCTGGTGTTGCAATAATAACTGCTTGATTTGGCCATGCAGAGAGAAAGCAGTTGGCCTTAGATGCCAGGTGCCTCCTCCTAGCATGTGCTAACACTAGCTGAGATTTCCTGCCTTGAGGTTCTGTAATTGAACACAAACAGCTGCCTGGAGCTTAGGATTTCTCAGAAATGCTCCATACATTCTCCTCCTTCATCTTTCCTCTGTATTGTTGTTTGGATGTGTTTTCCTAAAATTCAGGAAATTGAATTGTTGAAACAATCTCCATTTTGATGAAATTTAGAGGTGAAGCCTTTGAGAGGTGATTGACCCTTACGAATGGAATTAGTGCCCTTATAAAAAAGTCTCTGAGAGAACTTGTTTACCCTTTTGCCATGTGAGTACCCAGAAGCCATCTACATGTAACAGGCCTTCACAAGGCACTGAATCTGCTGGTGTCTTGATTGTGAGCAACAACATTTCTGTAACTTATAAATTACCCCCACTAAGGTTACTGTTTAGCAGTCAGAAAGAACTAAGACACCTTGAGAAGCTTCATGTGGGCATCAGTATTTTTTCTTTTTAATTTTTAAATTTTATTTGAAAAAGACAAGGAAGTTGGTCAGGGACAAAATGAAGAACCGTTATAATTGTTATCCAATAGTGTTCCTATTTTAAAGATTAAAATTTGGCAGTGATTTAATCAATAAAGACTGAAATCCTCTGTAAAATAATTATTTCCATCAATCCAAAGTACATGAGATACTGAAATTTTAACCTCACTTAAATCTTATAAAAATATTTTAATCAGTTCTCTTTGTCTTAAAATTTTGAACACCATTTTTCCTGGTCAGTTTAAATAAATTACAGATATTTTTAATACAAGCTATCAGAAATTAAAATGTAGAAATAGACAAGTAAAATATTCCATTGCCCAATGCTTTTGTAGATAGATATCAAATAATAAATATATACTTGTGAAGTGTTCTACCTCAATTTGTCTGGTAAACTCTTGAAAGCATATCAGATTATTATTCCAGCTAATATTTATATATATCCTTCATATCCCTATGGGACACTGTCAATCCTCTCAATATCACTCAGGGATCAGAAGATATTAAAAGTGACTTCTAGATTTCTAATTGATGTGTTTTTATGGCCATTCAATCTATGACTGATGGCAGTGATTACTGGTAACCATAAAATACTTGAAAAAGAATAAAACAGAGAAAATATATTTTATCCACATGTTAGGAATGTGAAATATGATGCAAGACTTCTATTCAGGTAACTCTGAACATTAAGTAATTTTTCCCCTTCAACAGGAGTTTTTATTTAGGTATGACTTAGAACCAAAAGATCACCCTAAAAATTGTCTTCTGCCACTACTAAATGCATAATTTAAAGCCAGTCTACCTCAACAGAGAAATCTAATTAACCTCCTTGCACGTATTTTGTCACATATCTTGAAAATGTATTTAAAACTAAAAATGAGACAGCAACTATACAGAAAAGAAACATAGTAGCACTTCAGAAAATAACCTAAAATATTCAATACACACAAAAATGGAGTCATTGCATCTGAAAATAAGCTCCAACCTCAGATACTGACAAAATGCACTCCATTAAGCCAAAATATTGTCAAGATGAAATGCCTGAATTTCAAAAAGGGTCTATTATGCCTTAAGTTGTCCTCCATTAAAAAAAAAAAAAGATGTAGAAGATAAAATTATAATTTAAAAGTACAGCATCATGTAATTATATAAAATATATTCACTCAAATGCAATGGAACTTTGCCTTATGAAAAGGTTGTTGGAAATATACATCATTTGCCACATCCGATAAAACATAACTCATTGTTCTTCCTTACCATAAGTGGGTCATAGTTCTTTTTTCTTCCCGATAATATTTTAGGACATTGCGGTCAATTGTATCATTTCAATTTTCCTTCTTGCTGCATTACATTCTCTAGTTATTCTTTCAAAGAGCTTGTCTGGGTGGTAAATTTCTGAGACCTCATATATCTCAGCATCGCTTCTGGGTTTCTCAGGCTGCCTGGGGAATCCCATGACCTCTCTCTGCAACCTAAACCCCCAGAATCTGGAGACTCAGTCCCATGGGCAGGAGGAGGGCCGGGGAAGAAAAACGGTCACTGGGAATTGTCTCTGTGCAGGACAGCTGGCAAGAACCCCAGAGCCTCCCGCCCACTGGCACGGGTGCCTCCTAGTGACAGTGATACCGTGCCCCTGGCCTCCTGATACTAGATGGAGGCACTGGAAAGAGTAGAGGGCAGTGCTGGGTGTCCTTTTCCAGAGCGACGCCAAAAGAAGTGGTAGAGCCAGAGTCCAAAAGCCAGGGAGAAGCTGGCAGAGGGCGCTACGTCCAGGGTGGTTTCTGATCCAAGCACTAACCACCACAGACCCTACTTATCTTTGCAGTCCCCAGGGGATGAGGAGCCTGCTCCCCTCGAAGGACCTCAGTTGCGGGGAGCCCTATGTGCTCCCTCAAGAGCCTGCTGGGCTCCCTGCAGCTCAGGTCCACCCCATGCTTGTAAGCAGGGCTCCTCGGAAGACAGGTGTCCTGGACCTTGCCACCCACCCACGACCCCACACGTCCCCCTAAGCCCCACGTCTTCCTGAGCTGGCAATGTCTGGGAATGTCCTGAACCTGCCACAGACTACCCCGGCAGCCTGGGCGCTAAGGGGAGCCCAGTTAGCCGGGGCCTAGGTGGCTGCCGTGGGGACCCGAGGTGTCTTCCATTTCACAGGTCCTGTGATGCAGGCAGTTTCCTATGCCCAGCTGACACTCCCGGGTCTTTGGGGAATGGGCGTGCTGTGCGGCTCTCTGCCAGGCAAGCGCAGGTTGTGGCTGACACTCCAGGGCTCAGGACCCCAATGCCCTGAACCTTGACTCCCATCCACCTAACTCTCCCACACCCCACATAGCACCATGACAGTCTCCTACCTTCTCCTGCCAGGCATCACTTGTTCCAGCCATCTGGGGTGAGGCCACTGTCAAGAGAACCTACCTCCTACTCTCCCCCTTCTTCACGTGGGGCATCAAACATGATGGCCATGGCGGCTTTGGGAACGCCTGGGCTACCTGGCTGCAGCAATGGAGTGTGCAGTCTGATCCTGCGGGAGTGGGGCAGACGACCACTTCGGAAGCCAGACACCCTCCTACCCCTCTTCTGGCAGCCGAATCATGCACCCCACAGCCACCCCCAACCCTGAAAGACACACAAACATGCACACTCTCAGGCACCCATGCAGACTTGAAGTGAAACCTCCCCAGAGAGAGAGACAGAGAGATATGGAAAAGCAGAACAACAACAACAACAAAAAAAGAGAAGATGTGAAAATGGGTCAGACATATGCAGATACCAAGAGAAAAAGAGCTCCTGCTCTCTTGAGCCCTGGCTCACCACTATCCACCTCCTTCATGTGGGACATCAACCGTGATGAAAAGTGCCTCCGTGGGAACTCCTAGGTCACCTGTCTGCGTCATCAGAGTACACTGCCTTCGGAAGGCAGGCCCCCTCCCACCTCCCTGCTCTTTTCCATGTCACTTACTCCACAATAACCCACACGCCAAAGGACACACACACACACACACACACACACACACACACACACACACACACCACAAACAAAGATCAGAGACTAAGATACCCAGAGAAAGACAAGACAATGATATTTATTGAGGGACGGAAAAAAAAAAGTGACAAGATATGGCCGAGAGTGAGACATACAAAGAATCAAAAGAAAAAAGATATGCTGCAAAAAGTAATAGGCAGAAAGGCAAGCACAGGAGCAGAATGAGACAGATGTTTGGGAGATCTTGGCCCTTTTGAGCAGCCAGAATGAAAAGAAAGACGTATGGGTTCTGCCAGCAGAAAGTAGGAGGGTTGACCTGGTGACAGGACCCATGTCTTCCTGAAGTATAATTCCAGCTCATTTGGTATGCTCAGGTGTCTGTCCACTGGTTTATCTGTTTTCTTCTGTCCTCCACATGCAACTAACTTCCAGCTTTTCAGGGTCCTCGGATTTTCCCGGCATGGTGCCCTCGAAGGGTCCTGCCAGGATTGAGACCTGAGTACCTAATTTGCATTTCTTGGACCCATTGTATGGTAAGCTTCAGCAGTTGTGGTTCCAGATGTGCTGGGTCTGTTTTCCTTGAGCCAGGTCCTTCCAGAAGAGAGGATGTTCTTCCTAGGTAATCAGGCCCAGAGTGGCAGAGAGGAGACTCGGCTGTCAGCTCATAGTGGTCTGTGGTCCCCTGATAGAGAATGCGTCAGTGTTTTTGGGAATTTCCTGTGTTTTGGGGAGTGCAGGAATTGGCCCAGGATGCAGGCAAGCCAGTCTGCTGCTGCGGTTTGGGTCCCAAAGTTTTCCCTTTTACCTGCAGTCCATGTGTGCCTACCTGTAAGAAGTAGTGGCATGCTGCTGTGGGTTGGCAATGCCCTGCAGCACCCCATCTGCCCACCCTGGACATTGGGACATTTGGCTGTGTGCCAGTACTGCTGGAGAGGATACCAGGGAGTCCTGGGGAAGGGCAGAGCCCAGAGACTATGGAATTAGGGGAAGCTCAGGAGCTTACAACTCCAGGCATTACCTGGCTGTGGCCTGTCCTTCTGTCCTGTTACTCACTTGGTAGGTCCATCCCTGTTAGGCTGCTTAGATAAGAAGATAACCAATGCATTCAGGTGGTGTGTGTACCTGCTAGGTGGTGCTGGCACTGTTCGTTGAGCTGTCTTCTCAAGATCATCCTGGGATCCGGTGATATTGTCAAAGAGGGAGGTCAGGGAGTTAAGAAGTTTTGGAAGGCGGTGCAGGTTCTGAGTTTGTCACGCAGCCTCACAAATCATGTGAGCACTCCCCCAAATTGGGAGCATTCAGGCCCATTAGTGGGAGAGAAAACGGCCCCCATGATTTTTGCTCTGAGGGCCACCATGTGAGTCCTGCAGAACCTCCTGCCAGCGTGCTCCTCAGAGTCTCAGGTTTATCACATCCCTGGAACTCCTTAAGCTCACTGAGTGGACTGGGGAACAGAAAGAGGGGAGTCCTGGGTGGACTTGATACGAGCAGCTCCAAAACAAGTGGCAGAGTGGGAGCTCAAAAGCTGGGGAGAACCTGGGGGACACACAGTATCTCCAAGGTGGTCTCCAAGAGCCAACCGCGACCATCCCTGAAGGCTTTTGAGGGTACAGATTGGTGGGGTTGCCATTCAAGCCTAAGCAGGGACAGTCACAATTAGCTCTTGAATGGGAGACCACCTTGGAGGTACTGCATGCCCTCCAGGTTCTCCCCAGCTTTTGACCTCCCACTCTGCCATTTCTTTTGGAGCTGCCCTTATCAAGGCCACCCGGGTCTCCCCTCTTGAATTACCCAAGCAGAAGAAAGAATCTCAGAGCTTGAGGACCAAAATAAAGAACTAACCCAAACTCTAAAAAACACAGAAAATAAGCCAAAAAGACAGAACAAAACCTTCAAGAGATGAGTGATTATTTCAAGAGACCGAGCCTAAGAGTAATAGGCCTACCTGAGGCAGAAAGAGAGACAGAGACCACACTGAAACAAACTTTCCATGAGATCATTCAAGAAAACTTCCCTTATTTAATCAGTGATGCAAAAATTCAAACACAAGAGATTCAGGGAACTCCTGCAAGGCAAAAAATGAGAAGACAAACTCCTAGACACATAATAAATTCGCCTAAAAAAGTAGGCATACAAGAAAAATACTAAAGGCAGCAAGAGAAAAAGGTCAGATTACCTACCATGGAAGACCAATCAGAATAGCAGCAGATTTATCTACAGAAACCCTGAAGCCCAGGAGAGCTTGGAACCCTCTCTTCAAAGTCCTAAAAGATGAACAATTTCAACCAAGAATAACCTACCTGGCCAAGCTAAACTTCATCAGTGAGGGAGAGTTAAAATCTTTCCCAGATATCCAATCCCTAAGAAGTTATGCTGCCACCAAACCACCTCTACATGAAACACTTAAGAAAGTACTAAACATAGAAGAGGAGGAAAAAAGAACAACGTCCTTCACAAGAGTACAGGAAAAAAAATAAAATACACGTGAACCAAACTCCAAGCCAAAAGAAAGACAAAAAAACCAAGTGGAAGAACATCTCTATAAGAACTCTGACAGGGATAAACTTTCACATTTCAATAATTAGCCTGAATGTGAATGGACTAAATGCATCACTGAAAAGACATAGAATGGCAAAATGGAAAAAAAATATCACCAGGCAACAATATACTGCCTTTGAGAGACCCATCTCACTACAAAGGACATACACAGACTCAAAGCAAGAGGATGGGAAATAAATTTTTTGGTGAATGCAACACAAAAGAGAGGAGGAGTCACAATCCTAATTTCATACATAATACCATTTAAGCTATCAAAAATTTAAAAAGATACAGAAGGCCACTATATAATGATAAATTGTTCACTCCACTAACAAGAAATATCTATCTTAAACATATATGCATTCAACATAGGTGCACCAACTTTCAAAAGCAACTTCTAGGAAAACTAAAGAAAGATAGCACCATCATATCTGGGTACTTTAATACTCCATTCACAACTGTAGACATATCATCAGCACTAAAAATCGGCAATGAGATCTAGAACCTTGATGTGAGCCTTGACCAAATGGATTTAATAGATACCTATAGAACACTCCATCCAAAGACCTCAGAAATACACATTCTACTCATCACCTCATGGAATGTATTCTAAGATTGATCACATACTTGACCATAAAGCAAGCATAAGCAAATTTAAAAAGACCAAAATGTTAGCATGCACCTTCTAGGACCACAGTGGAATAAAAATAAACATTAACACCAACAAGGTCCCCCCAAAACCCACAAAAACATGAACACTAAACAGCATGATGTTAAACAACTCCTGAGTCAATGATGAAATGAAAACAGAGATCAAAAGATACTTGGAAACAAATGAAAATGAAAAAACATCTTACCAAAATCACTGGGACTCCATGAAAGCTGTAGTAAGAGGAGAATTTATCTCCCTACAAACGCACATGAAGAAAATGGAAGAATCGCAAATTAACAGCCTAACAAGCAACCTAAGTAAGGTGAAAAAAACAAGACCACAAAAACCCTATTTTCAGCAGAAAAATCCAGATCACCAAAATAAAAGCCCAAATCCAGGATATAGAAGACAAAAAGATAATACAAAAAATAAATGAAACAAAAAGCTGGTTCTTCAAAAGGATAACCAAGATTGATGGTCCCTAGTCAGACTGGCCAAGAAAAAAAGAGAAAAACCCAAATAAACAAAATCAGAAACACAAAAGATGAAGTCACATCTGACCCTGAAGAAACACAAAAGATCATTAGAGACTACTATGTACACTTGTATGGAAACAAACTTGAAAACCTTATGGAAATGGAGGACTTTCTGACACCACACAACCTACCTAGGTTAAAACAAGAAGAAATTGAGACCCTAAATAGACCAATAACAATCAAGGAAATCGACTACATAATAAGAAAACTACCTACAAAAATAAAGCCCTGGTCCAGATGGCTTTCCAGGAGAATTGTACAAGACACTTAAGGAGGAGCTGATACCAATCCTACTGAAGGTATACCACGTGATTGTAAAAGATGGAACTCTCCCCAAATCATTTTACAAAGCCAACATCCCATTGATACCCAAGCCAGATAAAGATCCAACAAAGAAAGAGAACTACAGGACAATATCTTTGATGAACATAGATGCTAAAACTCTCAACAAGATCCTAGGAAACTGGATTCAACAATACATCTCAAAAATCATCCATCATGACCAAGTAGGCTTCATACCTGGAATGAAAGACTGGTTCAACATTCGTAAAACCATAAATGTAATTAAATACATCAACATATGTTAAAAAATTCCACATGATTATATCATTAGATGCAGAAAAAGCTTTTGATAAAATTCACACCCCTTCTTGATAAAAACCCTTAAACATCTAGACATACGGGGAGCATACCTCCAAATAATAAAAGCCATCTATGAGAAAAAACCACAGCCAGCATACTCCTAAATGGACAAAAGTTTGAAACCTTTCCCCTGAAAACTGGAACAAGACAAGCATGCCCACTCTCACCCCTCCTGTTCAACATAGTACTGGAGACCTGGATCGAGCAAATAGAGACAAGAAGGCAATCAGGGGTACCCAAACAGGAAAAGAGGAAATCAAGTTATCTCTCTTTCCAGACGATATGATTGTGCACCTTGAAAACCCAAGAGAATCTGTCAAAAACCTCCTTACACTGATAAAGCCCTTTGGCAAAGTCTCAGGATACCAAATAAATCTGCAAAAGACAATCGCATTTCTTTACATCAATAATAAACAAACAGAAACCCAAATAAAAACCACAATTCCATTCACAATAGCGACACACACAAAAAAAGAAATACCTTGCCATCTTCCTAACCAGAGACGTGAAAGACATTTACAATGAAAACTACAAAACTCTGCTCAAAGAAATCAAAGATGACACAAACAAGTGGAAAAATATTCCATGCACATGGATTGGAAGAATCAACATTGTGAAGATGTCCATCTTACCTAAGGCAATCTACAAATTCAATGCAATTCCCATTAAATTACCAACAACATTCTTCTCAGACCTAGAAAAAACAACATGGGAATTCATGTGGAAACACAAACGACCAAGAAGAGCCAGAACAACCGTCAGGGGAAAAAAAAGCAAAACAAAACAAACAAGCAAACAAAAAACCAAAGCATGTGGTATCACATTACCAGACTTCAAACTTTACTATAAAGCTACAATCATCAAAACAGCTTGGTATTGGTATAGGAACAGGCATATAGATCAATGGAATAGAATTGAGATTCCAGAAGTACAACCTCAATTTCTCAACCAACTCATCTTCAACAAAGCCTCCACCACCTACCACTGGGGAGAGGAGAACCTATTCAGTAAATGGTGCTGGGAAAACTGGCTGACCACATGCAGAAGATTGAAACAGGACCCCTATCCATCCTCATGCACAAAGGTTAACTCCAAATGGATCAGAGACCTAAATGTAAAACCTCAAACCATAAGGACCTTAGAAAATGAAGGACATACCCTCATGGAAATCGGAACTGACATCCAATTCCTGAACAAACTTGAAACCCACAGGCCATAGAGAGAAGATAGGCAAGTGGGACCTTATTAAACTGACAAACTTCTGCAAAGCCAAAGAAACCATGAAGAGAGCAGGGAGACCGCCTACAGACCGGGAAAAGTATTTGCCAACACCAGGTCTGACAAAGGCTTAACATCTTGGATCTATAAGGAACTCAAACATGATGAAAAGAACAAAACAACCCCATTTAAAATGGGCAAAAGATATGAACAGACACTTCACAAAGGAAGACATCCAAGCAGCCAACAGACACATAAAGAAATGTTCAGCCTCACTAATCATCAGGGAGATGCAAATCAAAACCACACTGAGATACCACCTAACTTCAGTCAGAATGGCAATTATCAACAACTCAAAAAACAACAGTTGCTGGAGAGGGTGTGGTGAAAAGGGAACACTTCTACACTGTTGATGGGAGTGTAAACTAGTGCAACCTCTGCAGAAGGCAGTGGGGCAATTCCTAAAAGCTCTAAATATCAACCTCTCATATGACCCCACAATCCTCCTACTGGGAATATATCTTGAAGAACTCAAATCACTCTATTAAAAAAGATACGTGCATAGGTATGTTTATTGCAGCGTTGTTCGTAATAGCAAGAATCTGGAAGCAACCATGCTGTCCAGCAAAAGAGGACTGGATTAAAAAAAAAATGTGGTACATATACACGATAGAATACTACGCAGTCATAAAAAAGAACAATATCATGAATTTCAAAGCAACCTCAATGGAACTGGAGTCTATAATACTGAGTGAATTCTCACAGAAACAAAGATCTGAGCATCACGTGTTCTCAGTCTTATAGTGGACCTTGAACATACAATGTAATACTATAAGAAAATGACTGACTGTAGTGGGAAACTATGGTGGGGAGAGGGAGATGGGATTAATGGTAGTAAATATCTGTCTGGGGACGGGGAAATACCTCTTATCAACAAGGGTGCCTGAACGAAACGTATTTGTATACCTAACCCTTAACTCTACCCCACAATATCATAATAGAAAATATTGATTATATAAAAAATAAATAAATAAAAGTCTAAAAAAAAGAAATGATAACTTAGAGTTCTGTTCAACTTACAAAATTTTATATAGGTGGTTATAGCTTATCTCATGCCAGTGTTATTAGATAGAGATTGGATTTTACAAAGAAACAAGAAGTTATTAATTTTTTGGCAGCAATATCTCCCCAAAGGAGCATTTGATGTAAACATTAAATATTTATTCCTTATTTTCAATCAGTTTTTATTGCACTCTGTTAATATGCTTTCAATCAATAAAACAGTTCCTTTTTTAAAGTGGTCAAGCTTCTTTCATCACAGTAATTTCCTATATACTGCTCCAGATTTATTTTCTTCTATGATATTCTTTTGGGTTATTTCACAGGTTGCTTACAATCGGCCTCAGTTTTCCAACATGCTGTGTTCATTAAACATTAAAGGGAATCTCAAGAGATTGCCTATTTTAAACAAGCACTAATGTGATACCAACTTACATTTTTAATAACATGGATATTGTATTAAATCAGGCAAAATACTAGGAATAGAAGGAGGAAATCAATGTACTTTATATTCTACCATTAATTTTCAATCATAGCTAACATTTTGTTATATACTTCAGCCTTTTGTCTTTGCAAATATAACTGAAAGAATACCATACATAGTATGCATTATGTATATTATGAAATATTAATAGGTACTGATCTAAGCCCTCGACATATATTACCTCATATGATCCTCACAACAACTCTATGTTACAGATATTATTATTGGTATTCCTTGTTACACTGAAGCAAAGAGAGACTGCTCCCTTTAACTCATCCAGTTTCACCAGGGAGCAAGTATTGAAACCAGCAATCAATCCCAGGGTCTTAGTCTTGTTCTGCCCAGCATTAGTACACCCTGGCAACAAAGTTTTTTTCTCACCATATATTAGGTGGTTTTGCTCATCTTGATGTACCATCAGAGGGCTCTAATCACGAGATGCTGACCACTGTCCAGTTTGTTATCAGTGGCTTGCCATCGGAAACCATGTAGTAGCCAACATCCTTGCATGTGTTGTAGGTGAAAGACTGGGGCTCAGAAATCAGACCACCAAAGAGATTTCATTTCATTCAAGTGCTGAAGGACTGAGACCACCAAGAGTACTCTGCAAAGTGTAATAACATGGTAAGCAGGACATCCACTCCCACAAGGAAGACTTGCTGATCACAAGTGGGTATTTGGCAGCTAAACAGAAGCTTGGTCTCAGTTTCTTCACCTATCTTGTAGGAAAATGTATCATCTGGCATGGGATTGTTATGTGGATTAAAACAAAAAATAAGTGTGGGGCTCTTAGCAGAATGCTAGGCACATGATAATGCTTAGTAATGTTAGCTATTGTTATTATCCTTGAATTTCTAAAACTGGAATCAAATTACATTCTTTGCCTATATTTAGATCTTATAAAATTCTGAGTTTTCTAGAAAGTAAAAACCATGAAGGAACATCCAAATGTACATATGTCACCTAGCCAATTTATTTGTAATAGTGACAAATTGATTTTGTGGAGTCTTAAAAACAAAGCAGAAAATATTTCATCAAATATTAGATTTGGGGTCTTAATTAGCTTATTTTTTACATTCTTTTATGTACACTTCACCTTATTTGCTTGTTTTTACTACTTCTTTATCCTTGTCATGAAATTTGTGCATCACATGTGAAAATTTCATTTTTACAATATATCTGGTCATTGAAAGACACACCTGGGCATATTAAGGTGGCTCCCACTTGTGGTCCTAGGGCAAGGCACCTGGCATAGGGCCTGGTCCAGCACAGACGTTCAGGAGTTCCTAGCTGACTCCTTTAGTGTCTTTGCTGAGAGAGACCTTTGAACACTCTACAGAATTGAACTTATCCCTCAAAACTGCAGGTATGACTCTTCCTTCCTGTGTTACAGTGCATGCCTTCTGTGGGCAGGCTACCTACTATGATAAATGAGAGAGAGAAAGGCCCTGAACTACACCTTCCTGTTCAACCTTCCAGATTTACCAAAGTGAGCAGTCAGCTAACTCCTTTTGGAGTAGAGTGAGTGAGAAAACAAGAGGAGTGCCCCTTGATTCCCCACCCCTCAGCAGTTTTCTCAGTTGTCTCCCACCTTCTATTCCACTGGAATTTTATCCTTAAGCTGCACTTAACCAGGGGTGTGACTAGCCCCATTTGAAATGAGTGATCAACAGTCTATCAGTCCCACTCCTGCCTTCTGGAAGCCACTCCTTCAAAGCTAACATGGCTTCTACGAGCATACTCTTAGGACCACTAGTGGACTGAAGACTCTCCTGTGGGTCAAAGCAGTGCACTGTTAAAATCTACTCCAAGGCACATCTGGACCCTAGGATCAATGTTTTCTCCTTATTTTGATTCCTGTTTCAAATTCTGTTCAGTCATCTGGTTTCCATAGCCTATCAGAGATTCTGCAGTGATCAAGTAACATTATTAGTATATTATAATGCACTACATATCAGTAATAAAATGTCAACCACATAGACATGTCTTCTTCAGTGTGACTATCAATGCCCCAGAAATTAAAGTTCAGAGATTGCACTTCCAACGGTGTTTGCAAAGTCTAAGATACTTATGGAACATTGAATTAAAGTCATCTTTCAATCTTACTCTCTTGGCCTTAGTCAAAGTTGGAACTGGGTTCCTTCAGCAGCTGCACCTGAGCTAGCTTCTGTAAGAATAAATTCTGAGCTTCAACAGTTGAAATACCCCTTGTATTCAGTACTTTCTGTATAAAGGAAAGAGTGACACAAAGATAGTACCAGAATCAGCTCAATGAACCAAATTTTATAATACAAATGGACTTCTCAGTTTTTAAAACAATTATTCTAGACCCTGATCATGTTCTTGGACCCCTTCGCTAGATGTAGTTGCTGACCATAGCAGACATTCAGGGGTGCTGAGTGAGAGAAGAGCGATGGAAAAACTTTCTTGTTTTAGCCCTGCCAGGCCACTCATCAGGTGGTTTTCAGTTGTTTGTGAATGTGTACATTTATTGGGAGAAACCTTGTCCTAAGAGGTTAGTTTTATCAGTTTGCATGTACCATCAAGGGGAAAAGCTGTCTATGTACATAGTCTCAGGAAAGAACACTGGAAATGTGGCTGGCTAATGCAAAGCTTGGGAATCTGCAGTGTCCACTGTCTCAGTCACCTACCCAGGACGTATCTGAATTACATTATTTTCCCATGCAGCATATTTAGAACCTCATAAGTATAATTTTTCTTCTGCTTTTGTATTTCTTTTCCTGCCTCTTATGTCATTTTTTGGTTCCTAAGCTTCCTAAGGAGATGCTTTTCTCTTTCCTTCTGTATAATAATCCACAGCCAACTCAAGAACATGTGCTTGGTGGGGTGGATGGGGGACACCCTTAAGTCTATAAAGAAGCCACAGGAGTTAAAGTTAACTCTCCACAGATCCCTCTGTGAACAGCACTGGGGCATCTGATCCAATCCTTCCTTCCTAGGTCTTCTCCTGACAGATTGAAGAAAAGCCTAAAGAGTGCTTCAGGGTACACGTGGACCTCAGCTGCCTTTCAGTGTAAAAGCAGTACATCAACTGGGCTTGGTGGCTCAGCCTGTAATTCTGTGCTTAGGGAGGCCAAGATGAGTGATTTGCCTGAGCCTGCAGGTTCGAGACCTGCCTGGGCAACTTGGTGAGACCTAATTTCTACAATAAATAAAAATAAATTAGCCGGGCATAGTAGTGCATGCCTGTAGTTCCAGCTACTTGGAAGACTAAGGTGGAAGATCGCTGGAGCCCAGAGGTCTGGGCGAGAGAGTGAGACTCCAACTAAAAAAAAAAAAAAAAAGAAGAAGTAAATCTAATTTCAGCCCCTGAGGCCTACCAAGTCAGTATATGGGAAGACTCTTTTCCCTGTTCTTGAATGTCTGCCTCAGGCAGACCTTAGAAACTTCTCTGCTGGCCACAAAGACAAGTAGCCTGTATCCCGAGATGCCTGTGATTGCAAAGGTAGGTCCCTCCAAATTCACTGGATGACTGACCTGGTCTATGTCTTTGAGCTACCTAGGTAAACTCTGCAGTGTGTAACCTACCATGCAGAAGCAGCTACTCATCTACCGAGAATGCCTATGGATAGTCTTTGCAATCAACTAAGCTCAAACTGACAAATGGCCTATGTTTTATAACCTCTACCTAGGCTGCAGCCATCAAAAAAGCCAGCTGCACAGCTGAAAAAAGCTTGCCTGGTTGGACATAAGCAAGGTTAAGGTCAGACCCCCTACTCACAGAGTTCAAGACCTTGTCCACACGAGACCTTTTCGACATGGACTTTTTTCTCCCCATAATTCTATTCTTCATCCATTTGCAAATTTTATGATTCAGTGTGTCATTCAGATGTTGGTCTGAACTTACCCTCAGGTACCAGTGTTGCCAACCTTGACAAGGCTTGCTTTGATGGTGTAGAGGGAACTAACTAAACACATGCCATCTTTGGGTGGACCAGCCACCAGGAGGAGATGTAGGGCTCTTACCCTTGTCATGGGTAGGCTTTTAGTAGCTTTCACAGTTTATATGTTTGGAAAAGAAACTTGGGTGATAATTATAATAGTAAACTTTAAAAGCAGTTTGTCTCTGAGTAAATGAGAACATGCCCCTTCAGCTCTCCAGGTGCTTTTTGCTCGTGTAATGTTGGGTTTGCTTGCTCTTGTTTATTTGGGAACTCAAAGCAGAATTTGACATTCACATGCTAATAAGTTGTAAGTGGCTACTGTTGTGGATGTTGATAGTTTTTTTGACAATTTTAAATTTGAAAGCAAAATTAATGTTTTATATTTTATCTTTCTATGCGATGTGGCTCTACTACTACTCCCATTTGTCTTGGTATTCTTTTCAAATCTTATTTTGTCTTTGTCTCCTATTCCTCACTTGTCTTTTTTTTTTTTCTTAATTTTCCCTTAACATTCTTATCTCTTGTGTTCTGACCATTTTACCTGACTGTGTACCTTTTCCTACCTTATTCCACTGTGTTACCTTGATTTCAATTTCTCTTTTCCTCAATTCCTTAAGGAGTTGTTCTTTCTAAAATCCTATTTTGAGCTGATTGTCATTAGGAAAACAAGTCTATTAGTGATGAATGAGCTTCCCCTATTGTAAAAGTAAGGGCTGAGACTGGATCAGTACATCTTAAACTTTTATGATGGCAACTTGATTACTGACAGTGTTCAGTGCTGAACACTCTCCCAGGGTGCCTCAGAAGGGAAGTGGGTCTTGTACCCTCACAATATGGTAGCTGTAATCTCCTTCTTTCCCTCTCCAACTTAGAAAGCCTCTTGGAATAGAAATGACTACAAAATCATTGGGATAATCTTGGATCAATTCTAGTTATTTTTATATCAATTATTTGCAATTTTCATTTTAACTTTTAAAATTATGAGTAACTCATAGCATGAAGCAACTTAATTGACTGTCTCCACTGGACTGAATTATGTTTAATAAACATCGTTTTTCACCAGAACATTGAATGTTTCTAGAAATAGTGGTGCATCTTTGAGATATTAATGCAATGGTGCCAGAAGATCAGACAATTTATTGCTTCGTATTGTCTTAAGTCTAAAACTCTAAAAATCCCCCTTCCTACCTTCATGTGTGTATTCTTTGCTTTTTTGATCTCATTAGTGTCTCAGTCCCTTTATCATCTCATTTTCGCCTTCTCTGTTAGTGCCTCTGGCCATTTTCTCTGACTGACCTAGATTGAATGGAAGATCATCTGAGTTACTCTTTTGCCCCAAAACTTCAATGTCTCTTTACCTCTGTTACAGAGGTCACTTGAGTTCAAAAATTCAGGATTCTGAATCAATTCCCATTTATCTGCTCCTTTTCTGCATCAGGTGTGCAGAATGCTACTGGAAAGACAATGTAGCTGCACTGATTTTGTCCTTCGAGGTGTTTGGTCTTCAATCTCAGATTTCAGTTGTTTCTTTTTAAACTGATGCTGGTTGTGTTCACTCCCATTCGTTATTGATTGTTTCAGTGCTGGATCACTACCCTCTTGCTTCCTTCCAATTTCTCACCCTCACTCTCCTGAAGGGAATTTTGTCTCTTAGCAAGAGAAATGAAAAGACCAAATAAAGCCTTTCTAAACTTTCTACTCTGTTCCTTGAGAAGGACTTACATTTGCTGTTACTCTCTCAAGATCTGTGGGTTCACAAGATGAGACAGCTTCATTTTTCTTCGAAGTTAGACCCTTCTCTATTATTTTCAATACATCCACTCCCATATTCTTCATCCTTGTATTATTTTTACTGTATCACCAACTTCTTACTCTCTACTAATTTTTTTCAAGCAATACACATGCTCAGTTGTTACCTATAGTAAAAATGAAAAATAGAAGGAAGAAGGGAGGTGGGGAGGGAGGAAGTAACCTAAAATCAAACAACCACCCACCTTCTAATTCCTTGTGCTCTATTTTGTTTTAACTCTGTCTTTCATGCTTCTCTGGGAAAGGCACTCTCTGGTCATTGTTTCCATTTTTTGCTTACAGTTCACTTTTAGCCGAATTAATTCTGACCTCAAATCCCACTGCTACACCAATATTGGCACTCTGAAGATATTGTAGTATCTGCAGTCTACTGTCATGTCTTTTCCTTGCTGAATTTGACACTCCAGTCACACATTCTTGAAGTTCTCCTTGCCTTTGGCTTCCATTACTTTACTGCTTTTATTTCTCTGACATTCCTTTTCAGACGCTTTTGTGATCATCCCTGAGTGGTTGGTGTTCTCCAGGATTCTATCTTGAGCCACTGCTGATTTGTTCAGTTTTAACTGCACCAGTGTATATGGTGAGGATTTGCAAGTCTATACCTGCAGGCTTAACCTCTCCCTCTTGCTTCAGAGGACAGGTCACCTGAGTGTTTCCTACCCCTGCCTCAAATTCAGTATGACTTTGGCCAAATTCATCATCAACTTCACCACTTTCCAAAACTTGGTCCTCTTTCTCTATTCTTTCTGAGTTTTAGTATTCTAAAACTCAGTTCTAAAAGTTGGTACCGCAAGAATTTCAGAATCATTCTACTGAATAGTGCACTGTTCGATAATAATATAATGCAAGACATATATGTAATTAAAAATTTCTGGTGGTCAAATTAAAAAATAAAAAAGGTAAAATTTATTTTTAAATGGATTTATTTAGCACAATATATGCAAAATATTATTTCAATATGCAATACATTTTAGCAATTAATGTAATATTTTACTTTTTAAAAATTATTCCTTTTGATATGTAAGTTTTTTGTATTGTTTTCAAAATTCAGTGTGCCTTTTCCATTTATTGCCTATCTCAGCTAACACTAATGAGTAGGACTAAAAGACTGCATGTGGCTATGGCTAAGGCTGCTCCAATAGTTGGAAAGTCTTTCCCTTCACAAATCTCCCTCATTCAGCCAGAAGTCCTGTTGATTTTATCCCCTTGATATTTCTTCAGTAGGTTCATTTCAATTCAGCCTTGTGATCATGGCTTTAGTTCACACCCTGATCATCTGTCACTTGGGTTATTGCAATAACTTATATAGCCTTGTTGCTCTGTCACAGGTAATATGCAAGATCCATTGGAATGCAGGATGACATAGAAGGACATCTATTAATGTAGGTTTTTATCTAGAAAATAATAAAGCAGGCAAGGCTCAGTGACTCAGCCTGTAATACCAGAACTTTGGGAGGCTGAGGGAAATGGATTGCCTGAGTCCGTGGCTTCATGGCTAGCCAAGGCAACTTGGTGAGACCTTGTCTCTACAATTTAAACAAAAATAGCTGGACATGGTAGTGTGCATATAGTTCTAGCCACTTGAAAGACTGAGGTGGAAAGATTGCCAGAGGCCAACTGGTAGATGCTAGGGTGGTCGTGAGTTTGCCAGTACACTCCAGTCTGGGTGACAGAGTGAGACTACAACACAAAAAAAAAAAAAAAAAAAAAAAGAGAGAAATTAATTTTCACTAACATTTACTATACATATTGGTGCCAAGCACCCTTGCTCTGTGTCTCCAAAAGGGCAATAATAAAATGATAGATGTAACATAAACTACATTTCCTTCACAAAATTTAAACAAATGACAAAGATAATATTTATTTCATCTTCATGTGTTCTCTAAAGTGTACAGTCTAGTAATACAATGGTCACGTATATAATTTTAAAATAAATAAATGTGTATTAGGGATAAGTATTTTCAGTACTGCCAGAGATCAGTAAGATCACCGACTGGATCCATTTTAGTGTTATTCCACCTCCTTCTCCAGGCTCAGATTCTTCAACCCTACCTCACACTTCCTGCACTAAGTGGTTTTTTTCATACTTTGTTCTTTTCCATCTTTCTCTATGGGAAAAAAATAAACTACTTCTTGACCTGACTAATCTCTTCCCCTTCCAGGATCTACTGAGGCACCATCTCCTCAAGTCTAGCCTACTATAATGCTTCAGGTCCCCCTTCTCTTCCTTGGCATACATCTCTCCCCCATACACTGAAACCATGTCTTTATAGGTCTCAAGGGTCCATAGATTCTTAAGAGCAGAAATTATGGCATTATCATTATTTTTTCATCTTGCATATGGCAGACTCTTAAGAAATGATCATTGAACAAAATTCATGACTCTCCTTGGTGGAACCAGCCTTATATACCAGTAGATGAAATGGTGATTTACTTGTTGCAACTTGTGGAGTATCTAGAAGACTTCCTCTATACCTAACATCATCTGGTAAATTGGAATAATTAGTACACTTTTCTCAAGTACTATTATTAGTATGTTACTTGTAGACCCTTGTAGGGTGGGTGATAATGTTAGCGTGAGATAATTTAGTTAGCTACTTCTTACTAAAAATGGATGTGATCATTTGTTCTGAGAAAAATGAAGTTTTGGTAGTATGTATAATGCAATAGTTTCTATACTTCAATGTGCATAAGAATCACCTTGGAAGCATGTTAAAATGTAGATTCTCAGGTTCTGATTCATTAAGACTGGTAGGTATCCCAGAGTCTGTATTTTTAGAAAGCATCCTAATGATTATAATACAGCCAGTAGAAACTATACTTTGAAACATATTGTTTTTCTTTCTAAAGTAGAGAGTAAGATGAAGGATAATTTTGAACCAGAAAACTGCCTTAGTCTGGACTTGAGAGGGATAATATATGTGGGTCATAGAAGCAATGGGGCAAACAAGAAAAATGGACATCTGGAAGACACTGATGCAGGGTGTAAATGGGGCAGGGCATAGACATGAAGAGGGAGGATTGGAAGACCAATAATGAGGGCCACAGCTTGCTTCATCATCTCCCTGGGATTGATCTGCTTTCTTCATCTAGCAAGCTCACTAGAAATATAAAAATGAAATCTGATTATTTGAGTATTTTCATCTTCCTCTAGTAACTGGTACTTATTAGTTGTGCAATAACTTTTTTTTTCATATTTCAGGATTCTAATCAATTGAACTATTTCAGTATGGGACAAATTTTGACATTTATAACAATATCATACAATTCCATTTGGTGTTTCATTTCTAGTTCTATAACAATAGAATTATCTAGCATAGAGAACATAGTAAGCTATGCCATTTGGAAAGCAGAATTTAACTTGACAACAACTGTGAAAAAAATACAATTTTCTTTAAATGCCATTTGTAAACAATATGTGGTAGATATATAACCCAGGTTGGTAATACTTTAAAATGTAAAAGCTGTTTAAAGATTTTTGTGAAGATGCTACATGTTTTGTAGCATGGCAGATAACAACAAGCATTAGCTGGATAAATCAAGTCCATTAAAAATGCTCAACTTTTCAATTAAATTTATTATTCCAACTTTTTCTCTCAATCAGACTTATTCAGGGATATTAACAAGAGCTAATTGGTTGGATTGAGTTTCTTCTTTGTGCCACTTTTTGGTAAGTCTCTGGTGGAAATCCTAATGAGCAGCAAACCAGACAAACAAATGGGTCAGTAGGCTAGAAGGGGAGAGCAGGAGTGGGCCTGGAGAGTCTGTTGTTCATTCAATCTATTATGTTCAATTGTAGCAGTAGTGTGTAAGGATACCTGGTGCAAGTCTATCAGTCAGCCTCACTTCATTTCTGTCTGTTCCAGTCACTCTGCTTACACCATGCCTAAGAGTCTGAGATTTTTATTCCAGTCATTGATGGGAGAGATTTCCCTGCAGTCATCTGCACTTTGGGATGATAAATTCTCCGGAGTACCTCAACAGAAGTTGAGTGTTGTAGGGAAAATGTTGTGCTTGTTGCAATTAGTTTCTTGCTTTTAGCTTCTCTTAATCCAAGACCCCTGGCTTGTGCTAAACTCAATGCTTTTGGTAGTTTGTCTTTTGCAGTTGATTTGCAAGGGTTGGATGGCCATCAGCAACAGTGGCATCATGAAGAGGGGCTTCAAGGGATACTGGTTTTTCCTTACTGTGGAAAGCTTGTCCTATTATAATTATGATGTGAAAAGTCACTGATTTTTCTTATTAAAAAGTGTTTCTAATTTTAAACTAATTGTTATTATCGTGTTATATAATTTTGAGATAGCAGTTCTCTTTCAGTGAGATTTAGATTGGAATGTTTGTTTAAAAAAACACTATATCCTCAAATTTTATAGAATATCCTTCCAGCTTCTTTTCATTTACTGTTTATTTCACTGGAATAGTCATATGTTTGCTTACCTAAAGAAGTGATGTTAGGACCAGATATTGAGAATTTCCATTTTAATAGTTAAGCCAAGGTACTTGTACAGTGAAAGCAATTTTCATTAACTAATGGGTTGAAGAGGCCCAAGGTACTAAGACATCTTAAGAGTGAAATTAATAATACTGATGCAGAGTTAATAAAGCATTTTGGAATTGTTGCTGTAATCTCTGACTCAAATTAAATGTTTTTGAGAATGTCTATATCACTAGTCTTCAAGGGAATTTCAGATCATTGTTTATACAACTTTTGTTCTCTAACAATTTGATATCTATATAGAAACATGAAGTGTGGTGATTATGGTGTTCTGGATCATGTTAGATGTTAATAATTCTGGTCCTGTGACTTATTTCTCATTTAAATAGTCATAAAAGTACATTAAAAGTTTATATTAGCCTTACAGAGGCATATAAGTGCCATATAGTGATACTGCTAAATTTCGGAGGGTACAGGTAGAAATTAAACTATGTTTCAAAAATGTTTAAGGCTCTGGTTTGACCCAAGCAGACAAACACTAGATAAGAGGAATCTGTGGTTGCAAAGCTATGCACAGGTGAGATTGTCTCCATTTCTTTTTTTTATAACCAATATTTTTTATTAAGATATTGTGGGGTAAATTAAGGGTTAGGTATACAAAATGCTTCATTCAGGCACCATTGTTGATAACAGGTGTTTCCCCATCCCCAGACAGATGTTTACTGCCGTTAATCACATCTTCTGTCCTCCCCTCCCCCCATAGTTTCCTGCAAATGTCTGTCATTTTCTTATAGTAATGCATTGAATGATCAAGGTCCACTATATGAGTGAGAACATGTGATACTCGGATCTTTGTTTCTGTGAGTGGTCACTCAGTATTATAGACCCTAGTTCCATACAGGTTGTTGCAAAATTCATTATTTTGTTCTTTTTTATGGCTGCATAGTATTCCATCGTGTATATGTACCACATTTTTTAAATCCAGTCCAATTTTGATGGATAGCATGGTTGGGTCCAGGTTCTTGCTACTATGAACAATGTTGTGATTAACATTCGTGTGCAGGTATCTTTTTTATAGAGTGATTTGAGTTCTTTGGGGTATATTCCCAGTAGGGGATTGCAGGGTCATATGGGAAGTTGATATTTAGAGCTTTTAGGAATTGCCACACTGCTTTCCACAGAGGTTGCACTAGTTTACACCCCAACTAACAGTGTAGAAGTGTTCTCTTTTTGCCACACCCTCTCCAGCAACAGTTATTTTTTGAGTTATTGATAATTGCCATTCTGAATGGAGTTAGGTGGTATCTCAGTGTGGTTTTGATTTGCATATCCTTGATGTTTAGTGAGATTTAACATTTCTTCATGTGTCTATTGGCTCCTTGGTTGCCTTCCTTTGTGAAGTGTCTGTTCATATCTTTTGCCCATTTTATAATGGTGTTTGTTTGTTTTTTCTTTTCAGCACGTTTGAGTTCCTTGTAGATCCAAAATATTAAGCCTTTGTCGGACCTGAATTTGGCAAATATTTTTCCCACTCTATAGGCTGTCTCCCTGCTCTTGATGATTTCTTTGGCTTTGCAGATGCTTGTCAGTTTTATGAGGTCCCACTTTTCTATCTTATCTCTTTTGGCCTGTGGGTTTCAGGTTTTGTTCAGGACTTGGATGCCAGTTCCAATATCTATGAGGGTATGTCCTTCATTTTCTTAAGTTCTTATGGTTTGAGGTTTTACATTTAAGTCTCTGATCCATCTGGAGTTAATTTTTGTGTATGGGGATAGATAGGGGTCCTGTTTCAATCTTCTGCATGTGGTCAGCCAGTTTTCCCAGCACCATTTACTAAATAGGTTCTCCTCTCTCCAGTGGTAGGTGGTGGAGGCTTTGTTGAAGATGAGTTTGTTGGGAAATTGAGGTTTTGCTTCTGGAATCTCAATTCTATTCCATTGATCTATATGCCTGTTCCTATACCAGTACCAAGCTCTTTTGATGATTGTAGCTTTATAGTAAATTTTGAAATCTGGTTATGTGATACTGCCTGCTTTATTTTATTTATTTATTTATTTTTTTGCTGAGGATTGTTCTGGCTATTCTTGGTTGTTTGTGTTTCCACATAAATTCCTGTGTTGCTTTTTCTAGGTCAGAGAAGAATATTGCTGGTAATTTGACGGGAATTGCATTGAATCTGTAGATTGCCTTAGGTAAGATGGATGTCTTTACAATGTTGATTCTTCCAACCCGTGAGCATGGGATATTTTTCCACTTGTTTGTGTCATCTCTGATTTTTTGAGCAGAGTTTTGTAGTTTTCATTGTAAAGGGCTTTCACATCTCTGGTTAGGAAGATACCAAGCTATTTCATTTTTTTGTGGCTATTGTGAATGGAATTGTGCTTTGTGTGTGTGTGTGGGTGTTGGAGTCTCACTCTGTCGCCCAGACTGGAGTGCAGTGGCCACTTCTGGCCACCGCAGCCTCGACCTGCTGGGCTCCGGTGATCCTTCCACCTCAGCCTTCCAAGTAGCTGGAATTACAGTAATGCACTACCACGCCCGGCTAATTTTTTGATTTATTGTAGAGATGAGGTCTCATCTTCCCAGGCGGGTCTCGAACCCGCGGACTCAGGCAATGCACTCACCTCAGCCTCCCAAAGGCATGGGATTACAGGCTGAGCCACCGAACCCGGCTGGAATTGTGCTTTTAATTTGGGTTTCTGTTTGTTTTAACTTTTGATAGTTTAAATGGTATTTTGTGTGAAGTTAAGATCATGACTCCTCCTTTCTTTTGTGTTCCATTCACCTGAAAATTTGTTTCCCATCTTCTTACTTTGAGTCTGTGCATGTCCTTTCTAGTGAGATGGGTCTCTTGATGGCAGTATATTGTTGCCTGGTGATATTTTATCCATTTTGCCATTCTATATTTTTTCAGTGGTGCATTCAGTCCATTCACATTCAAATTAACTATTGAAATGTGAGAGTTCATCCCTATCATGGAGTTCTTATAGAGTTGCTGTTTCATCCACTTGTTTTTTTGTCTTTCTTTTGGTTTTGCGGTTGGTTAATGTGTATTTTACTCTTACTCCTGTACTCTTGTGAAGAAGGTTGTTCTTTTTTTCTTTTCTTCTGTGTTTAGTACTTTCTTAAGTGTTACATATAGAGGTGGTTTGGTGGTAGCATAAATTCTTAGGGATTGGATATCTGGGAGATTTTAATTATCTCTCGCTGATGAAGATAACTTGGCTGTGTAGGTTATTTTGGGTTATAATAGTTTATTTCTTAGGACTTTGAAGATAGGGCTCCAAGCTCTCCTATCCTGCATGGTTTCTGTCGGTAAATCTGAGCTATTCTAATTGGTCTTCCATAGTAAGTGATCTGGCCTTTTTCTCTTGCTGCCTTTAGTATTTTTCCTTTTATGCCTACTTTGTTTAGGCAAATTATTATGTCTCTAGGAATTGGTCTTCTCATTTTTTGCCTTGCAGGGGTTCTCTGAATCTCTTGTGTTTGAATTTTTGCATCACTGATTAGATAAGGGAAGTTTCCTTGAATTATCTCATGGAAATTTAGTTCCAGTGTGTTCTCTGTCTCTCTTTCTGCCTCAGGAAGGCCAATTACTCTTAGGTTCAGTCCCTTGAAGTAATCGCTCATTTCTTGAAGGTTTTGCTCTGTGTTTCTGAGCTTGTTTTCTGTGTTTTTAAGAGTTTGTGTTAGTTCTTTATTTTGGTCCTCAAGCTATGAGATTCTTTCTTTTGCTTGGCTAATTCTGCTTTCCATGCTTATCAGTTTGTTATTCATTTTATTTACAGTATTCTTTATTACTGTTTTCTCAGATATCAGCTCCTTCCTAATTTCTTCTTGTCTCTCCTAAATTCTTTTTAATCTTCCATTAATGTCTTGATATATAGGTTCATAGTTTGGGACCAGTCATTCTGGGAATTTTCATTGTTTGCACTCCAAACTCAGTTTTCTCAGTGTCTGCCCTCCCAGAGGTCTGGGACAGACCCATATTCTTCTTCTTTTTAAAAATTTTTCATTTTTGTAGATTTTTCTCTCTCTCCACCTTTCCCTCCACTTCTGTAATTCTGTTTTTCAGGTATTGAGGTTGGAGTGTGGGCTTCAGGCTGTACGTTTTGCAGTTTTGAGGTTTAATTGAGGGGGGAAGCTGTGATTCAGAATCTATATGCCGATTCCAGCATCCACCAAGAGGTGTATGGCACACTGGAACCTATTTCCCACTGCCTTACAATCTGTCTGTGCAGCAGTATGTAGGTTTGGTTCCTGGATCAAAAGGAGGTGCAATAGAGGAAAATAATGGAGGAAGGGGGGGTTAATAGGAAGTTAGAAAGAGAGGAGAGTGAGAGGGAAAACAGACATACATGCCAACTAACAGGTGAAAAACAGACACAAGGCCAGAGAGAAGTAAAAAAAAAAAACACGTGAGCAAAATTCCCTAAAGGATACTGGTAGCTACACAGAGACAGACCAATACAATCATGAAACAGATATGTAAGTCAGAAAGCGAACAAAAGTGAGCAAAACAAACAGTTAAAATGATAAAATCAAAATGTAAATAAGAGATCAGACTAGCTCTGGAATCTTTCCTGAGTGTCTGAAGTCTCTTCAATTCTGATCTCCAACCTCTCCCCTTTGCTTTCCTTGCAGGCAGCTACATTTACTGGCAGCTTAGGTTTGTTTGTTTGTTGTTGTTGTTGTTTAGCCTGCTGTCTGGGACTTCTGTGACATTGCCTTTGTCTGACTCAGCAGGGAAGGGACTTTGTCTCCTGTTTAGTGATGTTAACTTAAGAACCGATGTGGAAGCTGCTGGTAGGTGGGTGGGGCAATGCAAATCTCTCCCTGGAGAATGACCAAGGTGGCAGCTTCACTTTTGTGGATATTTTCTCTCTGCCCATCTGGGTACCTGTGTTATCCACTGTGATGCACTGTTTTGGAGTGGGAGGCACTGGGGATCAGTTGCACAGCTGTGTTCTGGGTCCCAGGTGCCACCAGCAGGCTGGGGTGGAGGAGGGGTTTGGGAGTTCCCTCCTCTAGAGCTGAGAGCCTCTGATCAGCACCTCCTTAAGATATGCTGTTCCCTTACACAAGCATGGGATTGTGCACTGAGTGTCTCAGCCAGGGTAGGCCCAGAGCTCCAGAGCTCCAAAGCTCCAAAAGGCAGATAGAGAATGGCAAGAGTGGCCCTGGGTCACTGACAGAGTACTTCAGCCAGAAATGGGACTGGTATCTCTGAGGTGCAGGCACCCAGAGCATCCCTAGGTGACCAGCAGCTTGGTGCTTGGTGCTGCATGAGACAATGTAGCCAGGGAGGGAGCTGAGAACCAGGACTCCAGTGTAGGCAGAAGTCACATATAGTGGAGAAGCAGCAGCTGGGGGCACAATATCTGGCCCTGTGTGGGATTGAAGATTCTTGGGCCTCAGACCAGTGTGGCTAGTGGTGGGCGAGGGAGTGGGGGAAGAAAAGTAAGAGTCTTTTTGTGAACTCATGTTTGGAGGATCTTACAAATCCACCTATGCTGTTGCCATCTTAATGGAACCCTCAGCCATCTCCATTTAATTTGTCTATAAAGGTCATGCCTTTCAGATTAAAAGTCCTTCTTATCTTGGCCTGTTGTCTTTTGAGATTATTACAAGTTATACCTCTCAGTTCTTGGAGGAAAGTTTCATTCTTATATGATTCTTTTCATTTCCCAAGAGTTTTGTGTGTAATAATGTGTTTAGAAAGTGGGCCAATTGATTGATTACTATTACATTTTCTTCAACAAGGGAAATCAAATACTATAGAAATATCCAAATAAAATTTCAATTTCAGAGCTTATATTTAAATGTTTATGTCACTGACCATAGACAAAAGTGAAGCTGGTCACTGTGGTGGTCTTAGAATTAGCCACAGTTTCTTTCCAGTTTAGCTAGCCCTGTCATTCTGTGGGAAGCTTTGTTTTAAAGATCATGGCTTAGTAACTCTGAGATACTCTAGGACAACAATCAGTAAGTTGGTTATATTCTTTGATGTTCAGTTGCTATGTCTTCTCTTAGATACATTATCCCCAAGGACTTACATGATCATTTATGTACATTTAAATACATATCAATCTCAGGACATTTATCATGGAAGGCATGTAATAGATTTTACTGATACCTCATAATAGTAATAGAGTTTTATAAATATTAATTAACTCATATTACAATCCTAAGAATAGGCACTATGGATGTCCTTATTTTTCAGATGAGAAAACTAAAACAAAACAACAGCCTTTTGAAAAGTCTTTTCTATAGGACTCAGTTTTTCTTATTGCAAAACATTAGGTCTTGGCCAGGATAACTAACTTTCACAGATCATACAGCTAGTTGGCGACAAAGCAGAAATTTGAAGCCAAGCTGTGAGGCTCCAAAGCCTATGTTCCCAGCCACAAATATAGGCAGGAATTCCACAGGTGCCTGAAGTTCTCCAAGTAACCCTTATTCCACAGAGGATTCATGGAGAAGATTTCTAAGCATCTCAGCCTTGACCTGTCATAGTGTTAGCACCAGTGACATTGGAGATTCTGCATCAGCCACTGCTGTTGAAGCAAAGCTGTAAGGTTCTCCTGTCCAGCTGTACAGGTCTTAAAATAAGCCTTTGGTAAGGCACAGAATGCTGCCATAGGGAAGGCAGAGAACTTGAATGTGTGCTGAGCTTGTGGTTATCTCCTTTTCTGCAGACTCAGGGAAGCTTCTTATGCAATAACTGTGGCTGAAGC
The DNA here is from genome assembly GCA_027257055.1 of Cephalopachus bancanus. NCBI lineage: Eukaryota > Metazoa > Chordata > Mammalia > Primates > Tarsiidae > Cephalopachus > Cephalopachus bancanus. The sequence continues at coordinate 187,165 of JAPVLO010001132.1, read as the reverse complement.
TCCCTCATCAGTTCCTCATCACAGCAAATGAAAAATAAATGTGTATGGTTTCAATGTCAACTGAGTGATATAAGCATTCTATTAAAGATGTGTGTGGGGAGGGTGATTTGAGTCAGGGAAGAGGGGAGGGATTCTGGAAATAAAGTGGAATGATTTAGACAAAAACACTCTAAGAGACAGTAATTTTCTCTGTTTAGATTATTTCAAGTTTCAGTAGTGCTCTTAATGATGATGATTATCATCATAAGGGCTGACAGTAATTGGATATTTACAGTTAGTCTCCCAGGCACTGAGAAATTCATAGACATTCTCCATTTTAGAGATGAAGATTGAGGATCAAAGAAAATGAGTAACTTAGTCAGCTACTAAGTGTCAGTGCTGTGCTCTTCATTGTCCAGACATTTCCCAACAAATATTTTCTGAGTACCTGTTATGTACCAATGCATAAACTTAGTCACTAAGGATAAAGTGATTAGCAATAAATTCATGGTACCTAACTGTATGAAGGGTATTTCTGCATAAAGAAAACATACAAACAAACAAGAAAACTTATCAGATGCTGACTATGGGCTACGAAGGAATTAAAACCAGTTATGTGAAGACACAGAGAGTGTCTGGGATGAAGGCTGCAGGATGTGAGGACTTTAAATTGGGTGCTCAGAAAAGATTTGTATTAATGTCCTGAGGCAGGAATGAGCCTGATGAATTTAAGGAATGGAATTAAGCTTGGTGTGACTGAAGCAAGTAGGAAAAAATCTGTAAAGAGTAGGATTTTAATTTTAAAAATGAAGAGAAGGTTTTGAAGATTTTAAAGTGAAGAGTCACATGGTCGATTTGGATTTGTACAGAACCTTTTTGTTGTCTTGTGGAGAATGGATTGGAAGGGGACAAAATTGGGTTGAGGAGTTACTAGAAAGTAACTTTTTAAAATCTATTTAGCTATCTATCCTCTCTCTCTTTCTCTCTCTCTCTCTCTCTCTCTCTCTCCCCCCCCCCGGTCTGTAAAAATAATGGTAGCTTGGGCTGGACTGAGTTGATGGAATTTGATTGAAATGAATGGGTATAGAGATTTTTTTGAAGGTGAACATTGAAGTGACAACTCATCCCCCATGCTAAGACATTCTTTCAAAACTGTAGTTTCTTGAGATCAGGAGTCATTGTCTTTTTCCCTTTACTGCCACCAGGGGACCCAGCACTGAAGGGAGGCACTCATTAAATATCAATTGAATAAATTGATTGAGCAAGTAAATGAGTAAATGCAGCATAATAATTTATTATATCCTGGCATATCAAGTGCCTAAAATAAATTATTGAATTATAGTTTAAAATCACCATTAAAGGTAGATTGTCTTAGAATTTTGTCAATTTTTATTAATGAAGTTTAAAGGATTTTAAAAAAAAATTAAATGTGACTTCCTGGATTGAAAGTCATTTAAGCTGAAAAATAAATTTTACAGTGCTATTTTCACACATTGCCAATAACTGCTGCACAGTTCTTGAGAGGGATTCAAAAAAAAGCAAGGTGTGAGAATAAATTAGAAACTCATTTTAAAAAGCTTTTGAGTCTAGATAATTATATGTTAGTTGGCTTTGGAAAAGTGATGGTCTTTCTTTAACATCTGTCTAAAATATAAAATTTTAGGAAAAAAATTCTGGTTCAGCTGATTCAAGAGGAAAAGAGCCTTCCTTTTCTTAAAAATCAATGAGAAGTATATAAAAAATAAATGTATAAATTTTAACAGATAATTAAAATCTCTGAGGAAAGAGGACTATTAATATGTGCATATACTATTTGGGCAAATGCAACATCTGCATTGAAATAAGGTCATTCTTTGGATAAGAAATTACAGTCCTCATTTTAGTGGACTGAAGTTTTTGAATATCTTGATAAGAAGATTATATAATTTCCTTATAGGGATATTTACTTAGTATTGTTTTTATTGTGTAGCAATAAAAGATGACAAATGTGACTTTAGTAATAGGAAACAAGATGACAGTTACTTTCCTGGATGGTCAGAGTTGTGAGACCAAGAATTCTGGAAGATTTCAATGCCCTTTCTTTTTCCATGTATACTTTCAAGCATGTGCATATTTTCTGCAAGTGCTACAACTGCTTTGTCGTAGAGGTCAGCATTGACCCTCTGAATCCTATTCACACTCCTTTTGGAGTAATTTTAGTTAGCCCAAACCTAGGTATTTTCACAACAATGTTTCCATAAATATTGAATTTTTATATATATTACTGAAAGATCTTCATGATTATAGTTGTCTATTTTTTATATACATCATCTATCTTATACTATTCTTTTTAATGAAGCATTATTTTGTGCAAACATTTCCATGTTCTGGTATTATCCAAAGATTTATAATTTTGTAAAAAAAAGAAAAAGTAGATTCAATAAGCCATAATGACAAATGTTATTCCAAATTTATTAAAAACAAGTTTAGATTCAAACCTACCCTCTATATACACTGTGTATCCTACTCAAAAGTTTATACTGGAAGAACAATATTACCTTTTATATTACCCTTCCCCAGAAGAAAAACATTTTGAGATGTGCCTCCTCTAGTGGATTTTAAATGTATGCAAAAACATTCTTTCAAGTATTTTTGAGAGTAATTAAAAAATGTTTTTGAAAAGAGATGTTAACCTGTTTTAAGGGAAATGATTTCGTGCATTCTCCTTGAGGGCCTCACTTTAGGATGGCTCTGTTGCCATTCTTCCTTCCCTTGGAGCTGGGGCACAGGAGCAGTCTCCTCAGTATTCCAACTCAGGCCTGTATCCTTCTGAGAGCTAGTATGTGCTCTCCAGTGACAGCCTCGCAGAGTACAGTTAGATATTACACACATGAACTCCAATAGACAACATTTGCAACAGGTTGTATAAAGCACTTACAAGTGAATACATGATGTCAATATTCTGTGATACATCTTTACATTGTCTTCCTGTTTATATTTTACATTTAATAAAGTATTGTTTAGAACGTTATTTGCTGGTTGTGGAACTTTTATTTAAGGTTAAACCTGTACTGCACAATGTATCTTGTAGAAGAAGAAATGGATTTTTTTGAGTTGGAGTCTCACTCTGTCACCCAGACTGGAGTGCAGTGGTTGCTCCCGGCCACGGCAGCCTCATCCTGCTGGGCTCTGGCGATCCTTCTGCCTCAGCCTTATGAGTAGCCAGAATTACAGGCATGCACTATAACACCCAACTGATTTTTTGATTTATTGGAGTGATGAGGTCTCGCTGCCCAGGTGGGTCTCGAACCCATGTGCTCAGGCAATCCACTCACCTCAGCCTCCCAAAGGCATGGGATTACAGGCTGAGCCACTGAGCCTAGCTAGAAGAAATGAATTTTAGCAGAAGACTTATTTCCATAAGACATGATTATGTAAAAGCCAAACATTTAAGTTTGATCATATGTTAACTTCATATTTTTGTCTCATCTTTGCTTTTTTTCTTAATGAAAAAGCAACTATAATGTCAGATATGGTTAAAATATCACAAAATCAGAAATTTTGAACCTCATGGGATTATTAACTTTAAAACTAATTTTTTTCATTAAAAAATCTGTTTGGAAAATACTTTGCTTTAGTATAAAATATATATTCAAGATGTGAATATTAAATTTAAAAAACAGTTGTGAGTAGCTTTTTAATATTTTCAAAGCTTGACCAGAATCTTTCTAAGAAAGATGAAAATTAATCTTAAATACTTAAGTTAAATTATGTGGGGGGGGGCCAGTCCCTGCAATGAGATATAGGGAGTCCCTGGGCGGTGTGGTGGAATCAATGATTATTCTGGAGAGATAAAAAGAAAGAGGCTGGACTCTGTCTAGTGCAGAAGCTGTTTAATGGGACAAACTGCAAGTCTTTTACCCCAAATTTTCACAAGTCAAATCATAAGACTTTCACGTGAACACAAAGCAAGGTGGATGAGGGGCGTCTCCCACCCACCAGGTGTTTCCTCAAGCATGAGGAAGGACAATCCCAAAATTAGTTCACTGTTCCTTATGCTTGGCTAATATCCCTCAAAAAAATACAACAATTCTAACATCATAGTATTATAATAATCAATAACTTCTAAAGCTTATGCATACACAACAACTAATGACTAACTTATATCCTAATACCTTTCTATTCTGTGCTAATTTTACCTATAGTATATGAACTCTTAATTATAACTCAAACCAGTTCCTAAAGAATGTGGCTCAGTCCAAAGGTCACTCTGGGCCATTTCCAGGAACAATTGATTATAACTCTTAACAAAATGGCTATTCTAAAATTCAACATATCTATCTTATCTTCTATAAAAGTTTCTAACTCCTAATTCTAATATATAAAACTGAATCATCAGCAATAAAGCTTCTAAAATAAAACCCAAATACAAACTGTATATTGTACTAAAGCCAAAACCACAATTAGTAGAAAATGGGAACAATGAAATTTTTAAAGTTAGCTGTATTCTTATTGAGCCTTCAAATATCATGTTTGATCATGCTTGACGTAACATAATTCACTGATGTAGCATAACCTATTCTACAATACTTTTTATGAATAAAATAAATTCAATTTCTATAATAAGTAAAAAAAAAACAAAAAAAAAACCATATTAATTGTAGATAAAAACTGGTTTAAAAGAATGCAGCCCAGTCCAAGATCATGCTGAGCCATTTCTGGTAACTCTAGATAACCATCTATACCATCTAAAGCTGAAGACAACTCTCCATATGTATATACTAATTCTACAAATATAATTTTAAATCATATAAAGAAGCTTGTATTATACATAAGGCTCCCAAATGTGACCCAAGTTTGAACCATAATTGATTGAAAGGCCAAAACACAGTCTGTGAGAAATGGGAACAATGGATCCCTAGAGTTTGCTATGCCTGTCATACTCTAGGTGTCTCAAGCTTAGATCATCAAAGTCCCTGCTAGTGAGATGTGCCAAACAGCAAAAAAGGGAAGAGGAAGTGACCATGAGCTCCTGAATTCATCCTAGTGGTCTCAGGGTCCGCAGCCTGCCTGGATCCCTAATACTCAGGTGGGCCTCCACAGTTGGCTCCCAACATTTCCCCCTTTTTTATTTTTTAGCATGAACCCATGAAACTCAGTGTTGAGTTGAGAAATACTTTTCTTTAATACTTTGCGTATAATTGAAAGCAGGCATAGCAATGCAAGAATCACTGCCCTGCAAATTCCCACATTAATGAGTATAGACATCAATGACTTTTGGTTAATGAAGGATGAAAAGTTATTAAATATAGAACTGGCCAATTCAGAGGACTGAAACTGTTTCTCAGCAATAGTTATATCCTGTATTTCTTGATGTAATTTAGTAAGTTCTATACTCAAGTCTGAATGATTCCAAATTCCAAGAATATGATTTCTTATTTTGTCCCAAGTGTGGGATTTATTTATCTCTAAAGGAGTGAGGCAAATCCATTTAAACTCAGAGTGACAACAGAGAGCCAATTTTACCTTTAAAGTCACAAGCTCTTATCTTACTGCTAAAACTGCCTTCTCCAAAGCATTAACTTTACTTTCTAACTTTTGATCTATAATCTCCTGAGTAGCTAATGCAGTAGAAACATTCTTAGATAACCATCTGATCAGCAAAGGTTGCTGAATGAACTTCCTTAGATAGAGCTACAGCTGAAACTGTTACTGAAATAGCAATAGCTATCAATGCTGTAATTCCTAAAGTTAAGGTGGCTAAAAACCGTTTCTGTCTAGCTAATAAAGCATTAACCTCATACAATGTTTGCAAACCCTATTCATCATACCAACAGATGACAAATGTACTGGAACCATTAAGTAAGGAGACTGAGAATAACAAATCCTTCATAAGAAACATCAGTTAAACAATTAGTTAATACACAGGACAAATTATAAACATCATTCAGACATTTTATGGTCAATGATTGGTAATCATTCCAAGCCAAAAACACATAAGGGGACTGTAGGAAAGCTCTTATTTTATAGTGTTGAACTCCCCCATGATGTTGGGACAGAACAACTGTCTTGATGGCAGCAACAGCTCTCCACAAATGGGGCTGAATAATTTGTTTCTAATGTTAATTATTAACACTGGAGGCACCCATCATTAATATGCCATTTAGCATGGAGGGGGTCTCCACCATTTAGCCTGGTAGTATAAGATCGTGGATTAAGACCCCAGTCACTAATAGTTAAAATTCCATGGGGTATAAAATAGTCCACTTTAGAGTCATAAATACAGTCTCTCCACTTTGGATATCTGGTATCACATTGAATAAGCAGCCAGTCTTTTCCTGTGTTATTGAAAGAACAAACAGGCATATTGGATGGTGGTGAAGTTTTTGCGACTAAAGTAGGATCAGTTCCTTGAGGCATTAGCATTTCAATCAACCATCTCTGTAATTACTCTGTTGTAGACTTTCAGTAAGCAAAGTTTTGAGAGAAAACATAAGACAAAACTCCTTATAATAATTAAAATTAGAATTATCATAAAAACAAATAGGAGGTGAACAAGAACTGCCTTCATAAGTATAGTTGTTAATTACATGTTTAGTTTGTTCATAAAACAAGGCAGGTCCCCTCATTATTTGGGGAGAGTCAGAAAAGACATTAATGGTCTCAGTATCCCAAGTAACTGGCTTGAAAGTAGGACGATTGGGCATATACATTCAATAGGTCTTGATAACTTCTGCAGAGGATGCTGGATCTACCTGATTCATAAGGAAGGTGAACATGGCCAAGAACAATGTTACTGGTCTGATGGAAACGTGTTGGGTATTCAACATGTTTCCTGGTTCTTCTGCTAGGAATTCCAGTTGACCCCAAGTTTGCAAAAAGGAGCAGTGAATGCTGAAAACACTTTGTCTACGAGCTGTTCTTCTTGTTCTTGTCATCCTTAAACATAAGTCATCATCCTGAATGGTGAGTCATCTCATCCACCTGGTTAAAGAGTCTTCCTGTTCCAGGCTGGGTTGCTGAGATGTGGTCTGTTCTGTGGGCAGATCTTCATTTAAGGGCATAGGAGACACCTCCTCCTGCTGGGAATCTGCATGAGCTGCATTTTGAGAATTATCCCTCCTTATCAGGCCGATTCTGGCCACTCTCTATACCCAGCGGATCAATGGAGGCCTTTCTCATCAACTGATCAGGAATCCAAATGGGAGATGGCTCTTCCTGTGGGAAAATGCAAGAATAGCCCTTTCCACTGGTTAGTAAACTATCAGGTCCTCTCCTGTAAGAAGGTCTTTCCATTTTTACCATGGGTTTAGTGGTTCCTTCCAGGTTCCAGTGTCTGTTCATAGCTGAACTGCCTGAGGAATCCAAGTTTAAATGATTGATAATGGATAGAGCATGCTTTAATATATGATAAGGAGTACTATACTTAAACTCCCTACTTTCAATTTAGTTGTTTGATATTTTTAAAGTTTGATGAGCCCTTTCAACTATGGCTTGACCTTGAGGATTATATGGAATTCCTGTTGAATGAGAGATGTTAAATTGGAATCAAAAGTGTTGAAAAAATTTATAAGTATAAGCAGGTCCATTGTCTGTTTTAAGTTGTTTAGGCATACCTAACTGAGAAAAACTGAAAAATATGTTGTACCACACCTTTTTAAGCTTATCCAGCCCTCGCTGAGGCTAAAATAACATGAGAAAATATATCTACAGAAACATGTAAATATGACAATTTCCCAAAACTAGGGAGGTGGGTAACATCATTTGCCACAGGGCATTAGGTTTTAAGCCTTGAGGATTAACTCCTTCTGGAGCTGGAAGAAAGGCAGGATAGGCCTTGCAATTTTTAACAATTTGTCTAGCAGTTTCTCTAGGTAAGTGAAACTGATAACGTAGAGCAGTAGTATTTTGATCATGCATTTGATGAGAGGATTGAGCCTTAGTGACTGTTTCAGCTTCTGCTGCATTACAAATAGCAAGTTTTGTCAAGGCATCAGTCAATTGATTGCCCTGGTGCAGAGGTCTTGGTAGACCAGAAAATGCTCTAATATGGCCCACAAAAATTGTTCCTCTCGGCTATGGATAAGGTGTTGTAACTGTAAATCCAATTCTAAAATAGTAGTTTTGTTTAAAGGAATGGTAGCTGTTTGAATATGGAGGAATAACCCCTTAACATAACATGAGTCATTATACAAATTAAATTTAAAATGCTCCAAAGTGTTAAAAGCAAATAATGCTGCTTGCAACTCCATTTTTTGTGCTGATGTTTCTGAATTTTGCAGCACATGAGACTCATTGCTAATAATTGCTACAGCCTTTCCATTTGAGGAGACATCAGTAAGGACAAAAGCCGCCTCTTTGAGGGAAGTTGAAGAGCAGATATGGGGAAATATTATAGGATTTCAGTTAACAAATTGTAACCCTGGACTCTTAGATAAATGGAACAAAATCTTTCCCCTGAAACCAGTTAACGCTACTTGCCAATCATCGTTATTTTGAAGTAAAGTTTGAAACTGAAAGTTGTCATAGGGAATAATGAAATTATGTACATCCTGACCAAACAATTCAACACTTCTATGTCTTCCCTTAGTTATTAATACAGCCACTAAGTAAGGGTAAGAAGCCAATATTTTTTTAAATGACGCCAGCAGGTGAAGACATTCCATTGGCCCTTCTTTTCACAGACACACTGTAGGAGTATAAGCAGTAGCCAGAATAATTAAGTCCCAGGATGAACAAATAGTTCAGTCTTTTAACTTTCTGAGATTCAATGGCTTTTTCCACAAGTGTTAAATCTTTACTGGTCTCTGGGGTTAAAGCCTTTTAGAACTTGGAGAGGGATCTCCTTGTAAGATATTAAAAAGAGGCATTAAATCCACTGCAGTGACTCGTAAGAATGACCTTTTCCAACTAATGTCTCCCAATAACTTCCGAAAATCATTTAATGTAACTGGGCGATCTGTACTCTAGTTATAAATGTTGGTGACTTACTGTTTGTGTGTCCAAGACATGGCCAAGATAAGTAAAAGGTGGATTGGTCTGGATTTTTTCAGGGGAGACCTTTAAGCCACAATTAGTTAGAGCAGTTATAGTTTTTTTTTTTTTTTTTTTTTTTTTTTTTGAGTTGGAGTCTCACTCTGTCGCCCAGACTAGAGTGCAGTGGCCGCTCCTGGCCACTGCAGCCTCGATCTGCTAGGCTTTGGTGATCCTTCTGCCTCAGTCATTCAAGTAGCTGGAACTACAGGTGTGTGCTACCACACCTGGCTAATTTTTTTATTTATTGTAGAGATGAGGTCTCACCAAGTTGCCCAGGTGGGTCTCAAACCCTTGGACTCAAGCAATCCGCTCACCTCAGCCTCCCAAGGTGTGGGATTACAGACTGAGCCACCGAACCCTGCAGCAGTTATAGTTTAAGAATATCATGCAAGAGCATGATTTTCATGAAGCAACAAAATATCATCCATATAATGAACTAAGTAAAGGTCAGAATATTGGCTTCTAATACCTTGTAAGGCAGCATCTACATACTTTTGACACAAGGTGGGGCTATTTTTCATACCTTGAGGTAAAACCTTCAATTGACATCTTTGAAATGGACACATGAAATTTTCAGAGGGTAAGCCGAATGAAAATTATTTACAGTCACCTGAATGTAAAGGTATAGTAAAGAAACAATCTTTTAAATCAATAACTATGACATTAAAGTAAGCAGGAATACCGCCTGGAGATGGCAACCTGGGTTGTAATGCCCCATAGCCTCCATAGCAGAATTTATAGGTCTTAAATCCTGTAAAAGTCTCCATTTACCAGATTTTTTCTTAATTACAAATATCAGAGTATTCCAGGTGCTGGTAGAGGGTTCTGTAAGTCCCATTTCTAATTGCTGCTGAACTAGTTTTGTGGCTGCCTTAAATTTCTCTGAGGACATGGGCCATTCTTCCTGAACTCATCCTAGTGGTCTCAGGGTCCGCAGCCTGCCTGGATTCCTAATGCACAGGTGGGCCTCCATGGCCAGCTCCCAACAAAAACAGTTTAATGAACCAAGCCAAAGTTGACATATTTCTAATTTTATTTGTCTTCCTACACTTTACCCTTAAGTATTTGAAATATTCATGTATGAAAATTAGCCATGGTCGTTTCACTACAATTAACACTCCATAAACTGAAGTCATATCAAAAGATATGACAAATAAACATTGCATATTCACCAACTCTTTCCTTGTGCTTTTGAAAAAATTGAATTGCCTGAACAACTCAAGGGCTTGAAAGTTTCCAGTGAATGAAAACATATATTCCAAGTGAATTTGTTAGACCTGTAAATTCCACTCTGAGTACTGTAATTAAAGAATGACACAGTAATATATTTGTGTATACTATGACAGTGACAAGTATTAAAGTTTCAATTTCAACGTTCCATGTATCAAAAGGGATGAAATCATTTAAATATATTTAAAAATTATGTTGGAAATAAGCACTATGTTTTACTCATACCCAGTCAGCTAGAGTTGATTAACTCAAAGTATTTGCTACTCTGGTATACTGTTCTTTCCTCCTTTTTCTTCTCTCTCTCTCTCTACCCCTTTCCCCTTGTAAAAAAAAGTCATAATATAGAAAACAATACTCTTTTTATGTATTTGAATTAATAGCATGATTTATTATTTGTCAAATATCTGACTGAAGCTTTTGGTTTTGTTCTTTTTGACTTTTTATAATGGGAGCTGCAAAGCTGTGTTCAATAAATGGCAAGGGTGGTGATTTACTGAACACAATCAGGAATAAAGAAAGCACAGGAACATTTACAGAAATGGGTTTTATTATGTTTCATACGCACCACTCACTTTACTTTGGTGGGTTTTAATATTCAAATCAAGCTGGGCTCAGTGGCTCAGCCTGTAATCCCACGCTTTTGGGAGACTGAGGTGAGTAAATTGCCTGAGCCCGCGGGTTCGAGACCTGGCTGGGCAGCGAGACCTCATCTCTACAATAGCAAAAAATCAGCCGGGCGTGGTGGCGCATGCCTGTGATTCCAGCTACTCAGAAGGCTGAGGCGAAAGGATCACCGGAGCCTAGCTGGCTGAGGCTGCAGTGGCCCGGAGCGGCCACTGCACTCCAGTCTGGGTGACAGAGTGAGACTCCAACTCAAAAAAATATATATTCAAATCAAAATAAAATAATATTAATTCATAGTGCAGTACAGTTATAAAATAGTACCTTAAATAAAGAAAATGAAACTCATTTCATATTTAAAACTACACCCTTTAAAATGTATCTTATAATTTGTCTAAGAAAGACCTATGGTAAATATCCAGATATAATGTTTAATTCTGGTTAGTCAACAATAATTCTGCATTTTAACATAAATTGTCAATTCATAGCTAAAAAGGTATCAAACAAATTTCCCTTCCTTTTAAAAAAACAAAATATTCAAATAGTCAAAATTTCAGTTAGTGGGACTTAAAAACAACAACAACAACAACAACAACAATGAAGACATTATTGTCCAAGGAGTGTACACTTGGGAATTATCTCAAAGAACTTTAAAGAAAACAGTTTGTTAATTACCTTTAATTATAAAATCTCAAAAAATAGCAAATAAAACTTTATGGAGAGTAAAATCATCTCTAGAGACTGAAAGTAATGATGGTTTTGTACAAATCTGAACTTTCATATGCTGATTAGATATGGTAATGTTTTAACAAAGAGTTTATAAGTACAATTTTCTCTGCATTTATGTAATTTCAAGAAAGTAAATTTCTTATTCTATTTCTGGTCATTATTTCAAGTAGAAGAATTTTTTTTTTCTTGACAGAGTCAGAAACATGTGTAAACCTGGGTGCTATTTAAATAGTTATAAGGTAAGAATACTTTAAACTACTATTTTGTTTTTATTGCTATATTCAGTGCAACAGAATGTAATTCTAGAATGATTCACTTACAAAGAGTATACTTGTGGAGATTAAAAATTACTATAATCCTGTATAGTTTTTTCCTTTCTCTCCACAAATAATTTGATCCAGTTAATTCTGTTCAATTAAAGGAAAGATGCATGCAACTGAAAAAATATAAATAAATATTTGTGAGTTTGTATCTTATGCTTTCATATGGAGTTTTATTAAAGTAAGATATTTATAAAAACAAAAAACCAAACTCCTCTCCCAAAAAACCTGAGCCAGAAAATCCTAGCAGTTTCTCAGGGGGAAAAATCTTCCTGAAAATTATTATTCTACTCATAAAGTTTTGGGGTGACTTGTGTTCCTGATAGATTTTTCAAAACACAGTTATAGTAAGTATGTGGCATATGAACACTTCACAGTTATGCTGAACCTACCCCTAAGCCTGTCAAAAGGGTTGAAACAAATTTGAAGATTTTTAAAATCTCCCAAAACATATTGTGGATATTAGTTTACTATCACTTAAAATACTAGATAAAATATTTAAAAATCTTCCTATATTCCTAGCATGTCATTTACTTTTTAACATGGTTATTACATCTTGTTTTCTTTTTGTCTTTTATTTCTTATCTTTAACAAATGCAAGAAAATAATTATTTTCTAAGTCTTCAGCAGTAAAATTAAACCAAAGCAATTCCAGGAAACAGGTTGTCATAAGTCAGAAAGATCAAAGTGAAGATTTAGTTATTTTCTTAATTTACTTCATTATCCTAATTTATTAAAACTAACAAAAAGGTATGAATAAGAGACCTTTGGAAATGAGTAAATATATCTATATAATTTGCAAGACACCAAAGCGAAAAGGGGTTTGAAGTAAGAAAATTTCAAACTTAACTCAGGAGTTTCCTAGCTCAGGTTAAAGCCTGACCTTGTAGTTATTTTAAGCCAGGATTTCTGAGAGATGGTCTCTTAGTTATTATTTGAACTTTATTATGATGAATGGGCTATTCTCTTTAGAGTAGAATAAAATGAATTGTTTAAAAAGCAGAACCCTTGTAGAATAATTGAAAACTTTGACTTTTCTTTAGTGAACATTGACACTTGTGGATTAGTGAATTTTTTTACATTACCAATTTGTACTTTTTGCATCTTGCAGCATCTTAAGATTTCAACCAAATAAATGAGAAAAATTCTTTCATTAGAATTTTTATGTCTAAATGCTTTATTTCAGAGTGAAATACTTGAGTGTACTGTAGGTGAGAGATGGGGGCAGACAGTATATTTTGGTCTTTAAAAATATAAACATATTATCTGGGCTGAAAGTCTAAGTGCCAAGCAGGAAGGATATTAACCCTATTAACTAACTGAAAGTAATCAGTGTGAAACTCTGTCCCATTGTAAACAAACTTTCTTTGATTTTCAGATCTAGGACTTAGAAGAAAAATAGTTTTTTAAAAATTTAGGTCCAGTGTTCTATATTGATCCTCTTCCAATGAATAAATGATGGTGTGGGAGCTAAGGCTCTGAATTTCCTTTCTCTTTGATTGTGGAAAAGTTATTTTAACCTATATCTTAGTCTAATTAGCAATCACACACTAGAATGAAAAATGACTGCAAAATTTTTATGAAATGTAGCTTGAACAGACCCTCCAAGCAACTTTCTCTTTATGACCATGTACCATATTTAATTTTAATAGTTACACTTACCATTATATCCAGGGTTAGTCTTAGTTGATGATGTTCACTCTTGATTAGTTTCCTTTGGAATAGATTTCATGTTCCCTAAAATATTTGTATATCTCCTTATAAAATAATATCAAAATAAAATTAAGCATTATCCTAATTTTCCTGGATATAGATATGGTTGTTTGACAATATATGTCTATATATGTGTGCTTACGTGTGAGCATACTACCACCCTGCCTTTATTCAGCAGAGATTTATAAATTGAGTTTTTAAATTATGATCTTTATTTTAGCTCATGTAGTTCAAAAATAAGTACTATTCTTTTTCATTTGTTAAAAGTTTGTCTCAAAAATGGGTAGTTAGGGAGTCCTGGTTACCCATTTACAAAGTAATTCTTATATTTCTACTATTGTATTTAGGGCAGGGGCACTCTAATATCCCTTCTGTCTCAAGAGTAAAAGCCATACTGAGGGAGAAAATATGTGAAGGACCAGTAGGGATTCATGCCTTTAAAACAAATGGCCATTTAACAGGAAGAAATAAATTTAAATTAAATATACATTAAATAAAAGTTATGAAATTCAATCATCTCTAGAGTAAAAAAGGAAAACATACACCAAAATATATGAAAAAACAAACATTGCCAAAGTGCCTTAAGCTATATTTCTTCTTTAGTAATTGTATCAAATATTCATTTCTTTTAAAAGCAATAAGTTCTTATAAATGAATATTTTAAAAGTTTTTCTATGTAAAATAAATTATATAGATTTAAAAAATCTTACTGGTACCATAAAAAAAAAATCATATGGAACTCTCCTAGTCACAATGGAAAACAAAGGGTGGTTTTATTGTATCACCAAAGTTAAGATAGTTAAATTTCTTTTTACTATTTATATTTTAATAAAAACTATACATAGCTGAGAGTACTTAAGTTTTTTTCATATATGTTTTGGGATAATCACAAGGGCAATTTTCAAAATAAATTATGTTGACAAAAAAAAAACCCTTATGAAATCTTTTGCAATAAAATGTTTTGCAAAGAAGACATGTCAACAATTTTTTAATTGTTGTGAAACTTATAATTTAGCCAATGATTTGCTCAGAACAACTGTAAATTTAAAGAGTTTAAAGGACAAATATGATTACTATCATTTTACAAACACCCTATAGAAAAGATATTTTCATTATATAGAATTGTTTTAAAGAAGAAGTAAATGGGTGTGGAGAGAATTAGGGGTGAGGCAGTAGCACTCTTCCAGAACTTTCTTTAAGGGAACCACCTCTAAAGTTCACAGGTCATACTGCAAGCCAGATTTTCTCTATTAGGATTTCATTCAGCTTGAGAGCTTTCTTCCCTCCCACCTTCCTCCCCTTCTCCCACCTTCCTTCACCCCTAGGACAGCTGGAAACTGACCAAAGAAAACTTCTGCCTTCTTTTAAAAATTCGTTTTTTTAAATCAATGGGATTCTAGACGAAGTGATTTACCATTGCAAGGGTGCTAGAAGTAAGAGCATTGTAAAATGCAGGCATGAGCGTGCAGCTGAGTGACAATGCTCCCCTGCATACCGGGAGAGCTAAGGATAGAGGTTTCTGTTTCCTGATTTATGCAGTTGCTGATTTAGGACATTGTGGGTTGGCATACTTACTGTCTGGTTGGCAACAATTGACAGGTTCTTCTTTTATTGTTTGGAACTATTATTCCTGGTATGCATATTGTACAAGTTAATATTCAGCAAACCACTATATCGTATTTCAAAATTAGCTAGTATTCTTTACTCTTGGAGCAAAAAGACTTCACTTCTGGGATATTAGAAGTTATACATACAGCCCTCATCATTATAAGTTTTTAAGTCTTTGAGTTACTAACTTCAACAATGCAAAACTAGCCCCATTAAGTTATTCTTAAGTGTCTGGGGTGGGTTTTCTCATATTTCATTTTGCCTTTAAACTTGAGAAATACTTGAATTATCAATCTTCATAAATCAAAAAAGTCCGGTAATTCGCTGTGTACCCCACAATGTTGTTCCGTTAAATTAAATGCACTGCTGTCCACCACACATGCGCCTCTGCTGCTCCTGTGACACTCACGCATGCAGTTGCTCCCACCCAGGGTCTCCTGGCAGCAGACCAGGAGAGTGTCAAGCAGGCATTACTTACGGGTCTTCTCTTTGGCAGCCTTTTCTTGCCTGGGTCCCTGAGGGATTCTTGGTCCCTAATGTGCCAAACCTGTGGAGAAAAAAATGATATGACATTCACAAAAAGAGAAAACCAATGTCTTCTCCTTGGAAACAGTCCACTCTGTCCTTTGCCGTTCATGGTGTCGTTCTGCCTTGTCCAGTTTAATCGATGTGCAGACTAATGTACAATGGCATTGTCCTTAACAGGTAGTTTGAACACTGGGAGAAGGAGCAGAACTCCAGAAGCTTCCTTCTTTGTACTCAGGCTCCTCTTGGTCCTTGGAAGAGCCTGGCTTCCTGCACCAGGGGTTGCCTTTGGATCTCCCGATTCTGCTTGCTCACTGAGACACACCCGAGGGTTGTGATTTCCAGTCTTGACGCAGCACATTTGCTGCAGACGGGGAAATGGCAATGAATTTAGGACCAAGAAAAAGGGGGAGGGCTGGGCTGGGGAGTCTATATATGGGATTATGGCACCCTGGGAAGGCTTGGGTATGCGCTGTGCTGCTGTAGAGACCATTAGAATCACCTGCTCTCAGACATAGGTCTGTGCATAAAATGGTACCAGATGTTTTAGTGTAATGTTAAGCAGTCATTTCATCTTCAGGCCAGATTTTTTTCCCTCAAATGCACAGGAGGTGGGTCCCAGTGTGGAAAAGCTGTTAAAAAAAAAAAAAAGGTCAAGATGTACAGTTCTGTGACCAACTGAAAGTGAGTTAGTGTAAAAGTACATATTTTCTGTCCGACCCAGGCTAAAGGAGTGATCTGAAGACAGGAGTAGATAAAATAATATACAGAAAGTTGGGTGCTGGAAGGCAGAGTTCATTTGGAAACCTTTTGAGCTTTCCTGTGGTACTTTTATTTTCTGGTGTTTCACTCAAGGTAAAGGGCAGATAAGTTATTTATTTCCCTCTCTTTCTCTTTCTCTCCCTCTCTACCTTTTTCTCTCCCTGCCCCACCACTAACCCTGAAACCCCCACCTGTTTGCTCTGTTGCAGCTTACAGGCTGCTTTAGACTTGAACAATGATTATAGCCACTTCCTGAAAGTGAAGCCTCCATGAAATGTCTGGAGAAAGGTTCTTTGTCATGGCCCCCACATGAGTAATTAGTTCCACATGTGGCCTTTCTAACTTCCCTCAGCTCTTTTGGCTGCCTTTCCAAATGCTGTGCTATAGCTTGACCTAAAGAAACTTTAAAGTTTTTATTTCAAGTATCCACCATTAAATAACGACTCTTGTCTCTTAACAAGTTACCTCTTGTAAATACATGCTGCTAGGTATAAAATTGTTTTCCACTGGTAATTCCTGATTCTATTTTAATGTTCTTGTTTTCATGGTATTCTACTGCTTAGTTTTATTTCTGGTTAACTAAATCTGTTAAAATTTGCCAAGTATCGATCAAAGGTTATGACAGTCCTTGTTGAGTCTGTTGTCAGCTATAAGTACTGTTAAATATCATGAATATACAGTTCTCTGACATTACCTCCACAGAATTCTGATTGAAGTCAGAGATGCCACAAACAAGAACTTGCTTAACTGCCCTTCTGGAAATCAAAATATGAGAAAATTTCTAGGTGACTTTTATGTTTAATTTGACTAACTGAACTGAGAGACTTAGTCTTTTTTAAAGAATTATGCCAAGGCAATTCATATCAACTGGCCTTCTGCAATACTTTGTAGAAGTAGAAAAATACACCTCTTTAATTTATGTTGAATATTTCAAAAAGCTTCAAGTGAGAACTGGCTTAAAGCATTCAATTTTCATAAAGTTACTTCTTTTGAATTAATGTACCCAAGAGTTCAAAAGTTATGACAAGTCTTGGTTGTCTTGTGAGAAAGATTAAATAAGGTAAGAATGCATTATTTAGTATTTTAGAATGGAACAAAGAGATTAGCACTGGGTTCATCCTTCATAGAGAGGCTTAAGTTGCAATGAAAATCAGAATAATTGCTTCACATAACTGTACTTTTGCCTCCATACATTGTCTTAAAGGCCTACTCCAGAGTACTTAACCCCAGTGTGACTCAAATTCCATTTTCCCCATTTTCCCTTAGAAATACATACCCCTCCTCTTGTGCTTCCAGTTGACTGAGGTGGTTTACTGGAAATAATGCACATGTGACTAAATATCATCTAATAGCTTTATTACACATGAATACCAGGTCTATCCTTTCTAAAGTATCCAGGTATTTACTCAAGTCAAGTCACCATGGAAGAGCCATGAGTCTGTGATTCAGTTGTCAACAGGAGTCCAGCATTCCAGGAACAGTTCTGCTTCTGCCACTGACTGTGAAAGTCTTTCTTCTGCCCATTTCTGTTTATACTGATTAGACGTGCCTTGGAAAATTTTTTAAGACAAATGATAGGTGGCTCTGACCAAGCTGTTCCATTTCTTCTTAGTTCATACATCTATACTTTATCTAATGGTTCTACCTACATCAAATAGGGATTTTATGGTGTTTTAATCAAGGGACTTGAGTTTATACTTACCTTTATGGCTTTTGAAACATTTAAGTTATCTCTGCAGATTCAAGTAAAAAGGTTGTGTTCTCTTCGGCACACACACCCCTCTTCTTATGTTTCCAGTTAACTGAATATTAAAGAGTTATCTTTCTTCCAAAAAGTTCACCACATATTTATTCTTTACCACTCATGTGCTAGTCATAATACTAGGAACTGGGCAAGTAAAGATAAAGATCTGCCTCCTGCCCTCAAAGAGCTCAAATTTATGTAGAATGTTAGGGGCCTCATACAGGACCAATTTCAGCTTGAAGTAAGTCAGGTTACTATGGAATGTTCTTGGCATTGTTTTGGAAATTGTTTGGTGACTTTTCCTATGGCTCTAAAGGTATCAACTGAGTACTTGGAATGTATTGGGACCTAGAAAGTAAGTTAACATGATGAGGACTTGACTTTGAGGAACTAAAGTTATTTAAATTTCTTACTTCAGAAGTTTTTGGTCAAAGTGATTATCAAACAAATAGATGGCTTAGGGAGACTACAAAAATTTCTCTATTTAAAAATATGACTGAAAGGAAACACTGTTTCAGTTAGTTATCATTCCCGAGTTTGATAAACTTTTATGACTTTGGAAATTCTCAAATTCAAACCAGGATTGAAACTTTTTTCTATGTACCTATAAAGAAGCAGCGTTGCTAGTGTTTGCAATTATTTTGTGATCTCTAGATATATGTACTTTAGCTACTATTATGTGGTTTACAATTGTTTTTGTTCCAAGGTTAGTGTGCAGGCATTATACAAGTTCCAACAATAGAGAAGTATGTGAAAATAAGTTAATCATCATCCTTTCCGACCTCCTAAACTTTCTATCTTCCCAAATTAATGGTAATAGTTTGGCATGATTCCTTCTGCTACCTTCTTATTGGTCATTTTACAACTGCGTTGTAGGTTACAAAGTGTTTTCACATATGTATTAGTTTCTTATATTAACCATATAGTGTAGATATTATTATCACCTCCATTTTATTGATGATAAAATCAAGGCTCAGTGAGATTAAACATACTACTTCTTGAAATTACAGACTCAGAGTTTATTTTTTTCCTGACTCAAATGTCTTTACAGAAGCATATTGTCAGCCAACAGAGATAATTTTTCCCCTACTTAATTCTTACAACACTTGTATTTCCTACCATTAAAATGTCAATTAATTATCTGCTTCCCTTTCATAGTTTTGTACAGACATGTTACCTGTGCTATTGTTATTTAATGTGTTCAATTTTTTTTTCAAATAGTATATAAGCTAATTGAAAGTTGAGACAGCATCTTTATGTTTTGTTTGACTGTTCCAAAATAGGTCATTCAGTAAATTGTTGAAAAAATTGTAAAAGCTACACAATATGCTGTGGGTTCTGAGCAAAGCTTTATCATGATGACAACTCAAGCATTGCCTGTCATATATCTTTTATTACACAAGGAAAATATAGTATAATTTTAACATTTAGGTATATGTGTTGTAGTTAGTACTAGATTGGACTATCTTTTTAAAAAATAATAGTAAAAATTGGGCCAACCAAATTTTCTGTCTTGTTTTTGACCTTCTAATCTTCTGGAAGCATTCTGTCCAACTGTCAGTCATACAATCCTGTGTGAAAAGCGAGATCTAACAAGTTGGGATGTTTCCTCTCTTGTTCTCTCCTTCCAGTTTGTAGCTGAGATAAAAATTTAACTGATCTCAGTTCATTGCAAATTAGGGAAGACAGCCCCACTTAATTTGGCTTTATGTTGTGTGGTTTAGTATTAACAACAACAACAAAAAAAAATGGAGGCAATGCAGTCCCTTAATCTCCTGCATTTGCTATTTTGTTAGAACCCAAGGGAATAGGAGATTTGTTGTAGCAAGCGTTATACTTTTCTTCCCTACTCTGACTCACAAACAAATGGCAGCCCTCAGATCATTGCTGTGAAGTGACTTCTTAGGCAGAGATGTAACCCAGCCTATAAAATAGAGAAGAAATATTCCAGAAGAGTTAAGAGATTTTCCTTCAATGACTGAAAAATAAATAGAATAGTTATAAATCATATACTGAATGCAACTGATTTTACAATCTCCAGGAAGTTTGCAAAAGCCAAAGATTGTGAGAGAATTCACTTTGAAATGTAAATTTACAAATGCATGTTTTGTTTTGCCTGTCTTTAAAATTTCCATTGCTGAGTCTTTTTACTTAGAAATAAACCTCTAACCCAAAGCAGTATGTATTTTATGAACATTCTTTTCTCAAATCAATGGAGAAAGATAATGTTACATCTGTGAGTTTTACTAACATAAAATTGGCATGCAAAGCAGCCATTTTTACATTTCAGTAACATAATACATCTAGAGATAAGCCTTGGAAACTCTGGCTTTATGAATTCTAGTCCCACGAAAGAAAATACATGATTTGTGACTCCAGTAAACTTTGAAGCACTGTCCTGAAGTCTTTAGGGGCAAGATAAAGGGTTTAGAAGATCATTGCTGGCTTCCTCAGGCAGATGTTAAGTGAGACATCCTAGGAATGCAGTTTGCGGCTGCTATCACCCTCGAGAACTTCTGAGCATCATCTGAATGCTGTGTTCTGTGAACTTCCACTAAGTTTCACATTACAGTCAGACTTTAAAATGAATCCTGGTTTACTTGGACAAGAGAAACATTGGATCTTCAGATGAGTAGCAGTTTCAGAATATGGACTTCTGATGTCTTTTGGCATCATCAATGTTTTATTACCTTAGTGTGACTCAGAAGCAACCATGCAACATATATAAAAAAAAAAAAATCGCTATGTGTGTCACAAAAAGACTCAGAAACCATTTCTTTTGCAGGTGTAGAGAAAGTATGCTTTTTGTGAATGGGAGCACAAGTAAACATAGAGGTCTCAAGGAAATGTGTGTGAGGGAAAGTTTCTGCTCTATTCAGAATACCTGCAGTTATGCAGGAGGCGATTTTAAAAGCTGCACATCTTTAAGTAATGATAGGTACACTTGCATATTACTCAGCACATTGTCTTCATTTTAGAATTGTAATCCCCTGGCCTACACAAAAAAGGAAACGCGAGTAACATGAACTTCTTAAAGGGTTTAATCCTACATTCAACATAAAATCTATTGAGTCATGTACATTATAGACACTTTGCCTGACTTCTTAATTTTGCTCAATTTCCAGAGGATTTATTCAAGCTTCCGGGGACATATGAAACCATATTAAAATATGTCTATTCATTCCAAAATGGGAGTTTGCTTTACTTTTGCATATCAAGAAGAAAACCCACTTGGTTTATAAATTGGTTCATGTTAGAAAGTTATTTTACAATAAGAATCACATACCTTTATAAGCATTTATGCTATTTGAGTGTTAATTAATCAAAAATGGCCTCAGTTTCCACACACTAACAGGTTATGTCACATCCATGTCACTCAGGACTACAATATAAAAGTTGTAGAAAAACTAAAATATGCTGTGTTCTGGTTTTAGAGATTTGTTTTGTTAATAGAATACTTTCTTTTACCCACTTGGTTTATGGCACATGCTGGTGTTTTCCATATGTGATATGATTTACCCCAATAGTGGGGAAAGGTATGATTCCCATGACTATAGCTGGAGAAGCCAAGTCAAAGAGGTAGTATCTTGGGAGGTTTCTAGGGATAGTTGGCACAGGTGTGAATTCCAGCTTCACAGTCAGTTATGATTCAACCTTGGCAAGTTGTTTAACTGTTCTGAGCTATAGTCTCCTTTCCTGTTATAAAGGTTTTTCTAAAGATTAATGTGTGAGAAGAGCTTCAAGAACAGTCTGGCCCAGAACTAAACTTCATGCAGGGAGGGCTGCTGATCCCCACCAGGCACCTAGCCTTCATTCAGTGCTGACCTCGAAGTCCCGTGGCGCCAAAACTCAACAATTGCAACAGTAAATACTTCTCAAGAAGAGAGTAGGCTGTTCATTAGTCCGTTGGATAAATTCAGGAAAAACTCAGGAAGGTAGTATGCTGTTCATTACCCCATTGGCTCAAGGTGTTCATCAGCCCATTGGGTAACTCAGTCGTGATCATGAAATACGGGTAAAAATAGAAGATGATGTTGGATTCTGAAAGAAAAATATCAGGATTATTTTAAAAACACTGCAATGGAAGCTGACTGTTTAAAATAACCCTTTGGAGAATATTTTTGAAAAGCAGTCATAACATGTCTCACATTTGAGTTTATCTGGTTGTATTATAGATACATATGAATGGAGATATATATGTGTATGTGAGTACATCTATATGTATATATGAATGTTGTATGTATCAATGTGTGTGAGCATATAGGTGCATACAGT
Organism: Cephalopachus bancanus; assembly: GCA_027257055.1. Lineage (NCBI taxonomy): Eukaryota > Metazoa > Chordata > Mammalia > Primates > Tarsiidae > Cephalopachus > Cephalopachus bancanus. The sequence continues at coordinate 164,644 of JAPVLO010001132.1, read as the reverse complement.
ATATGTAAATATGGATATACATATATGTGTATATATATTTAAGGTAAAACAAATAATCTCTATATGAGAATTATCAAAGTCAATTATTTTCCCTTCTTAAACTATCAAATTTTTAAAGTCTAGACTATGTGAAAAATTTTGTAGTCTTAGACATTAGTGTGTGCACATTTCAGTCTTCTTTTCTTAATTGTTCCTGTTGGAATTTTATCACAATAACTGAAAATTAACAAAGAAATATTAGATAAGAAGTGCTTTGTAATTTTGTAAATGCAGCATCTTAGGTAGACTGATTACTATATATGTAAAGCTATCACTTGGCTGATTGAAAAGCTACACACATATTTTGTGCACTATATTGGTTCATTTCTGTTTGGAGAATATTCATTTTACTCCCAAACTGCTACCCTATAACAAATTGTTTTTCTCTGGCACAGTTCAATTTGTTTCTATTTCTTCCTACATTCTTCAAGAAAGAATTGGTTTTGGATTTCGTTGGCTAGAATGGATTATAATTGTTTTTGAAATAATGTTTTGCTGGAGAACTAGTAGATTTTAAACTATATTTTTTTCTCCATTGAGAAGATTTGAAGTGACCAGATGCTTCCTGGTCAGTGTGTATGTCGATTATTGGAGTAAGTATGTGAGTAGGCATTTCCAGGGCCCCAGGAAGTTACCACTGAGGAACATCTGGATTATTGTTAGTTCGTTTTCAAGGTTTCTGATGAGAAAACACAAGAGCGAGGATAAATAGTATAAAGGGTTTTTGGGTCTTTTTCAGAAGCACTTGCCTTCTGTCAGTAGTGAAGCCAGTTTGAGGATAGTGGACTTCCCTCCCTTTTTGGTGATTCCAGTCCTGAAGTTTTCAGTAATGTATTTCAATGGTTAATCTTTGGAAAGTTGATGTATTTTTTATCTGTTAGCTAAGAGCAAGAAAGATAGTGGGAGTTTATTTTACAGTAAATTTTTTCCTGTTTGGTAAGTCAGTCTGAATTTTAATTCCATCTTTGCCTTCAGATCATAAAATAATGGGTATTGGTCAGCCCGAAATGGTAATATCAGTTACTTTGGATACAACTGGAGTTAATGTGAGCTCTACCTATTTTATTTTTATTTCAATCTAGTTTACTTAGATCATATGTTGTAGATTCAGACTAATTTACATGAATAACACTGTTGCATTCTTATATCATTTTCAATGTGCATATATGTGTATGTGTGTGTATATATATATATATGCAAGTTTTCTGAGCATATCAAATTTTCCTCTTAAAACTGCCATTCTCACGGTCTGTGTCTCCTTCATGTTCAATATAGAAGCATTTCGGTGAGATTTTTGTATAGTGCATGCTGACAGAAGGAGGGGCCATGTTAAAAACTGTTTTAACTATGTAGGCTAGTTTTTTAATATTTACTAATATATAGTCAGATTGTCAAGTAGAAGCTTGATTAGCATTCACAGTGAAAAATCTAAAGCCACTTTCACTGCCTACTGCAGAAGATGTTTGATGATTTAGTGTTTTTTACAGATTTAGTAAGTTACATTTAATCTCAAATTTTCACCTTTCTTGAACAAATTCCACTTATTTTAAGTTGAATTAAGCCTTTCCTTTTTTGGATTCAATTGAGATATCAGAGAAGGAGCACTAGAATTAATGGACTCAAGTTCAGTTCTGCCATTTCCTCACTGGACAAATGGCACCAAGATACCTACCTCAGAGGTGGTTGGGAAGCCTAATTAGAGGATATGGATAAAATACATTGTGATACTTTTGAAAGCATTGTGCAACAGTTCACATGGCAACTGGAGAATTGTCATGGCATTGCCTTGGGACAGGTGGTTATGGCATTTTAGCACATACCATTTCCTACCAAGGTGACCTTCATGGACATTTGAATAGTAGGAGTAGAGAATGTGATTTAAAGGATTTACCCAGTCAAATGGAAGTATGTGATAATTTTCCATACTATGTTTCAATCAAGTGATCAAAAATTCATAAGTGTTTTAAAAATGATTTTTGTTCCTTTCTTCTCCTCTTCACCACTATTTCATTTTCCCTCTCTACTTCTCTTTAGCTTAGTCTGAGATTTTCTGTAACTCCCCTCTCCTCTCCCCAGCTCCTAGAATTTCTGTTTCTTTTTTATAACACAAAGTTGAAGTTGAACTATCAGTGAAAATGTGTTAGATTTTGTTTCTTCTTAAGTTTACAGTCAGATGAATTTAACTGTGTGTTTAAATTGTTTAAAAACCAAATAGCTCCCAAACTAAATTGGTTTCATATTTCCATGTGGTCTTTGAAGTAATTTTTCTGTGAATCAGTGGCTTTTGATATGTTTAACCATTAAATGTCAGAGGGGCAGAGACAGAAATGTAAAAGTTATAGACTGATCACCCTTTTATTTTAAAACAACTTTCCCTGTCTCCAAAGAATATCATATGCCAAATATTTCCAGGTAACTCATACAAACCTTATTGCTTGCACTGTCCATCTATCTGTTTGTCGCCTGTGCCCTGCTGATTTTTTGTAAACTATTGTTTACTTGGTCCTGACATTTATATCTTATCTTTCTAACTTAATTTTAAGTTCCTTGAGCAAGGACCATGCCTATAATTTCTCTTTTTAATTTTTCTATTTTAAAGATGTGGGGTACAATCCAGCATTAGTTATACAAATGTTCAGTATGAAGGTATCCTTGTTGATGAGGTGTGCCCTCCTCCTGCAGATTTACACTGCTGGGGACCAGCTCCAGCCGGGTTCAGGGTACCCCAAAGGTGGAGACAGTGTCGGCGATTGGGGGGAAGAAGAGAGAGAGAGAGAAAGAAAGAGACTGAACTCTGGTCTAGTGCAGAAGCAATGTGTGCCATTGGGAATTACAAAGGGTCTTTTATACACAAAGTCAGATGTGGGAGGGGCTTCCCCCACCCACCAGAAACCTTAATCCATGAAAACTTAATCAATGATTGCCTTTAAACCCTTTTAATATGATAATCTTAAAATCCCATAACAAAGGATAACCTAATCTGTGACTGACTTATTCTATAAACCTTTTTCATCCTAAGCTGACTGACTTATGCCAAGTTAAACAATTCTATAGAAGCTTAAGTATTTACTTTACAAACGAAAATGGCCCATCCCAGGATGTTTGGAATATGGCCCAGTCCAAAGTTCACAGTGGGCTACCTGCAAGTAACCCAGCCACATTCTTTCAACAAAATGGCTGTCTTCTAAAACTATATTCTACAATTTACACCTTCAATAAATCCTAAGATCATGACCCAGAAGCCTGTGACCAATACTAAGGCTCTTAGATGTGAGACGAGTTTGAATTATAAGTTGTGTGAAAGTCAAAACTGCAGTTTGTGGAAGAATGGAAACAATGAGCTTCTAAAGTTAGCTTGTGTTCATCTCGGTCTCAGAGTTTCTATGTTTTGAGCTCACAGTAGCTTAATCTGGTTAGTGCTGAGTAGAAAGGGGGAGGAAATGGGGTCAATAGCTCCCAAATGCATCCTAGTGGTCTCGGGGTCAACGGCCCTTCCTGATCCCTAATGCCCAGTGGGCCTCCGTGGCCAGCTCCCAACATCCCACAACTGCCAATTCCACATCTCCACATCTCTCTCCATCTCCCCCTCCCATCCCCAAGGCAGTTTCTATGTATGTCTGACAGTTTCGCAGATAGAATCAGGCAAATAGACATGCACTGATCAATCTGAAGTTTTCCTGAATGGAGCATCAGACAGAATTCCTTCGTAAGTAAGAGCCAACAGTACTAGAACTCACCTTCTTAGATTATATTATATAATATTTCTTTACTTGTATAAAGACTTTAAAACTGCAATAAAGAATGCCACAGTATATAGGCAATTTGTAGCACATTTGAGAGTTTAGGATATTACACAAAATGCTATAGATGCAACTTACTTAAAATTACTCAAGGATAAATTTTTTTGATAAATGACTGCTGAGAATCTACCTCCAGAAGAAATGGGGAAACCACATAAAATTTACTACATAAGAAATCTGGATTCCATTTCTGTATTATATTTTGAGCTAGCAGGAAGAAGAAAAGCAAGCTGTTTAAAACTAAAGTGACTGGTAAAGGGAGGGAATTTTTAAATCCCATGTCATAAATTTATTTTGGAATTTGTGAAATTTAATTCCATCACATAGGATCCTTTCAGGAGGAAGAAAATGTGTTGAGTCTTCTGGTTTTAGATCTCTCAGTATAATGGATGAGTAATTTTGCTTCCTGTTGATGGAGTGTAATAATACACTAGAAAATTTGCTTCAGTTGAAATAAAAATGAAAGTTTTATTCTAGTTTTGGTAGGCAGAAGTAATTTTCAGAATGAGAAGAAGGAAGGAAGCAGGAATATTTTCTCTTTCTCTCTTTATTTTAAACTTAAGATCATCCCTTTTAGGAAGAGTAGAGTTTTCATCTAGTTTAAATTGAGAAAGATGGAATTCTCCCCAATCATTTTATGAAGTTAACATCACACTGATACCCAAACCGGGTAACAATTCAACAAGAAAAGATAACTCCATGCCAATATTCCTTATGAACATAGGTGTAAAAATCCTCAACAAGATTCTAGCAAATTGAATTAAAAAAAAAAATCTCAAAAATCATTCACTGTGACTAGCTAGACTTCATCCTCAGGATGTAGAACTGATTAAACATTCACAAGACTATAAATGTAATTAAATACATCAATAGATGTAAAAACAAGAAACACATGATTATATCACTAGTTCCAGAAAAAGCTTTTAATAAAACCCAGCATCCCTTCTTGATAAAAGCACTCAAACACCGAGGTACAAAAGGATCATATTTCAAAATAGTAAGTGCCATCTACGATAAACCCACAGCTAACATATGGATAAGTGGGAATAAATGGAAACATTTCCTATGAAAACTGGAACAAGGCTGCCCACTTTCATCCCTCTTGTTCAATATTGTGTTGGAAGTCCTAGCTAGGGCAATTAGACAAAAGAAGGAAATCAGGGCAATCTAAATAAGAAAAGGGACGTCAACTTATCCCTCTTTGCTGATGATATGATCCTATACCTTGAAAATCCAAGAGAATCTGTCAAAACCCTGCTTACACTGTTAAAGGACTTTGGCAAAATCTCAGGATACAAAATAAATGTGCAAAAGACAGTTACATTCCTTAACAACAACAGCAAGCAGGTAGAAACCTAATAAAAGCACAATCCCATTCACAACACACACACACGCGCGCGCGCGCATACACACACAAATGAAATATCTTGGCATCATCCTAATCAGACGTGAAAGACCTTTACAATGAGAACCACAAAATACTGTGCAAAGAAATCCAAAAAGACACAAAGGGAAAAATATTCCATGTTCATGGAAAAGAGGAATCAACATTGCTAAAATGTCCGTGATACCAAAGGTAATCTATGACTCAATGCAATACCCATTAAGTTACCAACATCATTCTTCTCAGACCTGGAAATGACCATATAGAAAATCATATGGAAACATTAACGAATATGAATAGTCAAAAAAATCATTAACAAAAGCAACAAAGCAGTAGGTATCAAACTTCCAGATTTTAAATTTTACTATAAGGCTACAGTAATCAAAACAACCCGGGACTGATACAACAACAGGCACATACCCCAATGGAACAGGCTAGAGATTCTGGAAGCAAAGCCTAAATTTCTCAACCAATTCATCTTTGACAAAGTCTCAAACAGCAGCCACTGGGGAAGGAGAACTATTCCATAAATGGTGCTGTGAAAACTGAATGATCACATGAAGAAGATTGAACCAGGACCCCTACCTATCACCATAAACAAAAGTTAACTCTAAATGCATCAAAGACCTGAACATAAAACCTCAAACTATAAGAATCTTAGAAAACACAGGAGACACCTTTATGGAAATTGGAACTGGCAACCAATTCCTTTTCAGAACCCTAAATGCCCATATCTTAAGAAATAAGGTAGACTAGTTGGACCTTATCAAACCAACTGCTTCTGCAGAGCAAAATAAACCATTAGGAGAGTGGAGAGACAGCCCACAAAATGGGAAAAATTATTAGCCAAATGTATATCTGACAAAGACATAACATCTAGGATCTAAAGGAACTCAAATGTGCCGAAAGGAAAAAAAGAAAAAAAAAAAAAAGAAAAAAAATCTACTCCATTACAAAGTGGGCAAAAGACATGGATAGACCCTTCTCAAAAGAAGATATATGAGCAGCCAATAGACAAATGAAAAAGTGCTCAACCTCACTCATCATCAGAGAAATGGAGAACAAAATCACATTGAGATACCACCTAACCCCATAAGAATGGTCATCATTAATAAAACATACAACAGATGCTGACAAGGATGCGAAGCAAAAGGAATGCTTCTACACTGCTGCTCAGAATGCAAATTAATGCAACTCTTTGGAAGACAGTGTGGCGATTTCTGAAAGAACTATAAATTGACCTACCATATAACCCAGCAATTCCCCTATTGGGAATATACTCAGAGGAACTCAAATCATTCTACAGAAATGATACCTGCACTTGTATGTTTGTTGCAGCTCTCTTCACAATAGCAAAAACATGGAACCAATCATGTTGCCCATCAAAACTGGGCTGGATTTTAAAAATATGATACATATGCAGAGAGGAATATTATGCAGCTATAAAGAACAAACATATGAACTTCACAGCAACATGGATGGATTTAGAGTCGATCATACTCAGTGATCTATCACAGAAATAAAGAACAGAGAACCATATGTTCATTCATAAGCGAACCTTGAATAATTATTATAATACTATAAGAAAGGGATGGCAGTAGTGGGAAACCATCGGGGGGGGCTAGGATTGGCAACTACTTAGAGTACTAAAGGGAAAGGAGAGAGAACTAGCATTTCTTTGTCATGCTCTCTCTTCTTTTCTTTCTTTCTTTTTTTTTTTGAGACCTTACTATGAACCCAAATAAAATGCAAATTTAGGCAATGGCATTTGTCAGGGCTGTGTTCAGATTGGGTGCTATTGCTTGGTGGTATGGCCAAAGGGTCAGAAAGACCCAAGTGCTCCAGAGATCACAGTAACCACTTCTTTTGTGGTTTCTGAGGGAGAAATAATGGCAAAGAGAAGCAAAATAATACCTTGTTATTTTCTGGGGATTGTCCCCAAACTTAAGTGCAGAAAATTCTGGTGATGAGGACAGACCGCCTATCTCCTGAGGTGGTGTGGCCGCAGTAACTTCACACCAAGGAGGACCTTTTCCACCTAATGACCGCACCTGAGTTTTTGTGTTTTATCAGTCTAACCTCGTGTAAGAGAAAATCAGGTGAAAGTGTAAACAACAGGGAGAGCTATGCCTGTGACTCTCAATCTTCTCCTGTGCCCCCTTTAACAAGATTGGCACGATCCACCAAATCATAGCTCCTCCTCCTCCTGTGACTGAAGGCTGTGTTGAGCAAGGTGGTGGGGAGGTGAGGTCATCAGCATAGTAGCCCTGAGGGTGGCTGATGGTGGGTGAGTGCTTGGACAAAGACAACCTTCTCATTTTTGCCAAGTTTTACAATGTCAACTGAGATCCCATTTCAGTAATCATCCATATACAGTCCATCTGAAAAAGAAAACTTGATAATTTTGCTTATGTGTGTATATGTGTTAAAGACCTAACAGGCCTTTCAAAAATACAGTTTTGGTCAGGCACAGTGGCTCAAGTTAGTAATCCCAGCATTTTGAAAGGTCAAGTTGAAGGGACTGCGACAGCTAGAGCACGCAGGTTCGAGAACAGTCTGGGTACTCAGATATATATATATATATATATATATATATATATATATATATATATATATATATATATATATATCTGAGCATAGTAGCACATGCCTGTTGTTATAGCTACTTGGAAGGCTAAAGTAGAAGGATTGCCTGAGCTTCACATACTGATGCTGGGGTGGCCTTGAGCATGCCACTGAACTCCAGCCTGGGTGATAGAGGAAGACTCCAACTAAAAGTAAAGTAAAGTAAAAGGTAAAGTAAAGTGTAAAGTAAAAAAAAGTAAAGTGAGTTAAAATAAAATATGGCTTTACCTGGTAAAGGGTGGGTGGACACTCTCTGTCCTGTTTTTCCAATTCTTTGGTGAGAAAAACATTTTAAAGCTTTATTGAAGTTTAAAAATGAAAGATGGTCCAAGATGACAATGTCTTTCAGGCAAAAGAGCTGAGGGTATATGTCTTTAAGGGAACAAATCTATTTCTGAACATATATATATAGTTTAATATATATACAAAAGGGGGAACCCCCAAAAAAACCTGGAATTCATTTATAAAATATTGTGTATTTATTCTTTAATGTTTATACTTCAATCACCTTCAAAGTACTCTCCATTTGATGCAACGTACCTGTTGAAATGTTGTTTTCATTGCTCAAAACAGTTTTCAAACTTGTCAATTTTGATGCCTTTTAGTGCTTCTGCTATTTCTTGTTTCACCTTTTTCACATCAGCAAAATGTTTCCCTTTGAGGATTTGTTCATCCTGGAAACAAAAAATAAAGTCGCTCGAGGTCAGATCGTGTGAATATGGAGGATGAAGCATGGGGGTCATTCTGGTTTTGGTCAAAAACTGCTGAACATTCAGCACAGTGTTGGCAGATGCACTCATAAATCACCCATCATGAAATGAGCAAACGTGTGGAAAAAATCCCCCTCGCAAAGTTACTGAAGCTGAGTGCAGGCACTTACAACAACACTAGCTGGTACGCTAATCCCAATGGGTTCCTATAACACTTACCTCAGAGGGGAAGCCTATATTACAGGGACCCACCTTCCAAATGTTAATTTAATTTTGGGAGGGTTTCCCTTGTGAACACAAACAAAATATAGTTTTTATGCTACCATGATGCTTAGAAGCTCTTAGCGACTTTCTATAATTTATAGGAGACAGATCAAATTCATTAGCCTTGGAAATGAAGCTCCCTTAAATTAAGCCCCAGTCTACCTTCCCAGTGTTGTAGCTCACTGTTATCCTGCTCCCTATCTCTAGGTAAGCTGGTCTTCTCCTGATCTCTAGCAGGGGTTTCCCTGTAGGATGCCTCCAGCCTTCTCCCTAATGAAACCTACAGCAGACCTGCAAGCTGTTAAATTCTCACTTTCTTCAATAATCCTTTCCTATCCACCTCCAGCCCAAGGTAATACCTCATTCTTTACTCTTAAAGAATCACATATATATTTAAAACTTTAGTGCTTCTGTTAATTAAAATTCCTTATCTTTAATATTTATTTTATGTGTTTATAGTTTATCTTCACATTGCTTCTGTGTTAATTCTTGAATCTTTTATCAATTACCCTTTATACCACAGGCACGTGCTAGGTGTTTGGAATATGAAGCATAATAAAAAGATTTTGTAAGAAAGTGTTTCTCATGTTTTCCTGGCCAACTCAGAAGTTTTCTCTCCTGGTCTTCCATTGTACTCGTTCTTACCACTATCTTACTTAGAGAGATCATACCATATTGTTTATGGATTATGAGCCTGTCTTTTACTCTACACTACAAGTACCTTAAGGGTAGGCACTTAGTCTTTATTTATCATATCCGCAGGACTCAAAATAGCAAATGTAGTGATGCTCAACAGGTGTGTTGAATGAGCCTCTGCTGCTGAAGATTATGGCTAATTGGTGGGATAATTATGACTGAGGCCTTTAATTAAATAGGTTATTAGTTTTCAGATAAAATGTTTGAGAATCACATTCTTGTGATTTCTTTCTCCTCCTCCAATCAACACATATTTTTAATCATCATCACTCAAGTCCCTCATGATATGGGCTTACATACATTTAATATGAATACATCCACCATTATAGTGATCCCTTTACATATAGATATTACAGATATATACAGACTTGTTGAATTCCAGGAATGAATGTATGCTTCCAACACTGTTATCTTCAGCAACAGGTATCAAGTAAGCATTAGACCCAAATCCCTTGAAAACAAATAATCAATTACAATCCAATTTTGTTTTGTTTTTGAATCCCAAGTATCTTGCTTGAGCTAAGTGCTTAGAACATAATATATGCTTAATAAATATGGAATTAATGATATGAATAATTACAATTCCACTTCCTAGCCAACATTGTTTTTTCACTAGTTATTTTAATCTCATATTTTTATCAGAACTGCTAAAATATATAACTTACTTATTTAAATTTCCTGCAAATCTTCCTGGCTTTCTGTTCCAAAATCCTGAAATGACTAACGTGGGAGCCTGAGGCTAAAAGTAGCAACAAAGGCTTATGTTATCCAGAAGTTCATTTTCATGACTATACAAATGGCAAAGGATTACATTCCCACTGAATTTTAAACTAAACGTTGTTCATTTTTATAACAAAAATCTCTTTTTTTTTCTTGTTTTTTTGTTTGTTTTTCATAATTGAGTTCCTCACTTATTTACTTGGGACAAACAAGTACATTGTTTTCCTTCACAGAATTGATCAAAATTAATGTACTGTAAATTTGAATTCATTCACAATTATTTAGCTCATGTTGTTCCAAAACATTCCAGTAAGGACTTGAGTTAGAGAGACTCTAAGGCTTTCAATTCTTTTGGCAATTCATATTACCACCTTAAGATTTTTTAAAGTGCAATTTCCTGCAAAGTGTAGATTAATTCCTGATGCTTGAAGGTTTGAGTTTTTCAGATAAAAGACTATAAAGGGAAAACATGAACATACCATCTCCGGGAGTAATTCTATTCATTAGAGTTCATGAATGTTATGCTGTTTCTCTGAACATCAGCACAGCTCTCTCTATTTCAGAATAAAACAAACATTTCCTTATGGATTTCACTACCTATATTGTTATTCACTCTATAATAGCTTGTGGTGGCTGCTCAGTAAATCTTTGGTTAATGATTATGAGTCTCTCAATACAGTCTCCCCGGATTTTGTCTTTCCTTGGAATTTTAACTACATTGTGGTGGAGAAACAAAGAAGCACACCTCCTGGTTTTCCATCTTGGTCTATCACTCCATCCTGTGTATGTTAACACAGAGGATAAAAGGGGATCTTGTATATTTTAGCAAAAAGCTTAGTGGTCATGGCAGTGTGGACACTCTATAATAGGGCTGTGTATGCAATTGTTGTATGATTGAGACAACTACCTGCCTGAGAGCAGCTCTCTGGAATCACTCTAAGCATGCATCTGGATTACCACAGGGTGCTGCAGTGTTCAGAACTGCTCACGAACAGCTAAACACTCTGGCTTGTTCCCACCTGGCAATTCAAGTACATGGGATCCCTGAGAGGCAAAGCATAGTTGAAAGGATTCGCTCCCTTTTCCAGCCATCTTTGCCTCATAGGAAGTATTAGGTGTACAGCACAACTCTACACAAGAAGTTCTGCAGTAGACATTGAATTGCAAGGTGTCCCAACAAGCCCCACGTCTGGTAGGCCCCTCGCACAGCCTTGTTGCTCGTTGAGTCCTGCAGTGATGAGTACTTCTGAAGATTTTAAAATTAGCTCCACATGCCAGATTAAAAAGCAAAAACCAAAGGTTGATGACTCCACAGAGAAAGTGTTTCTACTATTGTTCTAAGAGATGACACTCAGCATGCATTTTGGGATGAATGTGGTTCCTTTGCATTTTTTTTTTTTTTTGAGGTGGAGTCTCACTCCGTTGCCAAGGCTGAAGTGCAGTGGCATGCTAATGGTCACCCCAGCGTCAGCCTTCTAGGTTCCAGCAATCCTTCTACCTCAGCCTTCCGAGCAGTTGAAACTACAGGCACATGCTTCCACACCTGGCTAATTTTAAAAATATTTTTATTGTAGAGATGAGGTCTCGCCAAGTTGCTCAGGCTGGTCTCGAACCTGCAGCCTCAGTCAATTCACTCACCTCAGCCTTCCAAAGTGCTGGGATTACAGACTGAACCTGGTTGCATTTGAATTTTTTTTCTTTGTATTTGATTTTTTGAAGGTGCAAATAATGTAAAGTCAAGAATGCTGAAAGGGTAGTAGTCTTTGGACACATCCTTGAAGCAGTTTTTCACATAGTTCAGGTTCCCTATAGTATGCCTCACTTGGTTATCATCAGCATTCAGCTCTCATCATAAGACACTGTTCTTTCCTGCAACTGCAGTTTGGGGTGGAATTCCACTTTAAGAGAAATTTCTCCCACACCAGATACTCTTAAGAAAAAGGGACTGTTCCAGTTTTCTATCAGCCTGAGTGACCTGAGCTGGGCACTCCCAGAACTTGACTGGATAAAATGTTCCTTTATTTGCCACTTGGGCTCCTAACTGTGCCAAGTCCTGTCTTCCCAGCTACACCTCTGTGACTGCTGCTTGCAGAAGAAAAATATTCATTGCATTATTTTTGTGAAATCACAAAGGATTTTATAATCTTGTATTCATTCTTTGGGGTTTCATTCTCAGGTAAAGCAAATTTTGCCTAAGTTAGTTTCCAAATCATTGAGATATTCCCTGATTTTGGGGTTTCTGAGGTCTCTAAACATGACCACCAAAGCCACTGACTGAACTGAGATCAAGTTGATTTTATAAGACTGACTTGCTAAAAAGCATGTTTGCCTACTTTTTATTGGGACTTTTTTTTTTCTTTTGGCATATTTGAGTTCCTTGTAGATCCTGAAAGTTAAACCTTTGTCAGATATGGAGTTGACAAATATTTTCTCCCATTTTTGGGCTATCTCCTAGCTCTCTTGATTGTTTCTTTTGAGTAAACACTTCTCAAAAGAAGGCATGCAAGCAGCCAACAGATATTCAAAAAAGTGCTCAGCCTCAATAATCATCAAATAAATGAAATTCAAAACCACATTGAAATACCACCTAGCTCCAGTAAGAATGGTCATCATTAATAAAACAACAACAACAACAACAACAAAACAGATGCTGGAAAAGATGGGGAGAAAAGGTAAAGCTTCTACACTGTTGGGGGTAATGTAAACTAGTTCAACCTCTAAGGAAAACAGTGTGGTGATTCCTAAAATAGCTAGAAATTGATCTTCCACATAACCCAGCCACCCCTCTTCTGGGAAATATACCTGAGGGAACTTAAATCACTTTACAAAAAGGATACTTGCACATGCATGTTTATTGCAGCACTATATACAGTCACAAAAATATGGAACCAATTTTGCTGCTCATCAAAATTGGACTGAATTAAGAGTATGGTACATATACAGGGTAGAATATTATATACACATAAAGAAGAACAAAATATGGACTTCACAGCAACTTGGGTGGATTTAGAGTCTATAATACAAAGTTATTTATCACCATAAACTGCCCCCCCAGGAGCATGGAATATAATATTAATAACAGTACCTGATCTCAAACCAGGCAAAGTAGAGACAAAAGGGAGGCCCAGACTTTACCTGTGTGACGACCACTTGTATTTCTAATCCTGAATTGTAACCCACATGTTTAAAATAAAATTTAAAATAAATTAAAAAAGAAAAAAGAAAGCTTGTTTGCAGTTATGAACATTGACTCCTATTATTTTATTTACTGGCTGCATGACATTGAATTAAGTTGTTATCTGATATGAGAATCAGCTTGTAGTAACTGTGAAACACTTTGTTGTGATATTTAAGTGAAATACCCATAATTATTTCTTCAAGAATTTTGATTTTCACTTTTAATACCATCAAAGAACTGAGGGCAAAATTTAAAGCATCATGCTGGTTTTTACAACGTGTGAAGAAATTTCTTGAAGCTCTGCTTATAAACCTTAGTTGCATTTTCTCTGAGTATTTCTCTTAGAAATCAGATTTGGGAGGAGAAACCAATCTATGCACTATGAAGCACTGTAGCTTCTATATAGATATTTTCAGAGGGTAAGGATTAGGCAGTAGAAAAACACACCATGAAGAGAAAAGAGAGTTCCATCTTGTTCTAGTTATATTTTAAGTTCATATACATTAAGATTGAATATATGTTAAATACATTATTTTTGTCTCAGTATCAAGTGTAGATTGAAGGGTGCAGGAAGTGACCAGAGGAGTGGCTCCCAAAATGGTGTTGAGCATGATGAGGACACACCAGACAACAAAGGCCCTAGGTCCGGACTTCTGTGTGCACAATTCTCTGTGCGTGCGAAGTTCAAACCTGCAAGCCTCCAATCCTTAGCCAGCTTTGTTATGTGTCCAATAGGACTATAGCACGGTATCGGCCCCACTCTACTCCCATGCAGCTCCTCCAATAGAAATATATCACGACCCCTTCTGACCCCTGTCAGGCTAATAAATACAGCCCACTCCCTGCAACTCTTTCTCTCTCTCTTTTTCCTCCATTACAGATCCTCTCTGTAACAGTCCCTTTAATAAATCTCTTGGTACTGGCTGGGTGTGAAGTTATTACTGGTGCCAAAATTCTTTCATTGGTGCTGTGATTTGGATCAGGTGCTCTCCTGCCCTTGTGCGGGTCTATCCAAGTAGGTGGGATCGCTGACTCAGTGCTGGTGTCCACTCCAGCCCTCCTGGACCTTCCCCACAATTTTGAACATGTGACCTGCATCCACCAGCTACCATTAGATAGGTGAGTTCCCCAGACATGGAAGCCTGAAACTTGCCCAGGATCCCCAGGGGGGAACTGACCATTGATCATCCGGCAGCCCCTCCAACCCCAGGGTGAAGGGGAACACACCCTGCCTCAGCCTTCATGGTCACAGAGGACCCTAAAGACTTCCTCTTCTCTTTCATCTCTTAAACCTTAAAACTCCCACCGCTGCTGGGCTGCAGTGGGCCCCAGGGATCCCACGCCTGCTAAGCCACAGTGGCTTCCATAAAACTTTCTTTCTCTCTCTCCCCCTTCCCTAAGGAATCCCATGGGGTCCCACATCTGCTGGCCCACAGCAGATTCTGAAGGACTCATATATCTGTTGGGTAACAGGGACCCTCGGAGGCTCCATGTTTGATGCCCCACTGTAAGCCCTATTCGACCGGCAGCTATCTCAAACATGTGCCCACCCGCCGCCTGGTCAAGTGCTTTCTGTCTGGTTCAAAAATTCTTGCACTAGGTGCCTTGACCCCCTCAGTTCTCCAGGAGGACCCTGGCTGTGCCAAACCCCTGTGACAACAGGCTTTGCCACAGTCACACTTCTTGGACAGCCGACTCTTAAGGGGATGCCCTGTTTATTCCACCTGTCTCACCATGGGAGACTTGTCACCCCTGCTGGTTGATTCCCCTCTTAAATGCCTCTTAAAAAATCTCCTTACACTTTTTCTTTACCCTGATATCAAACCCAAATGCCTAATTCATTTCTGCATGCAAGACTGGCCAACATACCCCTTAGACAACCAAAATCAGTGTCCCCCCCAGGGGTCCCTCAATCCTATTATTATTTGGGACTTATATAATTTCTGTGAGCATTCAAAATGGTGGGTAGAGATTTCCTATTTTCAGTCCTTTTCCCTCCTCTGTGAACATCCCCTCGTCTGCCTCAATTGCAATCCCGCTAATCTCTACCATCTGCTCATACTAGCATCTGTCATCTCTTCTACAACTTCTCCTTCTCCCACTGTTCTATGCACACTTCAGCCTCCTCTCCAAAACTCCCCTCCCCCACTGCAGACACTGTAAGTCCCGGCTCCACTACCTCCTCCTCCATCTCAGATTTCAACCCTGCAGATGAGCCCCCCCTTACAGGCAGCCTCAACAGCCTCTGGTTCCCCTGCCCCCACTGCCTCTTCAGCCACACCCTCCTCCACTCCGGCAGCTCAATCTTTATACTGTCCTATTCCAACAACTCCTCTGTGCAGCCCCCTGGTAACCCAATCCAAGGCCGTGCCGACCCTACTAGCCCCCATTCACGAGGGGGTGGGTGCAGCATGTGTGGTTCGGATACTTGTCCCTTTTTCTATATCAGACCTCTTACAAATAGAGAAATGTCTCAGATCATACACAACTAACCCTGCCACCTACATTAAAGAGCTTCAATACCTCATCCAGTCTTATAGTCTCGCTTTTCATGATTTCTGTCTTATCCTCTCCCACACCCTACTTCCAGAAGAAATAGAAAGGTTTGGGAATAGGCTAGAACATATGAAAATGAAATACCTCAAACCACCCCCACTCACCCTCTTGGGGTGATGGCAGTCCCAGACCAAGACCCAGGCTGGGATTGCAACTCCCCGCTGGCATTGAAGCCTGGGACTGTTTTTCTACTTGCCTCCTTTCTGGATTGTGCAGGGCTGCACAAAAGACAGTTATCTTTGAAAAACTCCAGGAAGTCATTCAGGAAATAGAGGAAAACCCCTCCAACTTTCTCAGCCAGTTCACCAGAGCGCTCCAAAAATTTACTAACATAGACCCCAAAACCCCTGATGGCCGACAACTCCTAATGACATATTTTCTCTCCCAAAGCTATCCAGATATTAAGGCAAAACTGAAAAAACTCAACCGAGGCCCCCTTACTTCCCAACATGACGTTCTCACAGCAGCCTTTAAAGTATTCCATAACCAGGATGAGAAGGCAAAAAAACACAAACATCAAATGCTGGCCCAGGTCCTCCATGGCAACAGGGTCACCTCCGGTATCACCCAGGGTGGTGGCAATGCCCAAAACCAATGACAACCACCAGGATTCTGCTTCATGTGTGGGCAGCCAGGGCATTGGGTATGAGGGTGCCCCAACCCCGGAGTACTCCAAAGACCATGTCCTAGATGTGGACAGGCGGGACACTGGGCAGTGGACTGCCCCAGTCCCCAAGGAGGGACTGGGTCAACCACCCATCCCACTCTGGATCTGTTGGGCATGGCAGCAACTTTAAACTGATGGGACCTGGGGTCTCCCTTCCTGATACTAATCTCAAATCATCGGGAACCCAGGGTCACTATAATGGTTGACAGGCACCCCATCCACTTTCTCCTGGATACCGGAGCCACCCTTACTGTCATATGAGAGTTTTGGGGCCCGACTTCCCCGTCTAAGTCCCCTATAGTTGGGGTAGGGGACCAGTCCATCCTTCCACGCATAACTCCTACAGTTACATGCATCTTTGTAAACATCCTCTTCACTCATTCCTTTTTGGAAATGCCTCAGTGTCCTGTGCCTCTTATGGGCAGAGACATTTTAGCCAAGTTTCAGGTGTCCATCACCTTTAACTCAAGTGCGGCCCTCTGCAACCCTTTCCCTACAACCCCGTTCTTGGCCCTTTTAACCACCGATAATTCTGACACACTTCCCCCTTTGCCCTCCTTGATAGTGAATCCTCAAGTATGGGACATAGACTTTCCCTCCCTAGCACACTGCCCCCCAGTCCATATTCAACTTACAAATCCTTCTGCATATCCTAATCAGCCACAATATTCTCTTCCTACCTCCAATCTTCTAGGACTCCAACCTGTCATTAACTCTTTGCTACAAAAGGGATATCTGTGCCCCACTAACTCACCATTCAATAACCCCATTTTTAGTGGTACGAAAACCAAATGGCACTTACCGCTTAGTGCAGGATCTAAGACTCATTAATGCAGCTGTCATCCCCATCCACCTGCTAGTTCCTAATCCCTGACTATCTTATCTTCAATTCCTCCAACCGCTACTCTCGGTTCTCAACCTTAAAGATGCATTCTTTACCGTCCCCTTGGCAGCATGCTCACAAAACATTTTCGCATTCACGTGGACTGATCCAATATCTCGCCATTCACAACAACTCATTTGGACAGTCCTACCACAAGGCTTTCAAGATAGCCCCCACCTGTTTGGTCAAACCTTAGCAGCAGATCTTAAGTCTCTCTCACTTACCAAATTCACCCTTATTCAATACGTAGATAACCTCCTCCTGTGTAGCCCTTCCTTAGCTGATTCTCAAACAGACACTACACTCACCCTTAACTTTCTTGTGGAGAAAGGATATCGGGTATCCCCTCAAAAGTTTCAACTCTCTGTCACACAAGTCACATATCTAGGGGTAGCCATCTCACACCAACAGAAGGGTATAATGACAGATCAGAAGGCCCTAATTAAATCCCTATATATACCTAAAACTAAGTAGGAAATCCAATCATTTTGGGGGCTAGCGGGACACTTTTGGGTGTGGATTCCCAACTTTGCCTTACTAGCGAAGCCACTCTATACTATCACAAAGGGAGACCCCAATGAGCCACTCCTAACACCCTCCTCCATTAAACAACCTTTTTTTGCCCTCCAGCAGGCCCTCCTGAGGGCCCCCACTCTTCATCTGCCAGATGTACACTGACCTTTCATCCTATATGTCCACGAAAACAAGGGGGTGGCGTTGGGAGTCCTGGGACAACTTTTGCACAAACATTTGCCCCAATGGCCTATCTTTCAAAACAGACCACACTGTCCAGGGCTGGGCCCCATGTCTGTGAGTCCTGTCTGCTGCCCACATGTTGGTGTGTGAATCTAAAAAACTCACCTTTGGGGCCCCTATTACCATAACCTCCCCCCACCATCTACAGCACCTCCAAAGCTACAAGGGCCTTCAAATGCTGCCTCCCGGTAGAGTCCTATCACTCCTTGTTTTCTTTCTACAGGATCCCTCCATATCCTTTCAAACTTGTGCACCCCTACACCCAGCCACGTTTCTCCCTTCTTCCACAGACCCACTAACCCATGACTGCATAGAGACTGTTGAGGCTCTCCTCCCTTGCCCAGTTCACATCCAGGAAGGCCCTTTGCCCTCCCCCTCCTATACCTGGTTCACTGATGGCAGCTCCTTCCTACACAATGGGTCCCGGATTGCGGGATACACCATCACCTCTATTACACACATCATTGAAGCAAAGCCTTTCCCGCCAGTCACCACTAACAAACAGTTAGAACTTATAGCTGCCATTCAGGCATTTCAGCTAGTGACTGGACACTCTCTTTCTCTTTATACTGATTCCAAATATGTTTTCCATATTCTCATCCCATACTCGGCCATTTGGAAGGAAAGGGGACTATTTACCACCAAGGGATCAGCAGTGGTTAATGCTAAACTAATTTCTGATCTTCTTGCCACCTCCTTACTTCCCACTAACATTGGCATTTCTCACTGTAAGGCTCACCAGCCAGACTCCTCACCCATCACTCAGGGAAACACCAGGGCGGATAATGTGGCCTGACAAGCAGCTTTAACACCTGTTCCTGCCTTGGCTGCTGTTGCTCACCCTGACCCAGACCGCACATTCCCCACTAATTCACCACCCTCAACCTCCCCCTTCATTACAGACCTTATCCCATACCTACACTCAATCTTTCACACCAATCCTTCCACACTGATGTCTTTCCTAACAAACTTTTACTCTCTCACTTCCCAACATAAGGAACTCATAAAAAGCATTATCTCACAATGTTCCACCTGACAGCGAACCAACCCCGATACCCCTCTAAAACCGGGAAACTTTCCTACCCATCAAGTTCGGGGACAACCTCCAGGAGCGGACTGGCAGGTTGACTTCACTGTCATGCCCGCAGTACGCAACCTAAAATACCTCCGTGTCTTCGTGGACACCTTTTCCAGGTGGGTAGAAGCATTTCAACCTCAAATAAATGAGCAGCAACAGTAGGAACTGTCCTTGCTAGCCATATCATTCCCAGGTTCGGTGTCCCCATGTCCCTACTATCTGACAATGGACCCAAATTCACTTCACAGGTGGTACAGTCTCTAACCACTGACCTTCACATTGATTGGCATTTCCACATCCCATACCGCCCACAGTCATCTGGAAAGGTAGAGCGAACCAATCAGACCCTTAAAGACATCCTCACTAAACTATCCCTCAAACTACATCAAATCTGGGTCACCCTCCTTCCTTTGACCCTCTCCCGCTTATGAGTTCTCCAAAAAAAAAACCGTCCCAACTCTCACCTTTTGAAGTAATGTATGGCCATCCAGCGCTGCCTCCAGGAGTCCCCACCTCAACCCCTCTGACACCCACTCACATGCTTCACCCCTGTTGTCTTTCATTCGTTCCTACATTTGGGAATATCAAAATCTCCTCTTACCTGTTTCACCCAGCGGTCAAATCCCACCTCCCCTCCTCCCTGGACAGTCGGTCTATCTCTCTGACCCAGAAACAAGTCTCTTTTAAACCCAAAGTGGTCTGAACCTCTTCAGGTAATTTTATTGACTCCCACGGCCGCAAAATTCTTCACGGACCATCGTCAGGTCACCCCATGGATTCACATCTCCTGCTTAAAACCTGCTGCCCCTCCTTCCTCACATCTCACCCATAATATCTGTCCACCCACCTCCAGGTATACATGCTCCAAGGTTACAGACCAACCACTTAAGCTTCGCCAGTCTCGACTCACCACTCATCCCAACCCAAATCCAAACCAACATCCTGGATACAACACAGAACACCTGTGACCCTTGGTCCCTCTCCTTTCTTGGCCTGATTGCCATCCTACTTACTATATTACTCACCTGTTCGACACCCACAAGCTGGCCATCTGTGGCAAAAATTCTGTTGGCTACTACCTATCTCCTAATTGTCACAGGCTTTGTTTTCCTCAAATGCCTCCTTTAAACACCAAAGTAGCCCCAGTCTTGCCTCCAAAGTCACTTCCCTCTTATTTCTCATCCTTTCACTAACCCAAACCTACCAACCTCACTCCTATTATGCGCCAGGTAACTTTTCCTGGAAAATAATAAATGCCACTACACAAACGGTAGTCTCCACCTACCTTGGACACTGGCAGCCAACATTTAACTTTGATCTTTGGAAACTATGGCCCAGCCCATCCATTGTCCCCAAGTGATGGGGAGGCTCTTCCACCAGAGGATGAAGATGTAGTTATGGCAGTCTGGAAGATGAAATTCAACTCAAGAACATCAAGTTCTATGTCTGTCCTGACACGGGAGACAAACACTGCCACAAACCCCAGCAGTTTCACAGTGCTGCCTGAGGATGTGAAACCATAACCCCATGGAAAGGCAACTCTGACCCTTACATATCAATTGTAAGGCTGCCCTCCACTTCTCCCTGTACACAACCCCAAACCTGCAATCCACTATGGCTTATCATCACCCTAGCAGTTCTGGGGGATACTTTTAGCCTTCAAAAAACATGGGACACTGGAAAAACGTGGGGCCTTCGACTGCACATGCCTGGAACCAATCCAGGCATGTTATTCACAGTCCAACGAAGACCTGTTCCGTGCACCTCCAATCCCATGGAACCATTGCGCAAATAATTCTACCCAAACCTATACCCATGGACTCAAAAATTCAACTCATAACTTCTCCCCTCTCACCCCAAAGGGGGTAACAATCATCTCACCTGCTTTAAAGGCCTCCCCATCCCCTTACCGCCTGATTGCTTCCTTCACTTACTAACAGCAGTAGACCTTCTACTTAATAAAACCTGCCCCTCTTTGGCAAAAGATTGCTGGTTATGCATAAACCCACGGCCCCCATATTACTTGGGAGTCAGGGCAGTTTCTTTAGTAGGCAATGCAGAAATTAACATAAAGATACTTGCTCTTACCGATGTACAAAATAAGCAATTTTGTCCCGGGGCCACTCATCCCACACTGACACTGGATGACCTCCAGGGACAAGGAACGTGTCTCTTCCCCCCAACATTTCCCATAACTACATCCCCCCTCCAATTGTCCTGCAACAACACTTCTCATATTAATATCACTACCTTCCATAATGAAACCCTCCCCCATTTCACCATGGCACCCCCTACCACGTGGTTTGCCTGTACCTGAGGAATCACCCCCTGTTTCAGCCTACAGCATCTCAAAGACACAACAGAATTGTGCATCTTGGTCCACATTCTACCCCAGGTCTACATTTATAAAGAAACGGAAGGTAGACAACACCTCAGACTCTTTAACACCACCCGCTCAAAACGGGAAGTGTTAGTCCCTTTACTAATGGGACTAGGCATTGCCGGAGCTACAGCCATAGGCATGGCCTCCTTAATTCTGGGCGACCAAAGTCTTAAATAGCTTAGTACTCAAATTGACACTGATTTACACCTACTAGAATCGAGCGTGTCTCAATTAGAACAACAGCTTGACTCTCTCGCTGAGGTAGTATTACAAAATAGACAAGGCCTAGACATCCTTTTCCTAAAACAAGGAGGGTTGTGCATAACTCTAGGAGAAGCCTGCTGTTTTTATGCCAACAAACCAGGGATAATAAGAGAAACCCTAGCTCAAATAAGGGACAATATACAACACCAGGAATTGCGAAACCAGACCTTATGGCAACTGGTATCAAACCCTCTTCTCATGGCCCCCCTGGTTCACCACCCTAGTCTCGGCAATAGCCAGCCCAATAATCCTCCTACTATTAGCTGTAACCCTAGGACCATGCATCATCCAATATCTCCATACCTACATGAAGACTACTGTCTCAAATTTTTCAAATCAAAGCCTTAACCTCCTGTTGCTCAATAGCTAACAACCGCCTCCTGTAAAACATCCAGAGCTATAACAACCAAATGTTCATCTAATTTTTTCTTTTAGATATGCTCTCTTCCAGGTTTTCTACCTACCTCCACAGTCTGCTCCAGGACAGCTGGTTACCACCATCCCCGTGCTCATTAGAAGACTGGCCAGAACAGGTCGCTGTTCTACACTTACAAGGAACCTTCATGGAACTCTCACCTGTGGAAATCTACACCTTCAGCGCCTACCTTTGGGCCCTGCTCTGGCTGGTTCTGCACACTTCCACCACCTTACTCCCACAATGCCCCCAACCAGCAGGAAGTAGCCTGAAACAGTAACGATGCCCCTCCCCATAAAAACATAAAAGTTGGGAATGAAGGATGCAGGAAGTGACCAGAGGTGCAGCTCCCAAAATGGCGCTGAGCATGGTGAGGATACACCAGACAACAAAGGCCCTAGGTCCCTGCTTCTGTGTGCCTAATTCCCTGCATGTGCAAAGTTCAAACCTGCAAGCCTCCAATCCATAGCCGGCTTTGTTATGTGTCCAATAGGACTATAACATGGTGTTGGCCCCACCCTACTCCCATGCAGCTCCTCCAATAGAAACATAGCATGGCCCCTTCCAGCCCCTGTCAGGCTAATAAATACACCCCACTCCCTGCAACTCTCTCTCTCTCTTTTTTTCCTCCGT
Source organism: Cephalopachus bancanus (assembly GCA_027257055.1). Classification (NCBI taxonomy): domain Eukaryota; kingdom Metazoa; phylum Chordata; class Mammalia; order Primates; family Tarsiidae; genus Cephalopachus; species Cephalopachus bancanus. Next base: position 141,593 of record JAPVLO010001132.1, on the reverse strand, counting down.
TACAGATCCTCTCTGTAACAGCCCCTTTAATAAATCTCTTGGTCCTGGCAGGGTGTGGAGTCATTACTGGCACCAAAATTCTTTCATAGGTGCCATTAATATTCCCATTTGATGGATGAGGAAACAGGCTTTAGACATAAGATACCTTGATTCATATCTTATAAATGGGTGGAAAAGCTGCTATTTGAACACAGATGTGTTGGACTCAAGTTTTTAGCAGGAGGATAGAGGTAGATGAAGCTGTCTCTGAAGCCAGGTCATCACTTACTTGCTTTGAAACTTGGGCTCATAATCTCTCTGTCTCCTCAGTTTCAGATCCATAAAATGTGAATGAGATATAATTAGATGAGTCAGTATATAGCATAGCATATGGAATATAGAAGTACTTCAATGTTTATTGGTGTCATCAGTATTATAGATGTTTTCTAGTGGCAACCAAGTGGAGGAATTTGTTTAGAATTTATAAATGCATATCACAAGCAGAACATATTTGAATAGGGACATTCTCTGCGTCTGACTTAAACTAATCTGCCCATTGATGCCATCATAAATTCATAGAGAGTTCATGTTTGCAGAAGACTGCACATTACAACTTTTTATGACCAAACCATAAAGATGAAAAGTAGCATTTTTTTGTTCCTACAGATTATGTCAATTCTGCCCTCATTTTATACTCAACTAACATTAGAAATAAAATATAACTGAGGAGATATTTCTACAATGAGAATAGTAGTGTTATTCTTCATCAGACTGGAATTTTAGAATTTTGCCCATTCTTTAATTCACAATCTCTCTCTGTACTCTGGTCTGTTGTTTCTTTTCAACATAACTTCAGAGATACAGAGATTGATTAGTTTTGTGCCTCAAAGGACATAATTCCAATTGCTCTAATGAGTCTAAAGGAAGTTGTGAGAAACAGCACATGATTTCAAAAAGAAGAGGATTTGTAACTGGTAGGAATTGGAGACATATTGATTCTTCCTTGGCCCCCCTTCCCCACTTACCCACTTACTCTGTATTATCTTCTTTGGTCAAGTTCAGCTATTTTGACTTTCTGGGAAAATACAACAAGAGAATGGTTTTATTCTAGTCATTAGGATTATGTTATTGAATAATTCAATATATTTTATTTTAAAAGTGGAATTGAATGGTATATGATAAATGTAGAAGAGCAGTTTTGAGAATGAAGTGACCTAAGTAATAATTTACCTTTTGAGAAGCTATGATTTGACCTATTTAATAAAGGAAATAGATTGAATTGTGTTTTTCTTAAAATTCTTATTTCCTTGCCATTTTTTACTTAAAAAGACGAGTAGAGTAGCTATATACTATCTTGAACTCCTGGGCTCAAGCAGTTCTCCTGCCTTGGCCTCCCAAAGTGCTAGAATTACAATCATGAAACACTGTACCCAGTCATATTATCTGTACCCAGTCATATTATCTGTATACTCTCCTGCCCTGAGAGCCTCAGTGCCTACCTCTTCCTGGTGAGGTGTGATGAGAGACTGATGTGCTTTGGAAAATATGGTGGATTCAGTCTCAGATGGAAGAGTTTGGCTGATGAAAATATCTGACAGTCTTTGTTAAATTACTTAGCCGATATTTAATGCTTTGCTTTAAGTGGTGCTGATTTCTATATTCACACGATAGTAATACATAGGACAGTGCCAAAAGAAAAATAAGTCCTGTATTAACTGTGTTTGAGTCTATTCTCTCAATGCAAGGGAAGCTGAGGAGGGGGCAGGGACACCAGAAAGTCTCTGGTGTGGTAGCTGGGAGGTAGGTAGAGTGTGATGTGCTCAGGGATCTTTACCTGTGATTGAAGAGCAGCGCCTGATACTGGTGGAGAAGAAAGGCTTGCTGCTAATTGATTGAATAGAATATATATGGAACCAATCACAGGGTGCCCTGGGGAGAATGGTGGGAAATGTGTCCGGAAGGTGACAGGCTGGGTAGAGAATCTGCTGAGGAACTAAAACTCGGTCCTTCTGGGAAGTGGCTCACGCTTGGGTCTTGAGGCCAGTGAGGAAGCACAAGCCCTTCTCAGGTGACCTGTGCAAGACATCACTTTATTTGTTGCAGCTGCAAATACTGTCATCCCTCTTTCTTGCAGGGTTACATTCCAGAATCCCTAGTGGATGCCTGGAACTGCCGATAGCACCTAACCCTACGTAACCTATGTTTTTTCCATCTGACAATGGAGGCGTCACTGAATGACCCACAGGCAGGAAGCATAGACAGTGTGGATATTGGACAAGTAAGATTCACATAATTGGTAGGATGATGGGAGATTTCATCATGCTACTCAGGACAACATGCATTTTTAAAACTTATGAATTGTTTATTTCTGATTTTTTTTTTTTTGAGTTGAAGTCTCACTCTGTCACCCAGACTTAAGTGCAGTGGCCACCCCAGGATAGTGCATCCTCGACCTGCTGGGCTCCGGCCATCCTTCTGCCTCAGTCTTCCAAGTAGCTGGAACTACAGGCACACGCTACTACGCCTGGCTAATTTTTTGATTTATTGTACAGATGAGGTCTTGCCATGTTGCCCAGGTAGGTCTCAAACCCATAGGCTCAGGCAATTCACACACTTTGGCCTCCCAAGGCATGGGATTACAGGCTGAGCCACTGAGCCTGGCCCTATTTCTGCAATTTTCATTTAATGTTTTTGGACCACAGTTGACCATGGGTAACTGAAACTGCTGAAAGTAAAACTGAGAATAAGGGGAGACTACTGTACATATGACCATATATACTATGATACATCCTGTTGAAGGTATTATTGTGTACAATAGTATATACACTAATGCCCATACTGTGTACGCTATTGCCCTTACAATTGTACATGTTGTAGTGAGCCTTATGCTGAGTTGGCATGTTGTGTGACCTATACAGAAGGGCACAGCCCATGTAAATCAGAAGATAAAAGATGTGATGTTGTGCCAAAGAAAGACCATCACATGCCTGCAGTCCTGAGCTGGAGGGGCAGCATATATATGTAGGAAAACATTTCTTTTCAAACAGGCAGTTTGCTGCAGTGTGACTGAGGCAAGGGCACTGATTCCAAAATTGCAATTTTTAACCAACATTGACCTTTTAAACCCTTCTAATAATTTTATTTGTCATCTGTGCTATGAACATAAAAAAAATGGCACACCACTGTGGTGGGCTCTGAAAGAATTTGAGCCAGGAGACTCTTTCACAAGGCTGTGTCCTAGAGACATTATTCTGGTAGAGTTGTGGAGGGGGGTGACAGAAGGGACACATGAAGGTAGGAGGCACATTTCATAAGTTACTGTCTTTTGTGTACAAGATGATGGATACTGGCACTGAGGGACTCACAATGAAAATGGAGAGAGGTTCTGGAAGACAGATGTTAAATGGCAGAATTAGCATGTTTTCCATGAGCGGTTGCTGAGGGAGCTGAAAGAGAGAGAAGATACAAGGAGGGCACTGGGACTTTTGTTTATGCAAGTGAGAAAATGGCAGTGTCAGTGCCAAATAGGGAATCAAGAAGAAGGTACAGGTGTGGGGGATGTCAGCATGATCATCATTTCAGTTTGGAATATATTGAATATATGTGTCAGCCTTTCAGGTAAACATGTTCAACTGAAAATACAGGACCTAATTTTAAAATAAGTCTTTTCTTTTTAAAGAGATTAGTTCTTACTTTGTTGTCCAGGCTGATCTCAAACTACAGGTGTCAAGCAATCCTCCTGCCTGGGTCTCCAAAATCACTGGACTGACAGACTCAAAAGAGAAATTCAAATCCTGAAACTAATCAAGGAGAAGTTGAATTCCAAGGAATGTTTCAGGGTAAATTAAAAGGAGAATAAAGCTATGATTAGATATACTTGTGATTAAAAGTATTAAAGTTTAGAGATAATAGTTCAGATATATCTTGGCATTCCTGTTTGCCTTTCAGAGGTTTAATATTCATTAATTTTGCTTGGCCTACAATTTCATATTTTCCTCTGTCATACTTAACTGGGGATATCTACAGTTTAAGTCGGTAGGGATCATATATGGCCAGGATCAATTTAGCACAACAGTATTTAGAGGCCAAATACCTAAGAGGAAATAGCATCTGAAATGCTGAGTTTGAAATTATGATGGGGCAATAGCGATACCATAATAGTATGTTATAAGAAAAGCTAGCTCAATTTCATTGACTAGAAATATTTTAAAATGATGCAATTCTTTGTAAAATTTACTCGCTGCAAAATAAAGACTATGCTTTTGAATATTAGAGAATATTTCTTAAAAGTACTGTAGTTGAACCTTAGCCAAACTTAATGATTGAGTATGGAGTGAATTTTTTTCTTCTTTTCCCCAGTCTTGAATCCATCAATTCAGGAAGGAAATATAAGTTAATGGAGCATAAGTTTAAGTTCTAAATACAGTGTTTTGAGAACTTTTCTGCTTAACTGTGAGTCCATTGTGAATATGATCTGTTTTGAAATAAATGCTTCCATAAGAAATTGGAGAACATTTCAGACCAAAAGCACCTTTTCCCCCTGCATCTAAGACTTGAATAACAACTTTTAATTTTTGTTGTTTGGTTTAGAAGGGGCTGACAAGTTACACCTTTTAGATTTCATCTTCCTTGGGTGATGTTTTTGAGCAAATGCCTAGTGTTATACTTAGAGTTGGTGTCAAGTTTTAGGGTTTCTTTTCTTCCTGCTTAATATTACTTGTGAATTTACTTCGTATCAGAAGAAGAATGCTCAAGTATCTCGTTATAGCGATGTCTAATGATAAAATGTTGGTAGAGTATCCTAGGGATGATACACGGACTAAAAGCAGATTATTGTTTCTTATATTTTGTGTTTTCATAAATAGGTGAAGGATATTGATGTATTTAAGGTATATTCTCTCACATTAAATAAATTTACAATAATATTTTATTATGAACATTAACACACATTTCTCAATGAGATATCACAAAATGGTTCATAAAGTTTTCACAATTTAAGTGACTTTATATCTTTTAAGAAGAGACACTTAAATAGGGGCATCACCATTAGGATGTAGATATACTGATTTTTTAAAATTATTTTATTTCACTGGGTGCAATGGCTCACACCTGTGATCCAAACACTTTGGAAGGCCAGGGCAGACTGACTGCTAAAGCCCAGGAGTTTTAAGAATGACTGTTGATTCCTTTGGGTTTTTGGTTGCCATGAATTGTAACTTTTTACTGTTAGAAATGGGTCACATTATTGTCTAGTATTGGAAATATCATTAAGCGGTGATGGGAAGTCTGGTTAAGAGGAAAGTGAAATGAAAGAGCATCTTATGGATTTTTTTAGTAGTCCAAGATGCCAGGAAAGCTAAGGGAAAAAGAAAAGGATTTCTCTTTAAGATACTTATAAATTCACTAAATGAATCATAAAAATGGAGGTAATAACATTGACCTTGTATGGTGAAATCAACTTAGAATCTGGCATCACTAGGATATCAGAAACTAGATGACAGAGATTCTTTGAACAAGATTCTTTTCAGTTTGTCATCCAACCATTACTAGAGGTAAAGAAAAAAAAAAAAAGGAAATATCACCTCACAAATAGGATAACACAGTCCAACAATAACTTCAACTAATTTCAGCACAATTCTCTTTTTTTAAAAACAAGATTTTCTCGATAGACTTGCTTTACTCTTGTTCTGTATAAAAATAAAAATAAATATGAAATGAACTGTGATGAGCACTCATTTAAGTGGAGCATAGAAAGTCCTCCTGTCCTGCAAGCCTTCCTGCTGCCTGCACATTCCTCAGAGACTTTCCCTGGGAATTCTAATTATGAGCCTCATTCTACACAGAGTCCCAAGAGTGGATTTTTGTTTTTATTCAGAGAGAGAAAATAAGAGTAGAAAATTGGAAAACCCAGTCTTTTATCCCAGTTTAGGAAGAATTAACAACTGCTATCCTCAGTATTCCTGTAATGAGTGACTTCAATATTGGGATAGTATCAACACTTTGAGAATATTGATTATTTAGTATCATTCCAGTTGTAGTGGTAATTGTTTAAAGTGTAGTTTTAATATCATAATTGCTGAATATAGTTTCTACCAAAAAAGGAATTAGTCAATTTTATTAATTTCTTTATCCGGAAACTTTTTACCAAAGGGAACTGAGTGGGGAAAAGCATTGTCATTTGCCAGATAACCCATCCTTGGAGCAGGTGATGGACCTGAGAGGGGAAAGGGCTTTTAAGATCATTGTTCAAGTATATATAGGCATTACATCAACTTTATGATATGCTATTATTCTCTTCCATGTTGGCTCTACATTCCACCTAATAGTAGATTATTTCAGTCAGCCTGTTTTCATTTCAAACACAAATAACTTCTGGGAAAGTTAAATATGTTGGTTTTGCCCACCTTATAAATATATAATTTTATTATGTTGAGAAAATTTTCTGTTACCCAAAGTTAAAAAGTAAAACAAGTTGACAGAAATTAAATTTTGACGTCATTAGTGAAGACTTGGTAAATAAGTATTTATAATTATTTATGTGGCAATTTAAAGAAAAATACTGTCATTTTGTTTTAAAAACCCCCAACATTGAAACATTACAACCTTTTTGGTAAGGGATGTGCCTGGTCTAGCAGGTGATGAAAACACCAGTAGCTTAAGATTATTGCCAATTAGTTGGTAAATGTGTTCAAAATTTTTTTTTTCTCTTTTTGCTACAAAATCAACCATGTAGTAGAAATAACTCTGCAAGGACTCAAAACAACAATTATTACAACAATAGAAAAATCTGAGCTCTTGACTCACCTGCAATATTTGATCTTGGATTAGTTGCTTCACCTCAATTTTCTCTTTACAGCATAGGTGAGAAACGTATCCTGCTCACCTAGCAAGTTGTGAGGGTCATACACCTTATTGCATCCCTACATCAATTGTTCACAGTATTTTATATCCATTATAGGGTGTTAAAAACCTCTAATAACTCAAACAATTCCAAGCATACTGGTACAGTATTTAGATATGTAGTACACATATAGATGATCCAATTTGAATTATCAAATAAAGACAATGGTCACAAAGCAAATGAGGCAAATATTTACAATAATTTAAATTACATAACTTATCTAAGACATGCCCACTACATAAAATAAAACCCATCTGCAAAGGTATATCATTTTTCCTGCAACTGGGACTCTGGTGAATGAAAAATAAGAATTTAGAATTAATTTTGCTTAAAAGTTGAAAATTTTTCATTCTCCCTTCTAAGCAATCACCTTCAACTCAGTATTAGCTGCTTAATCTGGAGAACAGAGTGATACCCTGAACATACTTTGGCCAGGTGTCAGGGTCTAACATCCCTTTTTTAGAAGTTCGTTTTATCTGTTACTTTGTTGTTCTCTTCATATTGTCTATTTTAGACAAAGAAGACAAAGACTTCTTGGAGGTATAGGTCCAGAAAAAGGGAAAATTTGGGAAAAAGTCACCCTGGAACTTACTGAATACTTGCCAGAGTCCAACTCAAGGAGAGAGTCAGGGCCTGAAGGGGGAGAATCAGGAACAGCGAAGAAGAATGACAGGAGTCGACTTCATGGGTAGAGTTCAGGACTCTGCCAATTTTTATTCAATTCTTGCATGGTTATATAGTTTTTTACTGACCCCTGTACCCACAAGAATGCAACACACATTACACATTAAATGTTTACATCATTTTTTTTCCCTTTTGTTTATGGGGAAGTTGAACTTTACAAGTTTCATTTTGTTCCTTCCTGCTACTGGTGGTGTTATTTATGTAGCAAAACAGTAGCTGCTAAGAATTTATCAGCCACAACCTATGACCTCTAGGTCAACTGAATATCTTCCCTTCGCTATTCTATTTCTAATCTATTTTCTTAATACACTTTTAGCAGCAATATATTGACTTGTTTTTTCTTTTATATAACCACCCTTATCTTCCCCACTATGAATTCTTAATACTCTATATTAATTAATTTTACTATCAATTTAAAAATTTAATTTTCTTAATTTTAATTGCCTTATCTATATTACTTGCTATTTTCTTATCACCTATTTTACATTTTATATTTCTAAACAAAACTTATGTTTAAATCTACACATATATGAAATTAATCTTACTTCTAATCCTAAATGTATTTAATTTTAAACCTACATTAAGTGTGTAAAATTTTAAGTTTAATTATTTCCTATTCCTTCTATTAGTTATATTTAACTAATACCTACATCTATAATAAACATTTATCTTTCAATTATAACTGTTATTTATTTATTTCTAGTCCTTACTTTAATTTTAACTCTTTTTCTAATTTTTTCTTAAATAAAAAGGCATGTCTGTGACTTGTTTTTCCCGAAAACACCTGTTTTTGGAGATACTCTGTCTCAGTTTCTCACTTCCTCATCAATCACAACTGTCAATGTTGTTACTTATAAAGGGTATGAGGAAGTACTTGTTTATCCTTTTTAGCTAAAGTTTGCAAAATTTCATGGGAAAGGGGTAGTAAAACATTCCCTTGTCCCTTCAGGGGGGAAATTTTTGCTGTTGTGCCTTTTTAAACATTTCTATAAATAGGTTTACTGCTAATTCCACATCCTTGCACATTCTAGCTAATTGTTTTATTTATCAAGGGAAGTGGTTTTCAAGCCTAAGCACGCATTCCTTTAAGATCTAAAGGAGTCGTTCAATAGGGTCCATGGGCCTCTACCTCCATCATGGCCGCTTCCCACTGGGGCTCTGCTCCCAGTTATCATTTTTCCCACTTTCGGGTAACCTCCGTTTTGCCTCTTTAGGGGTTGCAGCCTCCGGCAAATACTGAACTGGGCCATGGACTTAATGTGTGCATTCTCCTTGCAGATTGGGCATTTCCTGTTTTACAAATGCAGAGTTCAAACTTTAGAAATGTTCATCAACTTCCCTGAGTCACCCTTTTAAGTGAGTGATCCATGGAACTAAGCTCTGACCTCACTGGTCTGCCTCAAGTCCATGTTCTTCCCTTTTCACTCTACACCTTGTAGTAAATTAATTTTAGAGATGTTTTCCTCTTCAAAATGAGTGCATGCTCAGCATTTGAAGTAGAAGTGGGGTGGGTAAAAGAGGACAGAGAACAGAGCTGGAAGCTGAACAGCTTGTCAGTCAATACAGGGCAGCCCCTTGGCACTCAGTGGGTGCTGGATCCTTGTGTTAGTAGGTTTGCCTTTGTCATGAGGATCTTTGATGGACTCAGTAGCAAAGCTGACATGGCCATGAAGAAAGCTTTGACTGTTTCCTTCTGCATTTTTTTTTTTAGTTGGAGTCTCACTCTGTCACCCAGACTGGAGTGCAGTGTCCGCTCCCAGCCACCACAGCCTCAACCTGTGATACTTCTGTCTCAGCATTCCAAGTAGCTGGAACTAAAGGTGTGCACTACCATGTCTGGCTTGTCCTTCTGTATTAAATCTCAGTGCTGAGATGAAAAGGGACGGGCCTCTTCATTGTGTGAATACCTGAGACCAAAGATGATAAATAACTATGCCTTTAGAGTGTTTACTCCAGGTTTTCTGTTTACATTTGACCCAATTTTATTCTCTTACTGGAAAGTAAAATTGGAACGAAGAGAAAGAGGAGCAAGTACAAGATAAAGTAAAATGAAACTCAATTTTGTAAACAGAATCCTTTTTACATGCAAGTTGACTGTGGATTTAATGCATTCAGAAACCCGTTGTGGACATATTTGTAACAGAACTTCACCTTATTCATTCTGTATGCTTGGCAGGGGAAAGGCTAAAATAAAAGCCACATTCCAAAGGGTCCCCAAAGGGAAGCAAGGTCACATTCTACTCAAAATTATATAGGAACATGGCCCAAACAGAAGAGTGTTAATGCAGTTGCACACCTGGGAATCATTCTTCCAGAATTTTGTAATTGTGTAGCCATTTTTTGAGATTCTATTGTAAATGTGTTGCAAAAATTGCACTAGATAAGAAAGACTATGAAATAATTTAATCAAGTTACCTCAGTTGATCTTATAACTATTTTTTGAACACTGAAATAAAATAACATGAAAAGGCTTATTGATTAATTCCACTATCATAATAAGCTTGCAGAAATGTCATAGGAACTATATTTTGATTTTTTTTCCCGGAGTAATTTGGCCCATTCTCAAATAAAACTTTTATTTATTTTTTATCTCAAGCAGCCTTATTATAAACAGTTGTATTTTGCATTGTTTCATACTTGACTTTTCAGGTTAATAAAATGGATTTGCAAGGCAAAGGCAAAACTTTGAGAAGCAAGGAACTAAAAGTTGTTAATTGGTAATTACACTAAAAATAGGAATAAGTAGCAATGTCACTTTAACTCGTTTTCTGGGAAGACATTCCAGAATTTGGGGGATGACAAAACATCTGGGTGCTTAAGGCCCAAGAAGAAGATGGGACTTCAGACTTTTGAAATAGTTTTTGCTTACAACCAACTTACCTCAAAATGCAGAGTGTAAAAAAGTTAATTTAAATGTTGGTTACAAATTCCAAGAGATGTGGAGATGTAACCCAGAAAGACAACATGACCTAAAGAGTGAAACATGGGTTTGAGAAAGTGGACTTTTGGTAACCCTGTTTAAGTTGCTGTTTTTGTAAACTTTGTAGTGAGGAAATTCAGTTTCTATACCTTAATACCAATTGCAGGTAAAATGAAATGCGTTTTTTGTTTGTTTGTTTGCTTGTTTTTTTCTGGGAAGTAACATAGAAGTACAGCTTTCCCCTTTTTGAAGATGACATGGGGCTAGAGCAAAGTTTTGGTATTTCTGAGAAGTCCAAGATTTCAGCACCTGGCTCTTCTGATCCAAATGCTTCTTAAGGGATTTATTTCCCTTTGTCAATGGGAAATCCAACTGAAATAATCAAAATCAATTGTTGATGAAACTTGTGAGGCATTCTTTGCTAACCTAGAAGTATTCTCCATATACACCAGTGGTTCACAAACTTTTGGGGAGTGCTATAACCAGCTATGTACATCATAAGAGTTGTAAACCTTTTCTTCAGATCATTTCAGACATTCACAGAGTGGTTTCCAAAGGATCCCAGGCCTGAAGACCGTTTTTGGGTGATGGGTTGTGAATCTCAGCACCACTGGGTGTATGTCCTGAATCTGAACATCCACACCTGGGTCATCTTCTCTCAATGCAAAGCTGCTCCCATAGCTCAGTCACCATGGCATGAAGAGGAACGCTCTTCCTGTCCTGCCATCTCTGCCTCTCCTCCCAGGTGTCAGAAGACCTCTCTTGAGGGAGCGCACAACTTCATGTCACTATGTTTTCCAAAGTTTGGTCTTATGTTTCAGCAGGTTTCCTCTTCTTCCCCCTTTCTCTGCGCAAAGACCCTGTTCCCTCCTCCATGACTGGACTGCCAGCCCTTCCCTCTCCCCACCCCGCTTTCCCTCTGCAGCCTAGAGTGACCATGACTACTCTCAATGACCTTTAACACCATCTATCCTTTGTTCCAGACACACAATGTCTGTTGTTCTCTTTTTTGATTTTAACGTTGTTTTACTAAAAAATATTCCTACTATACACATATGAGAAAAGAATAGAAATGAGACCAATTTTAATAAGGTCTTAGCATTATGATATATTTTCACCAGATTCTTTTTTTTTTTTTTTGAGATGGAGTCTCACTCTGTCGCCCAGACTGGAGTGCAGTGGCCGCCCCCAGCCACCGCAGCCTCAACCTGCTGGATTCCAGCGACCCTTCCACCTCAGCCTTCTGAGTAACCAGAAATACAGGCATGTGCTACTATTCCTGGCTGTTTTTTTGATTTATTGTAGAGATGAGGTCTCACCAAGTTGTCCAAGCGGTCCTCGAACCCGCGGGTTCAGGCAATCCACTCACCCCAGCCTCTCAAAGGCACGGGGATTACAGGCTAAGCCACCGAGCCCGGCTTAACATTATTTCTTTTTCTGAGGATAGCAGCTCTGGTCTATCCAATGTAACTGCAATTCTTTGAGAAAAGATAATGCTTTCTTTTTGTTTGGTTCATTCAACAGTGCTTGGTACACTGCTCAGGGATTCTTAATAAACAATATACATGCATGCAATTGGGCCTGTTTGGCTCTTGTGCTTCCTCATGTTCAGGTTGCTCTCCATCTTCTTGTCCCTCATAGTCAGTTTGCATCATTTGCCCCAAATTTTCTAAAGACCATTTTCTCTCCTTTCCTATTTTTCTTCTTTTCACAGAAGAAAACTCTGCTTCCACCAAGTTTTAACCTCTGCATGTCCTGTGGACTTCACTCTTCTCATTTCTTGTCAGGGATGGCCTCAGTCCTAGAGTCACAGGTCATTGGTCATTTTTCTGTCAGTTTAGGGAAGTGTTTTTGCTTTAGTTCTCCTTGAACTTTATTAAAATAATATAACATATATGTATAATATATGATTAAATAAGCACATTTGTTTTCTTTCCATAAATATTGCTGCTTTATTTTGTGTATCTTCTTTAGAAATCAGTTAACACATGTCTTAGCAGTCCTGATATCAGGCTCATTTTATAGTAAGGAATCTGAAACTAGGAAGCCAAAAATGGCATCTCAGGTAGCAAATAAGTGGTATGATTGAGATCTCAGGTTTCTTTTTTTTTTTTTTTTTTCTTTTACCATTATCCAATGTAACTGCATTATCCAATGTAATTTACCATTATGCATTACTGTAGAATAGCATTTGGAATAGCAATTACTAACCTTGCAGAATGGGTAGACATTGTTTGGGATACTTTACACTACCGTGAATTCTAACCTCGACTCCTCAAGGTCATGTCTATCATTTCTTGTTACAATTACTCAAACTGAGGCTCAAAAGGTTAAGGGATATCTCAGCATTATGACCAGTAGTTAATACTAGTAATAATGGTACTGATAATATCTCACACTTTTCTAGCACTTATCACATGTCAGGCACATGTCTAAGGACATGATGTAAGTCAACTCACCATTATAATATGAGGCACGAAATATTATATTCTCTTCATGATGAGGAAACTGAGACATAAAATGTTAAGTAATTTGTCTAAGTCACTCAACTAGTAAGTAGTGGAGGATTACTTGAAATCCAGTTGTCTTGTGCTATCTTTACCTGTGATTGATCATTGTGCTGCCTCTTACTAGTGACACAGGTTTCTTATTTGCAGATTTTTCTGCAGAATAATTCTTTTTATAAATGCTTTAAAAATGTAGAAATATTTATTCACCTTTAGAGCTTAATTTTTATTCCTTTTTCCTGGAATTATTATTATTATTATTATTATTATTATTATTATTATTATTATTATTATTACCTGAATAGCAAACTCCAGTTCACCCCTCAAACCCCTACTCAGGCATCTCTGTTATAGACACTGTGCTATTGAGTTTTCTCTTCTTCTTTCCCAAGAGTGAATTACTCTTAAGTATTCTACTTTTGAACTATGTATTTATAGTTTTAAAATCCATAGACCTTTTTAGGACAATTTTACATCTACAGAAAAACTGAGCAGACAGTACAGTTTACATATGCACACTTTACCTCTCCCAGTTTCCCCATTGTTAAAAGTAGTAATATCCTGCATTAGTGTGATTATTTGTTATAATTGATGAGCCAGTATCAATACATTATTATCAACTATATTGATAACTGTCCATAGTTTATGTTAGGGTCCACTCTTGGTGTGGTACACTCTAAGGTTTTCACAAATGCATAAAGTCATGTGTTCACCATTACAATATCATACACACATACATCATATTTGCAATCATTACTTCTTCACCCCTTGAAACCACTGATCTTTCTACTGTATCTGATTTTGTCCTTCACAGAATGTCATATAGGTGGAGTCATATGGTATGTTGACTTTTCAGACTGACTTCCTTCATTGAACAATATTGTATTTAAGTCTGCCAAGTCTTTTTGAGGTAGGATCTTGCCATGTTACCCAGGCTGGTCTCAAACTCCTGAGCTCAAGCAATCCTCCAACTTCAGCCTCCTAAGTAGTCAGGACTACAGGTGTCATCACTATCTGACTGATAGTTCCTATATCATCATCATCATCATCATCATCATCTCACAAACCAGAAGCATTTATTTATCTCTTTAGAGATGGAGTTTCACTGTGTTGCTCAGGGTGGACTTGAAGTGCTGGCTTCAAGCAATCCTCAACTTCAGCCTCCCTAGCAGTTGGCATGTACCATTGTACTAGGCTTTTAAACACATGGGACTGGTTTTCTGACCAGGACTTGAACCTGGGCTGTGGTGGCAAAAGCATCAGTTATTAACTACTGGACCACAGGGTGAAGTTTTCTTTTTTCTTTCTTTACTTTTCTGTTTTTAAATCAGCCCCTTCTGTCAGTATTTTTAAAATTGCTAAATAATATTCATTCAATTGGTTGTACACAGGGGGTTTTATCCATTCTCCTGTAGAAAGACACCTTGGTTGCTCCCAATTTTTTGGCAATTCTTTAAAAACATGCTATAAACATTTGTGAACATATTATTTTTAATTTTAATTTTAATTTTTTGAGTTGCAGTCTCACTCCATTGCCCAGACTGGAGAGCAGTGGCGGCAGCCAGCTACCGCAGCCTCAACCTGCTGGGCTCCAGCAATCCTTCCACCTCAGCCTTCCAAGTAGCTGGAACTACAGGCACGTGCTACCCCCCCCAGCTAATTGTTTGATTTATTGTAGAGATGAGGTCTCACCAAGTTGCCCAGGCGGGTCTCAAACCCGCGGGCTCAGGCAATCCACTCATCTCAGTCTCCCAAGGCACAGGATTACAGGCTGAGCCACTGAGCCCGGCAAGGTACATGTCATTTTTGTGAACATGTTTTAACCTCATTTGGGTAAACACCTAGGAGTATTTATGATTGTTGCGTTGTGTGATATGACTATGTTTAGTTTTGTAAGGAACTACCAGCCTGTCTTTAGAAGTGGTGCTATCATTGTGTATTCTCACTAGCAATTACTGTGCAGTCCTCTTGCTTCACATCCTTGCCTCTATTTGGTATTGCCAGTTTGGTTTTCAGTCATTCTATTAGAATATCTATTAGCTGTGTATTGACATCTCATTGCTGTGTTTTTGTTTTGTTTTGTTTTTTGAGTTGGAGTCTTACTCCATCACCCAGGCTGGAGTGCAATGGAATGCTCACGGCCACCCTAGTATCAACCTGCTAGACTCAGGTGATCCTTCCACCTCAGCCTTCCAAGTAGCAGAAAATACAGGTGCGTGCTACCATGCCTGGCTATTTTTAAAAATTTGTTGTAGAGATGAGGTCTTGCCAATTTTCTCAGGCTGTTCTTGAACCCGTAGCCTCCCTCAACTCAACCTCCGAAAATGCTGGGATTACAGAATTGAGCCATCATTCCAGACTTCATTTCTGTTTTAATTAGCAGTTCCCTAATGACATTTCTTGTTGAGTGTCTTTTTATATGCTTATTGGATCTCCATTTTCTTTAGTGAGGTGTTTCTTCAGATCTTTTACACATTCTTAAACTGGGGTGTTTCTTTTCTTATTTTAAAAGAGTTCTTTGCATATTTTAGATACTAGTACTTTTTTATTTGTGTTTTGTAAGTGTGTTCTTTCAGTCTGCCATTTGTATTTTAATTTCATTAACAATGTCCTTCACAGTGCAGAATTTTTTAATTTAATGAAGTACAATTTATCATTTTTTAATATCGTGGACTGTGATCTTTGGTGATGCATCAAAAAACTAATCACCATAAACAAGTTCACATAGATTTTCTCCTATGTTGTTTTTTTTTTTTTTTTTTTTTTTTTCTTTATAATCAGTTTTTTTTATTATCTTTTTGTAGGGTACAGTTAAGGGTTAGGTGTACAATTACGTTTCATTCAGGCACCCTATTGATAAGAGGTGTTTTCCAGTCCCAGATAGATATTAGCTACTGTTAATCCCATCCCCCCCCCATAATTTCCCAGTACCATCAGTCATTTTCTTATAGTATTACATTGGATGTTCAAGGTCCATTATATGAGTGAAAACATGTGATATTCTGATTTTTGTTTCTGTGAGAGGTCACTCAGTATTATAGACTCTAGTTCCATCCAGGTAGCTGCGAAATCCATGATTTTGTTCTTTTTCATGGCTGCGTAGTATTCCATCGTGTATATGTACCACATTTTTTTAATCCAGTCCTCTTTTGATGGGCAGCATGGTTGTTTCCAGGTTCTTGCTATTGTGAATAACGCTGCGATAAACATACGTGTACAGGTATCTTTTTTATAGAGTGATTTGTGTTCTTCAGGGTATATTCCCAGTAGGGGGATTGCAGAGTCATAAGGAAGGTCAATATTTAGAGCTTTCAGGAATCGCCACACTGCTTTCCACAGAGGTTGCACTAGCTTACACTCCCACCAACAGTGTAGAAGTGTTCCCTTTTCACCACAGCCTCTCCAGCAGCTGTTTTTTTTTTGAGTTGTTGATAATTGCCATTCTGACTGGAGTTAGGTGATATCTCAGTGTGGTTTTGATTTGCATCTCCCTGATGATTAGTGAGGTTGAACATTTCTTCATGTGTTTGTTGGCTGCTCGAATGTCTTCTTTTGTGAAGTGTCTGTTCATATCTTTTGCCCATTTTATAATGGGGTTGCTTGTTTTCTTCTTTTCAGTACGTTTCAGTTCCTTGTAGATCCAGGATGTTAAGCCTTTGTCAGACCTAGAGTTTGCAAATATTTTTTCCCCAGTCTGTAGGCTGTCTCCCTACTCTCTTGATGGCTTCTTTGGCTTTGCAGAAGCTTGTCAGTTTAATAAGGTCCCATTTGTCTATCTTCTCTCTTAAGTCCTGTGGGTTTCGGGTTTTGTACAGGAATTGGATGCCCGTTCCGATTTCCATGAGAGTATTTCCTTCCTTTTCTAATGTTCTTATGGTTTGAGGTTTTACATTTAGGTCTCTGATCCATTTGGAGTTAACCTTTGTGCATGGGGATAGATAGGGGTCCTGTTTCAATCTTCTACATGTGGTCAACCATTTTTCCCCAGCACCATTTACTGAATAGGTTCTCCTCACCCCATTGGTAGGTGGTGGGGGCTTTGTCGAAGATGAGTTGGTTGAGGAATTGAGGTTTTGCTTCTGGAATCTCAATTCTGTTCCTTTGATCTATATGCCTGTTTTGTCCCAAAACCCAAGCTGTTTTGATGATTGTAGCCTTATAATAAAGTTTGAGGTCTGGTATTGTGATACCACCTGCTTTTTTTTTTTTGCTGAGGATTGTTCTGGCTATTCTTGGACGTTTGTGTTTCCATATGAATTCCTGTGTTGTTTTTTCTAGGTCAGAAAGAATGTTATTGGTAATTTAATGGGTATTGCATTGAATTTGTAGATTGCCTTAGGTAAGATGGACATCTTCACAATGTTGATTCTTCCGATCCATGAGCATGGGATATTTTTCCACTTGTTCATGTCAGTTTTGATTTCTTTGAGCAGTGTTTTGTAATTTGCATTGTAAAGGTCTTTCACGTCTCTGGTTAGGAAGATGCCAAGGTATTTCTTTTTTTTTGTGGCTATTGTGAATGGAATTGTGTTTTTTTTTTGGGGTTTCTGTTTGTTTATTATTGGTGTAGAGAAATGCGATTGTCTTTTGTACATTTATTTTGTATCCTGAGACTTTGCCAAAGGCCTTTATCAATGTAAGGAGGCCTTTAACAGATTCTCTTGGGTTTTAAAGGTACACCATCATATCATCTGCATAGAGAGATAACTTGACTTCCTCTTTTCCTATTTGAATACCTCTGATTGCCTCGTCTTCTCTGATTGCTCTAGCCAGGACTTCCAATACTATGTTGAACAGGAGGGGAGAGAGTGGGCATCCTTGTCTAGTTCCAGTTTTCAGGGGAATTGGTTCCAATTTTTGTCCATTTAGGAGTATGCAGGCTGTAGGGGTTTTTCGTAGATGGCTTTTATTATTTTGAGGGATGTTCCCCGTATGCCTAGATGTTCAAGGGGTTTTTTTCAAGAAGGGGTGCTGGATTTTATCAAAAGCTTTTTCTGCATCTAATGATATGATCATGTGGTTTTTGTTTTGACATCTGTTGATGTATTTAATTACATTTGTGGTTTTACGAATGTTGAACCAGCCCTGCATGCCTGGAATGAAGCCTACTTGGTCATGGTGAATGATTTTTGAGATGTATTGTTGAATCCTGTTTGCTAGGATTTTTTTGAGAATTTTAGCATCTATGTTCATCAAAGATATTGGCCCGTAGTTCTCTTTCTTTGTTGGATCTTTACCTGGCTTGGGTATCAGTGTGATGTTGGCTTCATAAAATGATTTGGGGAGGGTTCCATCTTTTTCTATCTCCTGGAATACCTTCAGTAAATTTGGGATCAGCTCCTCCTTGAATGTCTTGTAGAATTCTGCTGGAAAGCCATCTGGACCAGGGCTTTTTTTTGTAGGAAGTTTTCTTATTACGTAGTCGATTTCCTTGATTGTAATTGGTCTATTTAGGGACTCAATTTCTTCTTGTTCCAACCTAGGTAGATTGTGTGATGTCAGAAAGTCCTCCATTTCCTTGTGGTTTTCAAGTTTGTTTCCATACAAGTGTACATAGTAGTCTCTAATGATCTTTTGTATTTCTTCAGGGTCAGATGTGACTTCATCTTTTGTGTTTCTGATTATGCTTATTTGTTTTTTTTCTCATTTTTTCTTGGTCAGTCTAGCTAGGGACCATCGATCTTGTTTATTCTTTCGAAGAACCAGCTTTTTGTTTCATTGATTTTTTCAATTATCTTTTTGTCTTCTATGTCCTGGATTTGGGCTTTTATTTTGGTGATCTGGATTCTTCTGCTGAAATTAGGGTTTTTTGTGGTCTTGCTTTTCCAGCTTCTTTAGGTGGCTTGTTAGATTGTGAATTTCTGTTCCTTCCATTTTCTTCATGTGTGTTTGTAGGGGTATAAATTCCCCTCTTACTACAGCTTTCAGGGCATCCCAGAGATTTTGGTAAGATGTTTCTTCATTTTCATTTGTTTCCAGGGATCTTTTGATCCCTGTTTTGATTTCGTCATTGACCCAGGAGTTGTTTAGCATCATGCTGTTTAGTGTCCATGTCTTTGTGGGTTTTGGGGGGACTTTGTTGGTGTCAATATTTATTTTTATTCCACTGTGGTCCGAGAAGGTGTTTGGTAGAATTTCGGTCCTTTTAAATTTGCTTATACTTGATTTATGGCCGAGTATGTGGTCGATCTTAGAATATGTTCCATGTGGTGATGAGAAAAAGTGTATTCTGTGGTCTTTGGATGGAGTGTTCTGTAAGTATCAATTAAGTCCATTTGGTCCAAGGTCACATTGAGGTTCCGGATCTCCTTGCTGATTTTTTGTCCTGTTGATCTGTCTAGGGTTGTGAGTGGCGTATTAAAGTCCCCAGTTATGATAGTGGTAGAGTCAATATCTTTCTTTAGTTTTCCAAGAAGTTGCTTTAAAAAGGTTGGTGCACCTATGTTGGGTGCATATATGTTTAGGATAGATATTTCTTGTTGATGGATTGAACCTTTTATCATTATGTAGTGACCTTCTGTATCTTTTTTTATTTTTAATAGTTTGAAGGATATTTTGTCTGAAATTAAGATGGCTACTCCTCCTTTCTTTTGTATTCCGTTCGCCTGAAAGACTGTTTCCCATCCTCTTACCTTGAGTCTGTGGGTGTCCTTTCTAGTGAGGTGAGTCTCTTGAAGGCAATAGATTGTTGCCTGATGATATTTTATCCATTTTGCCAATCTATGTCTTTTCAGTGGTGCATTTAGTCCGTTCACATTTAGGCTAATAATTGAAATGCAAGAGTTGATCCCTGTCATAAAGTTCTTACAGAGTTGTTACTGTTTATTTGTTGTCTTTCTTTGGGTTTTGGAGTTGGTTCAGGTGTGTTTTTAAACTTTTGCCTGTACTCTTGTGAAGAATGCTGATGTTCTTTTTTTTTTTTCTTCTGTGTTCAGTACTTTCTTGAGTGTTTCTTGTAGCGGTGGTCTGGTGGCAGCGTAGGTTCTTAGGGATTGGATGTCTGGAAAAGATTTTAATTCTCCCTCACTAATGAAGCTTGGTTTAGCTGGGTAGGTTATTCTTGGTTGAAATTGTTTCTCTTTTAGTACTTTGAAGATAGGGCTCCAGGCTCTCCTGGCCTGAAGGGTTTCTGTGGATAAATCTGCTGCTATTCGGGTTGGTTTTCCCTGGTAGGT
Source organism: Cephalopachus bancanus (assembly GCA_027257055.1). NCBI lineage: Eukaryota > Metazoa > Chordata > Mammalia > Primates > Tarsiidae > Cephalopachus > Cephalopachus bancanus. The sequence goes on along the minus strand of JAPVLO010001132.1, from coordinate 121,427 downwards.
GGTCTGGCCTTTTTTTCTTGCTGCCTTTAGGATTTTTCCTTTCATAGCTACTTTGTTTAGTCGAATTATTATGTGTCTGGGAGTTGGTCTTCTCGTTTGTTGTCTTGCAGGGGTTCTCTGAATCTCTTGTGTTTGAATTTTTTCATCTTTACTGAGATGAGGGAAGTTTTCTTGAATGATTTCATGGAATGTTTGTTCCAGTGTGGCTTCTGTTTCTCTTTCTGCCTCAGGAAGCCCAATTATTCTCAGGTTTTGGGCCCCTTGAAGTGATCATTCATCTCTTGCAGGTTTTGTTCTGTCTTTTTGAGCTTCTTTTCTATGCTTTTGACAGTTTGGTTAGTTCTGTGTTTTGGTCTTCGAGCTCTGAGATTCTTTCTTCTGCTTGACTGATTCTGCTTTCCATGCTTATTAGTCTGTTGTTCATTTCCATCACAGTATTCTTTACTGCTGTCATTTCTGACAACAGCTCCTTCCTATTTTCCTCTTGTCTCTCCTCAATTTTTTTAATTCTCTCCATTAATGTTTTGATGTCTGGGTTTGTTGCATGTAGCCAGTCATTCTGGGGAGTCTTCATTGTCTGTGTTCCAGAATCTGTTTTCTCATTGTCTGATCTCCCAGGGGTCTGTGTAAGCCCTATATTCTTCTTTGGTTTTTCTTCATTTGTGCGGTTTTTCCACTTCCCTACTTCTTCCTTCCCTCCACGTCACCGTCTTCTTTAATTTTGTTTTTCAGGGGTAAAGGGACTGGTTTTACTTCTGTTCATTCAATCTCCCATTCTTTATGTATGTCGTCTTACTTTGTTCAATTTTTAAGTTGCACTGTAGGTTGGAGGTGGTCCTTTTTGCAGTTTTGAGATGTATTTAAGGGGAGAGCTGTGATTCAAAATCTGTCTGCAGGTCCTGCTGTTCGCTGACAGGCGTGTGGATAATGTGGAACCCACTTCCCACTGCCCTGGAGTCTGTCCGTGCAGTGGGGCTGTAGGTTTACTCCCTGTAATAAAATGTGGTTAGCAGGGGGGAGAGAATGGAGCAGATAGTGGGTTGAAGAGGGGAGTGGAGAGATAGAGAAGTAAGGGAGGAAACTAACGAGGGGGCCCAAAAAATAAAAGAGAGGTCTATACTAAAACAGCTAAAAAAGATGGCCCACAGCTACAGTCTAACCAACTCTCATACAACCACAAATAAAACATATTTTGATGCTAACATACCCGGGTATCCAGCCCCCTTATTGGTGTGTTGTTCCTCTATACAAAGACATGGTTTACAGACAGAAGAAAAGAGAAGAAAAGGAAAAGGAAAAGAGAAAAAAGGGGAACAATACTGTAGGAATAGAATTAAGTCATTAAACTAATAGAATCAATGAAGCACACTCTGAGACCTTTCGTTTAAGTCCAATGTCCTTTCAGGTCTGATTTCTAGTTTTCTTTTCAAGCTGGTGAATTAGTTTGCAGTTAGAGTCAATTGCCCCTGATCTGCTGTAAGGACAGTTCAGTTCAACCTTCCTTCAGCAGTTTGGTCTATGTCTTTATCAGGCTTATTTCTCCCGTTTCGGTGTTGTTACCTTGAGTCGCCAGCAGGTGGTGCTATCTCATCTGCTCGCCCCAGAGGGGGTGGGGCCGGACAGGAACAAGATGGCTGCCTGCCTCCGAGCAGGCAGCAGAAGCCCCACACGAGCCAGCAGCACAATCTCAGACACAGGAGATTTGGGAGAAATACCTGCAGACCTTCCTTGAAGCCGACCTGTGTGGATCTCCTCTCAGGCCGGGCTGTGATGAGCTGTGCGGGCCCCAGCGCCCGGGGGGCCGGGGGGTGCCGGGGCGCCGGGGCCGGGGGGCGCCGGGGCCGCCCGGGGGGGCCCGGGGGCCCCCGGGGGCGCCGGGGCCGCCCGGGGGGGCCGGGGGGCCCCCGGGGGGCCGGGGGCCCGGGGGGCCGGGGGCGCCGGGGCCCCGGGGGCGGGAGCGCCGGGGGCCGCGGGAGGGGGAGCGCCGGGGCCGCCCTATGTTGTTTCTAAAAGTTTTATACTTTAATGTTTTATATCTAAGTCTATGATCCATTTTGAATTAAGTTTGGTAAAAAGTGTAAAGTCAGCATGTACATGCAGGCTTTTTTAATGTGTATTTGAAGTTCTTTCAGCAAAATTTGTTGAAAGACTGTCTTTTCTCTATTGAATTCCCTTTGTTTATTTCTCAAAGATCAGTTTACTATATTTTTGTAGTCCATTTCTGGGCTCTCTATTTTGTTCCATCAGTCTGTTTGCCTATTTTTTCTTCAAATACCATATTTTCTTGATGAGTATACCTTTATGGCAAGTCTTGAAGTGAAGTTGTGTCAGTTCTCTGATAATTCTTCTCCAGTATTATGTTGTTTCTTCTGGGCATTTAACTTTTTCATGTAAATTTTAGAAGCAGTGCTCTAGGGAAATCCCTGTCTTCTAATGGCTAGAGCAGGCCCAAGATGCAGGCAAGCCAGGCCTAACACTGCCGATTGGGTTACAAAGGCTGCCCTTTGACCTGCCGTCAGGGGATTCCTGCCTGGAAGAAGTGCTGACATACTGGAACTGAGTACCATATGTTCTCACTCATAAGTGGACCTTGAACAATTATCATAATACTATAAGAAAGGGATTGGCAGTAGTGGGAAACTACCGGGGGTGTGGGATGGGGGATTAGCAGTTGAGGGAAACTGCCAGGGGAGGGCGGGTGGGATTGGCAGTTGAAGGAAAGTGCTAGGGGAGGGAATGGCATACCTCATCAACAAGGGTGCCTGCATAAAGAACATTTGTATATGTAACCCTGAATTGTATGCCACATCTTTAAAATTAAAAATTAAAAAAAAAAATTACCCAGGCTCAGGTATTTTGTTATAGCAGCACAAACGGACTAAGATACTCAACCCAGTTAGTTTCAGGGTTTCTTGTGTTGCTGATCACTATGACTAACAAATTGATGCATAATTTAGACCACCCAATTCTCTGAAAGTATCATTATATTTGTCATTTGTTAACAGTTTCATTGGGATATGTCACATACCGTACAATTCACCTTTTGTGTTTTTTTTTTTTGAGTTGGAGTCTCACTCTGTCGCCCAGACTGAAGTGCAGTGGCCACTCCCGGCCACCGCAGCCTCGACCTGCTGGGCTCCAGCGATCCTTCCACCTCAGCCTTCCAAGTAGCTGGAACTACAAGTGCATGCTACCACGCCCGGCTAATTCTTTTGATTTATTATAGAGATGAGGGCTCGCCAAGTTGCCCAGGCAGGTCTCGAACCCACGGGCTCAGGCAATCCACTCATCTCAGCCTCCCAAAGCGTGGGATTACAGACTGAGTCACCGAGCCCGGCTAATTCACCTGTTTAAAGTGTACTATTTATTTATTCATTTTTGAGTTGGGGGTCTCACTCTGTTGCCCAGTCTGGAGTGCAGTGGCACAATCATAGCCTCAATTACCTGGGCACAGGAGATCCTTCTGTATCAGCCTCCCAAGTAGCTGCGAATACAGGTACATGCCACCACTCCTGGTTAACTTTTTTATTTTTTGTAGAGACAGGGTCTCAATATGTTGCCCAGGCTGGTCTTGAATTCCTCGGCTCAAGCAGTCCTCCTGCCCCAGCCTCCCAAAGTGCTGGGATTATAGGCATGAGCCCCCAAATTCGTTTTGCAGTGTACAACATAATTTTTTTAGTATATTCACAGATGTGTGTAACCATCACCACACTCAATTTTAGAATATTTTCATCTCAGAAACACTACCCTTTAGCTATTGCTCTGCTATCTAACAATTCTCATCCTATCCCTAAGTAAACCCCCAATCTACTTTCTGTCTACATACATTTGCCTATTTTAGATATTTCAAATAAATGGAATAATGTAATATGTAGTTTTTTGCCTGACTGTTTTCTTTAATTTAGCATAATCTTTTCAAGTTGTTCCATGTTGTACATTTTGTAGCATGTATCAGTATTCCTTTCCTTGTCAAGAACAAATAATATTCCATTGTATTGCTATAACATATTTTGTTTATCCATTCATCAGTTGATGGACATTTGTGTTGCTTCTATCCTTTGGCTATTATGAATAATACTGCCATGAACATTCATGCACAAGTTTTTGTATGGATGTACATTTTCATTTCAATTGGGTGTATAACTAGGAGTGGAATTGCTGTGTCCTATGATAATTCTATGTTTAGCATTTTTTTTTTTTTTTTTTTTTTTTTTTAGTTGGTGTCTCACTCTGTCGCCCAGACTGGAGTACAGTGGCTCCTCCCAGCCACCGCAGCCTCAACCTGCTGTGCTCCGGTGATCCTTCCGCCTCAGCCTTCCTAGTAGCCGAAATTACAGGCATGCGCTACCACGCCCGGCTGATTTTTTTTTTATTTATTGTAGAGATGAGGTCTCGCTGCCCAGGCGGGTCTCAAACCCGCGGGCTCAGACAATCCACTCACCTCAGCCTCCCAAAGGCGCGGGATTACAGGCTGAGCCACCAAGCCTGGCTTATGTTTAGCATTTTAAGAAACTGCCAAATTGTTTATCAAGGCAGTTGCATCACTTTATAATTCAACCAGTAACAGGAAGGCTCCAATTTCTCTGCATCCTTGCCACTAGTCGTTATTAAGGGACTTTTGGACTATAGCCATCTAAGTGGGTGTGGCTTTGATTTACATTTTCTTAATGACTAATGATAGTATCTCCTCACGAGTTTATTGGCCATTTGTATATCTCCCTTGGAAGAATGTCTATTCAGATACTTTGACCATTTTTAACTTGGGGTGTTTACCTTTTAATTATTGAGTTGTTAGAGTTATTTACATATTTTAGATACAAGTTCCATATCAGATATATGATTTGCAAAGATCTTCTCTCATTTTGTGTGTTTTCTTTTCACCTTCAGATGGTGTCCTTAAGAAGTAAAAACATTTTTTATTTTGATGAAGTCAATTTATCTATTTTTTGTTTTGTTTTTTTGCTCATGCTTTCAGTGCCATAACTAAGAATTCATCACCAAAAATGAGGTCATGAAGATTTACTCCTATATATTTTTTTAAGAGTTTATAGTTTTAACTCTTACATTAAGATCTTTGATCATTTTAAAATTAATGTTTATATATGATGTGAGCTAAAGGTCTAACTTTATTGTTTTGCGTGTGTTGTCCTAGCACAAATTGTTGGAAAGATTGTTCTTTCACCATTAAATGGCCTTGACCATTCTTGTAAAAAAATCAATTTACTATAGACATATAGATTTATTCTGAACTCTTGATTCTATTCCATTGTTCTAAGTATCTATTCTTATGACTTTACCACACTGGGTTTTTTTGTTGTTTGTGTTTTGTTTTTTTTTTACTATTTTTTTTACTGTAACTTTGTAGTAAGTTTTGAAATCGAGAAGTGTGAAGTGTGAGTCTCCAACTTTGTTCTTTTTCAAGATTGTTTTGGCTATACTGGCTCCCTTGCAATTCCATATGAGTTTCAGAATCAGCTTACGAATTTCTACAAAGAAGCCACATGGGATTCTGATATGGATTATGTTAAATCTAAAGATCAACTTGAGGGGAATGGTCATCTTAACAATATTAATTATTTGGATTCAGAAATATAAGATGTTTTCCCATTTATTTAGATGTTTAATTTCTTTCAACATTTTGTAGATTTTAGAGTAAAAATTTTGCACTTTGTTAAATTTATTCCCAAGCATTTTATTCTTTTTGATAGTATTATAAATGGAATTGTTTTTAAATTTTCATTTTCTGATTGTTCATTACAAGTATAAAAGAATACAACTAATTATTATAGATAGATCTTGTATTCTGCAATCTAATCTAACCCTTTTATTAGGATTAGAATTTTTTGTATCAAAGGTGTTATCTGTGAAAAGAGATAGTTTTACTTCTTACTTTTCATTCTAGATGTTAGTTATTTATTTAACTTGTCTAATTGCCCTGGCTAGAACCTCCAGTGCAGTATTGAATACAAGTGGCCAGAGTAGACATCCTTGTCTTGTTCCTAATTTTAAGAAGAAAGCTGCTAGTCCTTTCTCTTTAAATATGATGTTAACTGTAAGTTTTTTGTAGATTCCCTTTTGTCAGGTTGGGGAAGTTCTCTTCAATTCCCAGTTTGCTGTACTTTCTCTTTTTTCTTTCTTTCTTTCCTTTTTTTTTTTTTTAATCATGAAAGGGTATTGAATTTTTTCAAATGCTTTTTCTGTGTTTATTGAAATAATCAAGTGGTTTTTGTTTTTTATTCTATTGATATGGCATATTACTATATTAACTGTTTTTCAGATGTTGAACAAACCTCGTATTCTTAGGATAAATCCCATTTAGTCATGGTGTATAATTCTTTCCATATGTGCTGGATTTAGTTTGCTAGTATTTTGTTAAGATTTTTAGCATCAATATTCATAAGAGATATTGGTCTGTGGTTTTCTTTTCTTTTTCAGTATCCTTGTCTGGCTTTGGTATCAGGATAATACTGGCCTCATACAATTAATTAAGAAATTTTTCCTTCCCTTTCATTTCCTGGAAGAATTTGAGAAGGATTCTTCTCAATATTTGATAATGTTTGATAGAATTTATCTGGTCCTGGGGTTTTTTTTTATTGGGAGGCTTTTGATTACTGATTTGATCTCCTTACAAGTTATGGTCTATTCAGTTTTTTATTTCTTCTTGAGTTCATTTTGGCAGTTAATATTTTTCTAGGAGTTTTTCCATTTCAACTAAGTTATCTAATTTATTTAGTATTCAGTTGCCTTTATTCCTTTATAATCCTTTTGTTGCTGTAATATTGGTGTTATTATCTCCTCATTCACTTATGATTCTAGTTATTTGAGTCTCTACTTTTTTCTTTGGGCAATCTAGCTAAAGGTTTGTCAATTTTGTTGCTCTTTTCAAAGAATCTGCTTTTGTTTTCATTGATTTTATCTTTTGTTTTTCTATTCTGTTTTATTGATTTCTACTATAATCTTTATTGTTTCCTCTCTTCTGCTTATTTTGGGTTTAGTTTGCTCTTTTTATCCATTGCATTGAGGTGAAAGTTTAGGTTATTGTGCAAGATCTTTTTTGTTTTTTAATTTAGGCATTTACAGTTATAGATTTCCCTCTATGCACCACTTAGTGGTATCCCATACATTTTGATATGTTGAGTCTGCATTTTCATTAACCCCAAAGTATTTTCTATTTCATTTTTAATTTATTCTTTTACCCCTTGGTTACTTAGAAGTATGTCATTTAATTTCCACAGATCTTTATTTTCATAAATTACTCTCTTATTGATTTTGAATGTCATTCCATTGTGGTCAAAGAGCATACTTGGTATTATTTCTACCCTTTTAAGTATATTTAGGCTTGTTTTATGGCCTAGCATATGATCTATCCTGGAGAATGTTCCACATGCACTAAAATATGTATTCTGTTTTTGTTGGGTGGAGTGTTTGATGTATGTATATTAGGACTAATTGGTTTATAGTATCATTCAAGACTTCTCCTGTAATCCCAGCACTTTGGGAGACCGAGGCGAGTGGATTGCCTGAGTCCGCGGGTTCGAGACCCACCTGGGCAACTTGGCGAGACCTCATCTCTACAACAAATCAAAAATTAGCCGGGCATGGTAGCGCGCGCCTGTAGTTCCGGCTACTTGGAAGGCTGAGGCGGAAGGATCGCCGGGGTCCAGCAGGTCGAGGCTGCGGTGGCCGGGAGTGGCCACTGCACTCCAGTCTGGGAGACAGAGTGAGACTCCCAAATCAAGAAAAAAAGACCTACATTAATAATACTGAAAGATCACATATTGACAACCTAACATCAACCTCAAGGGACTAGAAAAACATGAACAAACCAAACCCAAAATAGTAAAAGAAAAAAAATAATGAAGGTCAGAGCAGAACTAAATGAAACTGAAATAAAAAAAAAACAACAGCAAAGGATCAATGAAACAAAAAGTTGGCTCTTTAAAAAGATAAACAAAAATTTACAGATCACTAATTAAAATTAATTAAAAAACTAAGATAGAAGATTTAAATTAACTCAATCAGAAATGAAAAAAGGGGACATTACAACTGATACGATGAAAATTCAAAAAATCAACCAAGACTGTTATGAACACCTCTATGCAAAAAAAACTAAACAATCTAGAGGAAATGGAAAACTTCTGGCATACATACCACCACCCAACCCTTTAATCAGGAAGAAATAGAAACCTGGAACAGAACAATAATAAGTAGCAAAAAAAAAAAAATACCCTCTAGAATCTGATGGACTCACAGCTGAATTTCACCAGACCTCCAAAGAAGAACTGGTACCAATTTTACTAAAGCTATTCCCCAAGATTGTCCTCAAGTGGTTTACATTCCCCTTTGTTCTTTCTTTTTTTTTTTTTTTTTTTGAGTTGGAGTCTCACTCTGTCACCCAGACTGGAGTGCGGTGGCCGTGCGGCCACCGCAGCCTCGACCTGCCGGGCTCCGGCGATCCTTCCGCCTCAGCCTTCCAGGTAGCTGGAATTACAGGCATGCGCTACCACGCCCGGCTGATTTTTTGATTTATTGTAGAGATGAGGTCTCGCTGCCCAGGCGGGTCTCGAACCCGCGGGCTCAGGCAATCCACTCACCTCAGCCTCCCAAAGGTGCGGGATTACAGGCTGAGCCACCGAGCCTGACTAACATTTTGTTTTGTTTTGTTTTGTTTTTGAGTTGGAGTCTCACTCTGTCGCCCAGACTGGAGTGCAGTGGCCACTCCCGGCCACCGCAGTCTCGCCTGCTGGGCTCCGGCGATCCTTCCGCCTCAGCCTTCCACGCACTACCACGTCCGACTGATTTTTTGATTTATTGTAGAGATGAGGTCTCGCCAAGTTGTCCAGCCGGGTCTCGAACCAGTGGGCTCAGGCAATCCACTCACCTCGGCCTCCCAAAGTGCTGGGATTACAGACTGAGCCACCGAGCCTGGCCGAGGACTTCTATTTCTTAATTGATATTGTGTCTAGTTCTAACCATTATTAAAAGTGTGGTATTGAACTCTTCAACTGCTATTGTTGAATTGTCTATTTCTCCCTTTACTTCTGTCAGTTTTTGTTACATGTATCTTGGTGCTCTGTTATCAGCTGCACATTTGTTTATAAATGTTATATCCTCCTGACAGATTGACCCTTTTATCATTAGAAATTATCTCTATAAATATTTTTGTTTTAAAGTCTATTTAGTTGGCCAGGCTCAGTGACTCAGTCTGTAATCCCAACACTGTGGGAGGCCCCGAGCACGCGGGTTCGAGACCAGCCTGAGCAAATTTGGGGAGACCTCGTCTCTACAATAAATTAAAAATTAGCCAGGCGTGGTAGCGCGCACCTGTAGTTTCGGCTACTTGAAAGACTGAGGTGAAAGAATCGCAGGAACCCAACGAGTTTGACACAGGGGTGGCAGTGAGTGTGCCACTGCACTCCAACCCGGGAGGCGGGGGTGAGATTCCAACTCAAAAGAAAAGTCTATCTAGTCTCATATTTGTACAGACATTCTACCCTTTTTTAAAAGGGTTTCAGTATTATTTATATATTTTTTCCATCCTTTTACTTTCAATCTATAGTCATGTGCTGCATAACAGCATTTCTATATATTACAGGCATAACAATACAACTTAGTACATTGCTTTTAAAATCACTTAGGAGATATATACATTCACACTATCTTTTATAATTACATACTTACCTTTACCATTGTTCTTTGTTTTGTGTGTGTGTGTGTGTGTGTGTGTGTGTGTGTGTGTGTGTGTGTGTATTTGGATTACTGTTTGAGGTCACTTGCTTTCTGCCTGAAAAAATTTCCCCTTTTGTATTTCCTCTAAGGTGAGTCTGATAGCAACACATGCTCTTGAATTTTGTTGACTTGGAAATGCCTTTCTTTCACCTTTATTCTTGAAAATTAGCTTTGTGGGTCATAGAATTTTTGGTTGACAGTTTTTTTTTTTATTGAGCACTTTGAATATGGCCCCTCAACTTCCAATTTTCCCAAAACTTGTTACTTGTTATTGTTATTGCTTGTTTATTTTTTAAGTGCCTGACTGGATTATTTTAGTGAAGTCTATTTGCCCTTCCCCACTTGTGAAACCTCTGATATTGTTCCTCAGAAGCACAGCTTTGAGTATGCTCAGTCACCCAAGATGACAGTGGTTTTAGCAGGCCTCCTTTTGACTATCTCTTTCCTTGACCACACCCAGCTGTTAAGCTCCACTAATTGTCAGCTCATCGCTTCACTCTTTTCAACAATGTCTTGAGGCATAAATTGCTCCATAGACTCATTCAATCAAATTCAGGGTTCTTTGAAAGGATAGTTTTTGAGATCAGTGTTTGAGATTTGTTCTGACCCTAGGAGGACTCTTTTTACTTGTGTCCTTTCCTGGTTTTCTCCAGAAAACTAGCCAGCCTACAGTTTAGCCTATACTTCCAATGATTCTACCAATCGCCTCCCAATTGCTTTTCATTACAACCTTCTCTATATTTGAGAATGCCTTTAAGCTTGAACTTCTCCACACTCTGTTGCAAACGAGGTCAGTTTCTTTGGAAAGAGATTCAGAGCTTTTATATTCTAACCTGTCTCTATCTCCAGGCAAAATTTCTGAGCCATGGCTCTGGGGCTGCAGGTTGAAACAACAGTGAGCTTCACCTGAATGACACCTTAGGAACTGAGTGCTTAGTGTGGGAGGGCAGTGGTTTCAAGTCTTCTAAGCTTGCCTCTCCCCACATGGAACCCCCACCTTACAAGCTGGGACAAGGGCAATTGAGGCCCTAGTATTCTCACCAATGTCGCACCCAAAGTAGAATCTCCATTGCACAATGAGGGGCTGATGGAAGAGGAAAGCCTCTGTTTGTTGGGTGTGCTTATCCAGAACTTAACCTCAGCAGTAGGTAGCTGGAGACAAGATGATAAATTATCACATTCTTTCCCAGAAAGCTATGATCTTTCTATAACCTTACTGAGTTTTAGTAGATTTTCTTGAATAAATGCTTCCTTACTTGCTATATGCCCTTGAGACCATTTCTAGAGGCTTTGAAAGATTGTTTTGAAAAAGAAGTTTAAAAAACAAACAAAAACAAACAAAAATAAGTTTTACCAGTTTCTCTGGGGAAGGGTCTACAGAGCTGTTTACACTATAATGTCAGAATTCAGTCTTGTTGGGGTGTTTTTTTTGTTTGTTTGTTTTCTCTTTTTTGAGTCAGAGTCTCACCCAGGACTGGAGGGCAGTGGCGTGATCACAGCTACAGCATCGACTTGCTGAGCTCAGGCGATCCTTCCTCCTCAGCCTTCCAAGTAGCAAGAACTACAGGTGCATGCTACCATGCCCAGCTAATTTTTTTATTTATTGTAGAGACGAGGCCTCATCAGATTGCCCAGGCTTGTCTTGAACCCCTGGGCTCAGGCAGCTCTCTCATTTCTATCTCCCAAAGTGCTGGGATTACAGGCGTGAGCCACCACGCCTGGCTGCCTTTGATTTTTGCATTGATCCATGATTACTGGCTTTATGTATTTTCTCCTTGAGGTGAAGGTTAAGGTCATAAATTATATCATGTGTGAAATAGTACTATAGGCTCAATTACCTTGATAAACTGGTAAATTAGTTGGAAGAATCTCCATGAAGAAGGAACTACAGCTAACAGGTTAATATTGAGACAGAACATGGTATCTGGGGTATTGACTCACTGTGTCACTATAGACTACACTTACCTTCTTTTTTCTCAATATAACATGTATTGAAATGTCAGAGTGTTTGATTAAGTTGAGTTAGTCATTACCATGTGAAATGCACCCATGAGGGAACAGACCAACTTTTTGTTCAGCACAAATGTTTTTGTTTTTAAAAATCTCTCTACCTCCTACATAGCCACCCAATTTGGCATCTTTTTTCGCCCCTTTTATTCCACTTCTTTTGAGGTAAAGCTTTAGTCACCAATTTATATAATGATTTGACTTATTCCACAGAATTGTTGCATGGCCAACTTTGCAAATATATTTTTCAGGGTGAATTGTTGTTTTAATAACGTTGATTCTTCCCGCAGTGATAATGGCAGGGCACTCTTTCTGGACAATGAGCTTTGAAATATTCACAATGGGAGACTGGGATTGAACTTGAAAAGTTTACTTAGCCTCAAGGTGTATAAAACCTACTCTGTGTTTACTCCTTAGCAAAGATGATCAAAATGGGTTTCTGTTTTAGTTTTCCCTTTTCTTAACAAATCTATTCCTGAGGCAGCTAACACATCTGCTATCAGAGGCTAGAAACAAAAGAGTAAGATTGCCATTTCTCCAGTTTTTGAGTGTGTTGTCCCATGGCATGAGGTCATGAATTCATTTAGCACAAATGATTACTTTTCATTCCAAGTTATTATTGAACATATGTTTGAAATAAATACCAACCAAAGCATATACATGTGTTGTAGCTATACTAGTAAGTACAACAGAATGCAAAATATTCTCCCAAGACAGTCTCCTCTGAGACATATTCTGGCAGAAATAAGGGAGTATATGAGTTCCTAAGAGTGCATACCAGAAACAATATAAGCATTAATGCCACGCTTTTTCCCCAAGTATAAGAATGCATGTGCAGATGGGTAGAGCAGGTAGAAGGCGTTTGTGCCAGTTACCTGGCTGTTCTGAGATTTTACTTCACCCATCAAACTCTCTGGAGAATTTCTTCCAGAGTCAATGCACAGCCACAAATAAAATAAACAAAAACCAAATAAACTTCCTTGCAGTTTTTTTTTTTTTTTTAAATCAATTTCCTACTGGAGCAAATTCCCTGGTGAAGTGGTTAGTAGGCAACAAAAGCCTCTAGAGAATTGTGTTTCCTTCCAAAGTTTTTTTTGTTAAAGCTACAGAAATCATCCTCTTAAAATGTGTTTTTGAAAAAATGAATTGGTGACAAATTTCAGTGTTTTAAAATTCTATTAAAATGCCAACTGGTTTCTTTCAGGCATGGCTTAGTTTGTTTCAGCCTTCATAGCAGTACTAATTTTTATTATTTGCAGTGCAAGCAGTCACACTTACAGAGAATTATAGACACGCAGTTATATTTAAAGTGAATTTTATTTAAGTATTGAAGGGTATGGAATTATATTCATTGAAACATAATTAAAGTACAGAGACATATAATAAGTGGGTGGAAGTATGTGCAATAATAATTCAAGGTAATCACTGCGTTATGATTGTGCTGTAGATTACAGCAGAAAATAATGAGGTTTCCATTTAATGAGAGCACTTTAATTCTGAACCAGATTAGAGGCAAGGGGTACTTCAGAGAAGTGCCAGTCCCTATTCTTACTATAGAAGCAGGTGAAAATGGTGTTCTGAACAGATCTAAATTGAGTTTAGGAGTAGCTGGTGAAATGAGAGATAGAATTTCAAACGCTCACTCCATCAATTTGTTGTACACACACATGATAGAGTCCCTATGTTAAGAATGTGCAAACAATCCCGAATGGAGCACCCAAGTCATTCCTAATCACCCTCCATCTATCTCTCCTACTTTGGCTCATGTTATTCCTCCACAAAGAACTGTTGTTCTTGCCAAACGTCCTTGGCCTTGGCACTGGAAATACCATGAACACTTTCTTCAGAACATGTGTGGCAGGGCCACTTGGTGCTGTTAAAACTTGGTGAAATGAGTGCCTAGGAGCTAAGGAGTTAATCAGTCAGATTCTTCTGAGCTGCTCTAGGTAGGGCCACCCTTCCCCTATATCTGGCCATCCTCTGATTCCCAAGAGAGCTTGAATTCAGACTCCAGGCTTTCTTTTGGTCACCCTATCCATCCTGCCAGCAGCCCGCCTCCTCCCCTCCAGAATGACCGCGAGGGTCCTCTTGCATAAGACAATGATGCCCTGTTCTGGCCTTCCTAAGTCAGTGCCCAGACAGTTCCTGACACTTTCCACTTCCTGGTTATGGTTCTGCACTGCCCTGAAGGGCCCAGAGGCCAAACCCATCTTCCCTTCTAATTCTCTAGCAAGAGCAATTTCCCAACCACTCCTCCTCTGGGAGCCCTTATGCCTCAAAAGTCACTTCTACCCCCTGAATTCCTCTAACTCTAATTGTCTTTGGGACTTACAGAACAATTTTTAGATGGATGCTGAAGTAATATATCACATACTTGTCTTCCCAATAATATTGTAAGCTCTCTGTGAGGGGAATGCTTTGAAGGCTGTTTGTATCCTCAATGGCTAGCACAGTGCCGATTGCCTAGAGTTAGTTCTATAGCATAACAGTTAAGGGTGTGGGCTCTGTCTGCACAAGATTCATTGCAAAGGAGAATATAGACTGGCAGATGCCACCTTAACCAAGTGATCAAAGTTTACATCGCCAGTACTGGGATAAACTACTATCGTGTGCCTCCTGATATGCCGCATAGAGGACACAGCATCACTTTTGTGGTACTCTTGCCAAAAATGGATACTCTGAATCCAAACAGAAGGAAACATCAGACAAACCAAATTGAGGGACATTCTAGAAGATAACTTGCCTGTACTCTTCAGCCATGTCAAGATCATGAAAGACAAAAAAAGATGGAGGAAATGTTTAAAGACAAAAGAGACCAAAGTAATGTGACAACTGAATGCAGTGTGTGATCACAGATTTCATCTTGATCCAGAAGATTTTTTTCTACAATAGACGTGATTGAAAGTATTGGCAGAATCCAAATTAAAGGACAGACCGAGAGCCATTTTTTATCTTGTTCCTAAACCTTAATACAATGATGAGAAAGTGGAAGCTATGTTTTGGAGAAATGCATACTTCAGGTAAAGATTAACTTTGCAGATTTTGTCTTTTCAGAAACACAGATTTCTCAAGCATGACCAGTATCGACGCATTGTATATTCAGTGCATAGTGACCAGGACCCCCCTCAGGGTTTTCTGTCCAGACGTCCTGGTGCCAGGCATCGGAGGTATCTCATGACTTTTGTCAGTAGGGCCCAGCAGAGGCCATCTGACTTGCCTGGAGTGAAGGGAGTTTACAAGGCCTAAGACAACATGCATTAGGCAAAAGTTATGCAAATCACAAAACTTGTTATTACAAAAGTTATACAGATGGCAGGACCTGTGACTGCTCAGAAGGGGGAGTGGGTGGTGATTCAATCTTCCAGTAGATTGGACGTTGTCTACAGGGAAGTCAAGGATTAAAGCCAGGCTGCCCGCTGGGAATGCACAGGAGATAAGGGGAAGTGCACCCTCCATTAGCTCTAAGGAATGCTATTCAGGAATGTACAGGAGCACTGGGATCCTTATCACGCCCTTCTCTAGGGCTGTGATAATGTGGGCAGACATTAGTGGGTCTCTGTGTCACAGGGTCTCCAAGACATTCACAAATGGTCAATAAGGAAAGTCATGGCAGTCACGCCTACCTGATTGCAACATCTTCAAGGGAAAAGATTTAAACCAGGGCTCAGGAGCTATGGTGCCACACTCTTCTAGAGTGTAGGCCCGCTTCCTGCCTGTGGAAAGTGAGCTTTTCTTAAATAAATCTTTTCTTCTTTCACCTCTTTGTATGTTACAATTCTTTGCATTACTTGGATCTCTGGTTGCCAGCGTGTACCTCCAGCACACCGGCTTCAGCAGTGCTGCGCCTCTCCATCCACCCATCCACCCTCACCCTATCTGAACCCTAACACCAAATAAAGTTAGAAGATCTGACAATAGTATTGTTTCAATGTTCATTGACAATACAGTGACAATTATCAGTTATACTGTGTTCATATAACAGAATGTTCTTGTTTTGTTGTTGCTGTTTTGCGACAGGTTCTCACTCTGTAACCCAGGTTGGAGTGCAGTGGCATGATCATAGCTCACTGCAATTCCAAACTTCTGGGCTCAAGTGATCTTCTTGCCTCAGCCTCCTGAGTAGCTGGAACTACAGGCATGTACCACCATGCCTGGCTTTTTTTGTTTGTTTGTTTGCAGAGATGGGATCTCAGTATGTTGCCCAGGCATGTCTTGAACTCTTGGATTCAGGCAATCCTCCCACCACCTTCCAAAGTGCTGAGATTACAGATTTGAGCCACTATGTCTAACTGAATGTCCTTGTTTTTAAGAAACACACAATAAGTATTTAGAGGTAAAGAAGCTTCATGTTTGCAATCTACTGTCAAATGGTTTTTTAAAAAAAGATTATATGTATTGCATATGGATTTAATATATATTCACACATGAAGAGAAGGGCAAAGTAAGTTATGGCAAAAGGCTAACATTTGGAGAATCTGAGTACAAGGTACCTGGAATTTTTAATACCATTCTTGCTATTTGAAGTTTGATGTTATGTCAAAATAAAAGTTTTTTTGTTTGTTTTTGCAACTTTTTTTGTAGTGTGGACTCTGGCATCAGGTTCCCTGATTGGAATTCCAGGTCTGCCACTTACCAGATGTATGACTTAAGTTGCTTATGCCCTGCTGCACTCAGTTTCCTTATCTGTATTATGAGGATAATAATAGTACCGACTCAAACAGCCTACTGTGAGAATTGAGCACTGGAAAGTGCTAAGCATGGTGTCTGGCTCAGGGTAAGCTTTTGGTGAATAATAGCTTCCATGATTAACCGACCCAGTTCATGTTTCCTGCTGCTAATGATTAGGATGATGTTGGGGAGTTATAACTTACTAGAATCAGGAGGGAACAGCATAAGTCATGAGTCTCTTGCCTGCTGCCAAGGGGCTTAGATAGCTGCTGTGACCACTGGAAGCACATGGGGGGCTCTTGTCCCTAACTTTTAACATACTTAAGATGAATTAAAGAGGGCTTAGTTTGCTTTGGACTCCAATCCAGGGCTCAAACACAATAGGTTGATCACCCTACAGGTAAGTGACACATCAGGCCCATCAGAACTCCACCAGACCCATTCCCAGAGTTTTAACACATTGCCAGGTGTACTGCATGCACTTTAGACTGGATGCAGAAATCTGTCCTCCTCTTTACCCATGAGAGATCCAGTTCCAACAGAGAGCTCATCTGAATAGTTCAGAACCTCATTTGTTTCATTGATCCTGAGTTCTGAATTCAGAGTGATGTCTGTATGGAAGAGAGGAATAATGATAGAATCATCTAGATGAAAACCCTTATTTTACTTAAGAGAAAGGTTGATGTGACATGTTTGAGATTACTCTGTGGGTTCTTAGCATAGGGAGGACTCGAACAATTTTCCTAACTCTCATGTCATTACTCTTTCCACTAGGCTGCATTGCTCTGCAGCATTGTTGGTAGAGTCAAGAAACTGAGAGAGAGGCAGGTATGAAGAGAAGAATAGGAGCTGACAGTCAACACTTCCTAGCTTAGGCTCGTGTCAGTCAGAACTAAAGGCCTATCTGCTGAAAAGACATAGGATTATTGAGGACCCCATGTTACAACGATAAAAGAAAAGAAAGCAAAATACGCTGACATTTGGGCAGTAGTTTTCTGTAGGCCTAGGTGGTGAATTGAATGTTCCCTCAAACCTACTTGTGTTTTTACTTCACTGACCAAAATATAGTGTTTGAATTTTATTACACACTTTGCTTCTCTGATTCATATATCTTTTTTCTTCTTTCTTAATCAAAGGGCTTGTTACCACTTTCACGGGTCTAAGTTTCTGCCACGTATTTTCAGCAAACTTCATAGTCTCTGATTGTCTATGATCATCTTAGACTTGAAATACTAAGTGTGGCTTTGGTGTGAAGTTAACAGTTGACCTTGACTCACTCAGGGAATGGAGGACTGTTGTAGAAGGAAAATACAGAGTTGACTTTTGTTATTGATTAATAAACCTATTTCCAAAACAACTGGAATGTAGACTTGAAAAACCTTAGACTCTTGGAGCTGGGCTTTTTTTTTTTTAGAGCTCAACCTATCCACTGAAGAAATCCTTTATTACCTTTGACACCTGAAAGTGAAGGCAACCAAATTTTATTAAATGTTCCTCCCTGAAGGAAGACAATGCAATTAGCATTAAAAAATAAGCAACTAAGCCGGGCTCGGTGGCTCAGCCTGTAATCCCGCGCCTTTGGGCGGCTGAGGTGAGTGGATTGCCTAAGCCCACGGGTTCGAGACCCGCCTGGGCAACTTGGTGAGACCTCATCTCTACAATAAATCAAAAGTCAGCCAGGCGTGGTAGTGCATGCCTGTAATTCCGGCTACTCGGAAGGCTGAGGTGGAAGGATCGCCAGAGCCCAGCAGGTCGAGGCTGCGGTGGCCGGGAGCAGCCACTGCCCTCCAGTCTGGGCGACAGAGTGAGACTCCAACTCAAAAAAAAAAAAAAGCAACTAAGGGTCCAGAAGAATTGTTTTTCCTTTTTAGTATAAGGCTGTTACTTTGAGGGAGGGTCTCAAAGCTGAAGAACTAAGAGAGAAACTGATGGCAACCAACTCTAGAATGCTTAAAAAAAAAGCAATCTGTTTTGACTGAAGAATTCACCCAAAAGAGAGCAAAGCAGATTTCTGAATTTACTATGAGGCTTGTGTTATTTGTTTGGCAAGGTGTTAAGGCACATTTTAGAATCTTGCTTAGGCATCCAATGCAGGCAAGTGTCTTTACTTCAAGATATATATATTTCCAAAATATCAGGAATCAGCACCTCTGAATTTGAATTTAAAAACATTTGTATTATAGAAAAATTAAATAAACATATCCCAAATCCAGAATCTTGACTCTTAGATTCTAAAGGTATTTTCTTTTTTCTTTCTTTTTTTTTTTTTTAAGTTGGAGTCTCACTCCGTCGCCCAGACTGGAGTGCAGTGGCCGCTCCCGGCCACCGCAGCCTCGACCTGCTGGGCTCCGGTGATCCTTCCGCCTCAACCTTCCAAGTAGCTGGAACTACAGGTGTGCGCTACCACGCCCGGCTAATTTTTTTATTTATTGTAGAGATAAGGTCTCGTCAATTTGTCCAGGCGGGTCTCAAACCCGTGGGCTCAGGCAATCCACTCACCTTGGCCTCCCAAAGTGCTGGGATTACAGGCTGAGCCACAGAGCCCGGCCAAGGTATTTTCTTAAGGAGAACACTTAGAATACCCAAGTTCTCAGGTTCTGTCTTGATAAAAGGGATGCCTTTCTGTATAGAAAAATCATCAATATATTTAGCCAGAGGAGTCAATCAAGGTATTTTAACTTAAAGGGGGGCACACCTCATCAATAAGGGCACCTTCATAATGAACATTTGTATAAACCTTAACTATACCGCACATCTTTAAAATAAAAAAGTAAAAAAAAGAAAAATCGTCAAATTCTAAGATAATTAATATGTTTTCGTCAATTTAATATGAAAAAATCTGCTAGAGGCAGAAACCATTTGCTTCCCAGCAGCCTTTGACTTCTAACAGAGGTATGAGCCTGCCACTTGTCCTTGGAGCAGACACCCAAGAGCAAAGGACCCACAAACAGTCAGTTGCCTTCAGCTCTTTCTTCACTTTAGATGGTGCAATAGGCTGAGTCACTCACAGCAAGCACCCTGTGAGGGTCACTGTTTGCTCAAGGGGAAAATAGAGAAGAAATAATTGTCCAGAAATCAGATTGCTGTACTGTTTCAAGAGGCAGGATTTGAAGACTTAAGAGTGGCAAATAAGTGTATGAAAAGATGCTCCATATCATATGCCATTAGGGAAATGCAAATTGAAGCAACAATGAGATAGCACTACAAATGAATTTGAATAGCCACAATTAGAATAGCCACAATTCAAACACTGATAAACACCAAATGCTGGCAAGGATGTGGAGCAACAGGAACTTTCATTTATTACTGGCAGGAGTGCAAAATGGTACAGCCACTTTGGAAGACAGTTTGTCAGTTTCTTACAAAACAAAACATACTTTTACCATATGATCCAGCAATTTTACTTCTTGATGTTTTCCAAAGGAGTAGAGAACTTATGACCATACAAAAAACTGCAAGTGAATATTTATAGCAGCTTTATTTATAATTGCCCAAACATGGAAGTTACCAAGATGCCCTTCAGTAGATGAGTAGGTATATAAACTGTGGTACATCCATACAATGAAATATTATTCTGCTCTAAAAAGAAACGAGCTACCAAGCTATGAAAAGATAGAAAACTTAAATGCATATAACTAAGTGAAAGAAGTCAATCTGAAAAGGCTGCATACTCTACGATTCTAAATATATGACATTCTGGAAAAGGCAAAATAATGGAAACAGTAGAAAGATCAGTGGTTGCCAGGGTTGGAGAGTGGGGAGCGATAAATAGGTGGAGCTCAGGGGATTTTTAGGACAGTGAAATGACTCCATATGATACTATAATGGCGGATACATGTCATTATACATTGCCCATACCCATAGAATGTACCACACCAAGAGCAAAACCCAATATAAACTATAGACTTCGGGTGATAATGATGTGTCACTGTAGGTTCACTGACTGTAACAAATGTACCACTTTGGTGAGGGATGTTGATAACGGAGGAGACTGTGCATTTATGGGGGCAGGGGCTATGTGGAAAATCTCTGTACCCTCTGCTCAATTTTGCTGTAAACCTAAATTTACTCTAAAACAAAAACAAAAACAAAGTTGCTTTAAAAAATTTAAGAACTTGGTTAAGTGGCCATGACATAAAACTAAACTTTGAAGGTTATGAGTGTGGAGTAAACCAGACATCTGAATATCCCAAAAGGCCAAAATGTCTCCTGTCTTGCATATATGTCTTGGTCTATTCCTTTCTGGTTTTTTCTGCCTCCATCTGGGTTTGGGATCTCATTACCTTATTCTGAGTCGTTGAAATAGCTGGCTAAGTGGTTTTGAGTCTTTCTCTCATCCAATCCAAATTTCATACTGCTGCCAGAATTTTTTATTAAAAAGAATAAAGAAACTTTGTGGAAAATTGGAGGCGGCCAGGATGTCCAACAGCAGGAAAATAGTTGGGGGCACTTTGATTCAGTCATGTGATGGAATGTTTGTAGC
This sequence comes from Cephalopachus bancanus, assembly GCA_027257055.1. Taxonomy (NCBI): domain Eukaryota; kingdom Metazoa; phylum Chordata; class Mammalia; order Primates; family Tarsiidae; genus Cephalopachus; species Cephalopachus bancanus. The sequence continues at coordinate 100,540 of JAPVLO010001132.1, read as the reverse complement.
TATTGAAGGCTGTGTAGCTATTGAAGGTTGAGCTTTGGAAAGGTTCTTCATGACCTGATGAATGGTCATAATTTGGTCACGTGAATTTACGTACAAAGGTAGCTACACCTTTCACATTTGGAAAGGTGAGAAGGTAGTGTATATTACCAAAAAGAAAAATCTTAGTACAGACCAGACTTTCTCAACTGGGGTCTTGCGAGAGAATTAAACTCTAAGGCATTTGTAATGGTTGATTTTATGTGTCAGTTTGCCTACTATGTCATACCTGTGCCTGGCCACTGGTTGTACTATTTGTCCTTGGGCTTCCATCCTCTTATCCAGGTATTTGCTGGTCTTCCCAGACACATACATGACTTCTCTCTACTCTGATTTTGAATCCCCCAGACAAAAGAATTCCATAAGATAGACAGAAGCCATGGGGCTGTCCAAGGCATTAAAAATGGCTAGCAGAAGAGTGAGAATGAGACACAATATTATTTCTCTACTCATTCATTTGTTCAACATATATTTCCTAAGAAACTACTAAGTGACAGGCAGGTGCTGTACTGGACACTGGACATACAGTGATAAGTAAGATATTGTATGCCTGTTGGCAAGGAGCTTACAGTCTGTACAGGCTAAACAGAGAAAGAATAACAAGGTTTTATACATCCCACAAGAAAACCACATTTACCTCAAACATTGCAGACAGGCAGAGAAAATAAAGTAAGTCAGGACCAGATTGCCCAACTGACACCTGCTGATGCAACCAGTTCTCACAGACACAATGGCCAAAGAGAATATATAGGGCATAGTCTCCTTGGAGAAGAAGTAGGAAATCCTATTGTTGGCAACCTTGGGTTCTGTGAGGAACAGCAGAGCCAGAGTGAGCATGTCAACTGTATGCAGCTCTGAGTTCAGTTAGTCAAACCACTTCTGAACTAGGTGGGCTCAGCCTGCTAAGGCTGCTCTAGGGAGCTGTGGTAGATGCTTTTTGTTTGTTTGTTTGTTTGTTTTTAATCACATCCCTCTGGCCCTATCCGACCTCATCTGCAGCCAGCATACACAGGCCTTGAGCTCCAGTGTCTCTTGGCCTCTCTAAATAAAGGCTTTTACCAAAGCTTAATGAAGTTGGCTTAGCTCACAGGCATCTAGGAAAGTGGGGGAAGGTAAAGTCCCAGGGGAACTCACTAACCAATGGGAAATTAGAATCCAAGGTTAAATGGTCTCACCTCTTGTCTTCTTGAGAGACGATCCTGAGGCTCGATCTATATGACTCATCCATGGTTCTGAGAACTGGCTCACCATGGTAGCCAGTTCAACAAGGTCTCCTTTATTTAGTTTTTCTTCTTCTTTGTCTCACTCTCCTCACTCCCTCAATTTTGTCCCTGAGATCACCTTGCAAATAAACTACCTGCAGCCAAGGCCTTGTCTCAAGCTCTGCTTTTGGGAGAACTTGCATAAAGACAGGAGTCATGCCCACTTCCACAGCACTACTCTAGCCCTGAGAAAAGAGGTTCTGTAGACAAAATCCTGAATCTGGAACTTGCCTTGTCTACCATGTCATATCTGGGCCTGGCCACTGGTTGTGTTATTTGTCCTCAGGCTCCCATCCTTCTTCTCCAGGTATTTGCTGATCTTCCCAGACACACCCGTGGCCTCTCTCAATTCTGCTTTTGACTTCCTATCCCAGAATTACATGTCTGGAGGGATTACTCTGAATAGAGTCCTCCTGACTTTCCCAGGTCTAGAGATCCTCCTTGGGTTTCCTACTCTTTTGCATGCTGGTGCAGTCCCACCCAATTCATGCCAGCTGGCTACTTGGAAAGATCTGTTCTGACCATTCCTCTTGGTGCTAATGGCTGCTAAGATCTGACACCCTCCCCAGGGTGAAGAGACCCCAAAACTGGAGACTACCAAGCAACCCTTAATGTCCTGGACAGAAATGAATGGATCAGGAGTTCAGGAGCTCACACTGAAGGGAGACAATCAAGTCTGCCAGTACTAAGCCCCTTGCACTGTCTCATTATGGAACTGCCCAAAGGACTCGATCTAGGTTCCCAAAGAAAAGGAGATTGTGCCAGACGTAGTGGCTCAAGCCTATAATTCCAGTACTTTGGGAGATAGGGGTGAGAGGCTTGCCTGAGCTCAGGAGTTCGAGACCAACCTGGGCAACTTGGTGAGACCTCGTCTCTACAATAAATTGAAAGAAAAAAAAAAAGCCGGGCATGGTAGTGCATGCCTGTAGTTCCAGCTACTTGGAAGGCTGAGGCAGAAGGATCGCCTGAGCCCAGCAGGTCAAGGCTGTGGTGGCTGTGAGCATGCCACTCCAACCTGGGCGACAGAGTGAGACTCTAATTCTAAAAAAAAGAAAAAGAAAAAGAAAAGGGGATTGTGATAAATGGAAGAATTGGCTGAGGTGCTGGACATCTGCCTTTGGAGCTTTAGGGAGAACCTTGGGGTATGGCGTGCTGGGCTCTGTCTTGCGCACCTAAAAAAAGACACCCTGGGCGATAAGCCCTTTCTCCACCTTTCAGGTGAAGAGGCAGCACAAGCACAGTCAGGAAGGCAAGAACGTGGGGGTTAGGAGGGGCAACCAGGGCTTGGTTTGGTAAGCATCAGTGTGGAAACCATGAGAAGACAGTGCCAGATGGGAAGAATGAAGCCCAGGAGGTTTGGGTGAGCTCTCAGGACTCTCAAACCATCGGGGAGGGAAAGAAGTAGTTCTGAGATTCTAGTCAGTTTTGAGAGTCTGGAGTGTGAGCTTTATTCATCACACGGTGAAACATTTCTTCCTGTGGGAGGCATAGGCTAATACAAGTTATGTGTGGAACTAACGCATGAATACAGGATGATCTTCCCAGTTTCCCCGTTCTATCTATTCAGGGCCCATCTCACAAGGATGAGGAGGAATGACATCTGCTTTGCCCTCTTCTTTTCTCCCACAAGTGCTTAACGCTTGAGCAAAAGTATTTGTCCCTTTTAGCAGGTAGGATTCTTTTATTTGCATGGTAGTTGGGTGAGAATGTTTCTGTGCATGGAAAAATCAGAAAGCAGGCAAGCTGGAATGGGAACAATGTGATCCTACCTGCCCTGAACTAGGATAGCCATCACCATGATCCAGGCACACGGAAGCCCACCCTCTTTTCTCCCCACTCCAGGTTCCACCACCAAGCAGTCAGTGCTCCATTACTTCGAAAAAGGCAAACCACCTTCTGCTCATGGAGTGAGTGGCTTTGTCCTCCTCATGGAACCCATGATTTGCTTTCTTAAACGGACAATCAGTTCCCTGCCCAAGAGGCAAATAATTAGTCTCACTTCATTGGCCTTTGACCCTTCTTCTCCGCCCCCCCCCCAAAGCTAACAGGTTGTCTATCTTTGGTTTTGATGATAATTCAAAGTAAAGACATCCATTCACTTCATATCTTACAAATCAAGCATTCCTGACTCCAAAATGGGTTTCCAGGTTCAGTGTCTCAGAACCATAGTAATTGACTTGGCAATAGGAAAAGTCATTTACAAGGAAAGTATGATGAGGCTCCTCTTCATTTGATCCTAGAAATGTCTTCCATAAATCTAGCTTATTAAAACAATGAGTCTCTCATAATATCTATGCAATTTTCAATGAGATGGTCATAAAATTGCTATAAAATATTAAGTCTATTCTCTGCTGATGATAATGATGCAAATATTGATCCCACTAAGATACACCAAGCACATGCTCATCAAAATGTAGAGATGGTGATATTGAATATTTCTTCATATCACAGGTAAACAAGATTATGTGCTTGATTTTATTTTTTCTTAGTCTTCTCTAGTTATGAGAGACATCCTTTGTGTTGAGTGTGACGTTCATATCTTCTCATTTTTTTGTGTTTTCATACATTCACTCTTCAACAAACATATACATGCAAGGCACCGTGCTAGGTACTGTGGCAATAATAAGTCAACAAAATGGTTCTTCCTCCTCCTCCTCCTCCTCCTCCTCCTCCTCCTCCTCCTCTCTCCCTCCTCCTCCTCCTCCTCCTCCTCCTCCTCCTCCTCCTCCTCCTCCTCCTCCTCCTCTCCTCCTCCTCCTCCTCCTCCTCCTCCTCCTCCTCCTCCTCCTCCTCCTCCTCCTCCTCCTCCTCCTCCTCCTCCTCCTCTCCTCCTCCTCCTCCTCCTCCTCCTCCTCCTCCTCCTCCTCCTCCTCCTCCTCCTCCTCCTCCTCCTCCTCCTCCCTCCTCCTCCTCCTCCTCCTCCTCCTCCTCCTCCTCCTCCTCCTCCTCCTCCTCCTCCTCCTCCTCCTCCTCCTCCTCCTCCTCCTCCTCCTCCTCCTCCTCCTCCTCCTCCTCCTCCTCCTCCTCCTCCTCCTCCTCCTCCCTCCTCCTCCTCCTCCTCCTCCTCCTCCTCCTCCTCCTCCTCCTCCTCCTCCTCCTCCTCCTCCTCCTCCTCCTCCTCCTCCTCCTCCTCCTCCTCCTCCTCCTCCTCCTCCTCCTCCTCCTCCTCCTCCTCCTCCTCCTCCTCCTCCTCCTCCTCCTCCTCCTCCTCCTCCTCCTCCTCCTCCTCCTCCTCCTCCTCCTCCTCCTCCTCCTCCTCCTCCTCCTCCTCCTCCTCCTCCTCCTCCTCCTCCTCCTCCTCCTCCTCCTCCTCCTCCTCCTCCTCCTCCTCCTCCTCCTCCTCCTCCTCCTCCTCCTCCTCCTCCTCCTCCTCCTCCTCCTCCTCCTCCTCCTCCTTCTTGAGTTGGAGTCTCACTCTGTCGCCCAGACTGGAGTGCAGTGGCCGCTCCTGGCTACCGCAGTCTCTACCTGCTGGGCTCTGGTGATCCTTCCGCCTCAGCCTTCCGAGTAGCCGGAATTACAGGCATGTGCTACCACGCCCGGCTGAATTTTTTTTTGATTTATTGTAGCGATGAGGTCTCGCTGCCCAGGTGGGTCTCGAACCCACAGTCTCAGGCAATCCACCCACCTCAGCCTTCCAAAGGCGCGGGATTACAGGCTGAGCCACAGAGTCCAGCTCTTTCTTTTCTTTCTTTTTTTTTTTTTTTTAATATGGAACGTTTCATGAATTTGCGTGTCATCTTTGCGCAGGGGCCATGCTAATCTTTTCTGTATCGTTCCAAGTTTAGTATATGTGCTGCTGAAGCGAGCCAAAATGGTTCTTAATGCTCCAAAGTTGACAACTGTGGAGTGAGACTGGAGAATAGAGTAGGGATATGAAAAAACTAACCAAGATGGCACCCACAAGAGAATAAATGTGAATTAAAGGCACTTTCATTGTGCTAAGAAAGTGAAGAAAAAGGAACAATCGCTGTTTAGCTAGAGTGCCAGAGAGAGCTCATGAAAAAACTGGTCATTCACCCTGATCATTGAAAACCACCATTGCAGCTGGGCCTGATGGCCCACGCCTATAATCCCAGCACTTTGGGAGGCTGAGGCGAGAGGATTGTCTGAGCTCAGGAGTTTGAGACCAGCCCGAGCAACATGGCGAGACCAAGTCTCTACAATAAATAAATCATAAATAAATAAATAAATTAGCCGAGGTTGCGGTAAGCGTGATCATGCTGCTGCACTCTAGCCTGAGTGACAGTGAAACTCCACCCCCCCAAAAGAAAGAAAATCATCATTGCAAGCAGCTACCTGAGCCTTCCCCAATATAGGAAGTTATCTTTTACGAGACTGTCCCAATTTCCCCCTTAAAGATAAACTCGGTAGTTAGCTCTATTCCCATTCAGTAGAGAAGTAATCAAAAGTTCTACCATAATAGAGCAGAAAGGCAGAGAATTTACATGGATATCCTTTACAAAGCCCAAAATGGTTTACAACTTTAAAGCATTGATCACGACTGCTCTTATTTTTAATAACGTCTGTGTCATTAATATAAATGAAGGGACCTAGGCCTTCGCTCTGGGGATCTTGTTCTGATGAAACCCAAATCTGCTACGAGGCAACGTTGCTCTCAGTGGAGCTCCCTTACTGCAAGGCTTTTGGGAAAGATAGTCACTAATTAAGCCCAGTCACTTCTCTTTTTTCTCTTCTTCTGTCTTTCATCCATCTGAAAATAAGCACCTAGTCAGCATAGTCACGCAACTTGATGCATTTGGGAGATGCCAGGAAGGGTTAGTAGTTCATTAGAATGACTAGGAGGGAGTGGAACTAGGTCTAGAGTGGCCTTAAGAAGCTTGATCTGGCCAGGCACGGTGGCTCACACCTATAATCCCAGCACTTTGGGAGGTCGAGGTGAGAAGATTGCCTGAGCCCACAGGTTGGAGACCAGCCTGGGCAACTTGGTGAGACCTCATCTCTACAATAAATCAAAAAATTAGCCGGGCATGGTGACGCATGCCTGTGGTTCCAGCTACTTGGAAGGCTGAGATGGAAGGATCATCTGAGCCCAGCAGGTCGAGGCTGCTGTGGCTGTGAGCATGCCAGTGCACTCCAGCCTGGGCGACAGAGTGAGAGTGAGACTCCAATTCAAAAACAAAAAACAAGAAGCTTGATCTAGCAATATCTGTTGTCTACTGTGGCATTTTAAAAAATTCCCACAAATTCTTGGACACTACAGCTACCAAAGCAGAGTCTGTTCCCTCCCTTTGAATGTGGGCTGGCTTTTGGTGACTCGCTTCTAATGAATAAAATGAAGAAGTGATGTTGAGTAACTGCTGATGCTGAGTCATAAAAGGTAACATGGCTTCCGCCAGGCTCTTGCTGTCTTGGGACACCTGCCTTGGGATCCTGGAGTCTTCATGTAAGAAGTCTGGCCATAGAGATGCCACCATGCTAGAGAGCCCACATACAGGTACAGAGACATGCCTATGGAAGTCCAGTTGTCCCAGCCACCAGCTGTGAGTCTTCTCAACACCAACTGCCAGACATGTGAGCCAGCCTTGAGTGATTCCAGACCCCAGTCTTCTGGTCACCTTTGCTGATGCCAAGTGGAGCTGGCCTTGGAATCACCCCAGCTGACAGAGTGGAACAGAGATGAGCTGTCCCTGAAGAGCCCTGCCCAGATTGCAGATTTGTGAGCAAAAAAATGTTGCTGTTTTAAGCCATTAAATTTTGAGGTGGTTTATTATGCAGCCAAAATAACGAAAATACCTATTTAATTCTGCCATACAATCAGTTTTATTTTCCCCTGAATTGACCAATTAGATTATTGTTTAGCCAAGTGGAAACAGAGCCAAACTTGCTATTTTTTGATGCTAAGTTTCTAGAGTGGATCTTTCTATCTGGAATATGTAGGCTATGGTCATTTCAATCTATTCATTTAGCAGCAGAGAAGTAGGTTTTTTCTTTGTTTTTTTCTTATGGTAAAAGCAGGATCTTTGTGTTGGACTTCAGATCTTTTCTCAATTCCATGCCAGTTTTTGCTGCATGCTTTCTTCCTCACAAGGAAATTTTTTAAAAATCAATTTCCAGGATCCAACATTGCCTACTGTTCATTTTGAAATCACAGCCTTTAATCGTTTTTTATCTACTGAAAAAGTCGTCTCTAATTTTCTCTTTCTGGGGTAGGAAGCTGCTGGGTCAGTATGAATTTTAATGTTATTCTCGCCCCCCCCCCGCATATTCATTTACTGATTTAAGGAAGGTCCGGGTTTTTGACTTGTTGGAAATGGCCTAAAATAGTTAGCTGAGTGAGGACTCACAGACAAATGAATGCTTAAGAGTGAAAGGAAAAGATTATAATCTAGTAAAGAGAATATGAATAAAAGAAGTACAGAAATACCCTAGTGATTATAAAATCATACTTTAGGTAACTCCACCATCTAGAATACATCTGTGAACTGAGACATGTGAACATAAGAAAGACTGCGACAAGTGCCTAGAAATACCTGGGTAAGTGTTAAAAAGCTCTCCTAATTTATTCATAGGTAGTTCCCAGCCTTCACTCAGAGGCTATTTCTTCACAAAGCAGTACATTCTAGTTCATGAAGTTGCGAATATTTTACACAATATTGTAACATTTTTGGTCATCGATTTCCCAATCCCTGGTAGATGAGAATGAGCAAATAGGCAGAGGATAGGGGTGCTTAAGGGGAAGAGTTGCTAGAGATGGTACAGTGACAGCAGTGGGAAACAACATCTGAGAGCCTGAGACCAAAAACTTAAAAATGACATCAGATATGAAAACATGTACAGCTCTACATCCCTCAATAGTCCAAGAGAATTTCACTGAGCTCCAATAGGACAAGTAATGGTTAAATTTTGTTCAGGAAACCCTTTTTATAAAAGCAGGAAAAAATGATTTCTGCCCCAAAAAATGATCTAAAGAAAATATGCTTTGGCATTTAAAGGGTTAAAGTTCGGATATCTAAAAAAATTATTTATGTGGAAACATTTGCTTATAGACTGGTTAAACCAAGACCTGCTGCATTATGAATATTCGTAAGGACTGTGAAAGTCATGTTGATGAGTATATGTTCACAAAGATTAGATTTTTGTCTTTAATGTGACTGTAGGGTTAGGGTTCGCTTTTGTTATATTCACTTCTTTTGCCTGGCATCCCCCCTTTCTACTGGATGCAAGACTCTGCTTTCTTTTAGGAGACGCACCTTTGACCATAGGATTAAGGGAAATTGTCTTCTTACTGACCCCACCTTCCTAGCCACAGTGATTGGTCAAGATGGCCTAACCCCTGGCCTTAGTGATAGGACTCGGGCAGGAATGAGCTTGTGACCACAGACAGGCCTGCCTCTGCTGGGATAATTTTAATTAGAACAGAGGAAAGAGGTCACCACTTTCCTATTGGGTAATGAAACTGCGTGGATGTGAGGCCCAGAGCTGCAAAGGCTTTGGTTCCAGCCTCCGAGAGAAAGGTGGTCTGAGAATATGTCACAGATGCAGAGAGAAACACAGAGGACAGATACAGAGAGAGCCCACTGGTTCTGAGGAACTTCATTCTAATCTACAAGGTTTCTGGAGTTGTCCTGATTTCACCTCTGGGACTCCTGTTTGTTGAGCAAACATCTCGATTCCAGGAGCTACTCACAGTGCCCTTTCATTGAATCCTCTTTTGCATAAGCAACTCCTGTTGGCTTTCTCATCTGCAGCTAAAGGACTCCTGTCTGGTACAAGGCACTCTGGAAACTGTGTGAGGCCCCTCTGAGCTGGTCACTGCAATATTGATCACACATGAACGGCAAGAGAGCAAAACTGAGAAGCAGCCTTGTTTGTGCAGCTAATGGGAGTTGGTATCTCTCAAACCATGTGATTAAAAGGAAATGCTGCTGCCTAACTGAAAGAGGAAAAGACCACAAAGACTGTAGCAGGAGTCCATAGAACAATCTATCTTATCAGGTTTCTCTTTTCTGAGTAGATTAAGCCAAATGCTCAGCCTTACCCCCACCCCCAGCCCCAAGCCCTGAGAGTGCACTGATCATGTGACATCACGACTCAAGGAAGGAAGCATGGAGGGCTATGGACCGCTTCAGTTCTGACTTTCTGAATCAGTAAGCCTTCTTAAATCTCTCCTTTTGTCCACCACTGGCATTTCCTCATGACCAGAAGAGAGGGAAATTGCCCTCATTGTTAAAGGCCTGCCTATATGGTAAGAAGTTCACAAACATTGTAGAGAATGAGAATGATAGCTGACATTTATAGAGTGCCATATACTGTTTTAAGTAATTGACAGTATTATTTCATTTAATCTTCACAACTCTATGAGGTAGATACTAATATTATTCCCATTTTAGAGATGAGTAAATTGAGGTTTAAAGCAGTTAAGAAGCTTGAAGAAGGTCATGCTTTGTATGAGAACCAGGACTAAATTTAGGTTGACTGACTCCAGAACCTTCTCTCCTAACCACTGTGCTACATTGCCTTTCAGATACAAGGTACTGGCTGGAGCACTTAACTGAAGTTTTCTACCTGTTCAGCTTCCTGGTGTCATGACTGCTGGCCCTATAAGTGGCAGATTTGGGAAAATAGGGTCTTACCACTCTGTATTCTATGAGAAGTTCTCATCATTTTTCTTTCTTTTTTTTTTTTTTGAATTGGAGTCTCACTCAGACTGGAGTGCAGTGGCCGCTCCCGGCCACCGCAGCCTTGACCTGCTGGGCTCCGGCGATCCTTTCGCCTCAGCCTTCCAAGTAGCTGGAACTACAGGCGCACGCTACCATGCCCTGCTAGTTTTTGATTTATTGTAGAGATGAGGTCTCGCCAAGTTGCCCAGGCGGGTCTCGAACCCGTGGGCTCAGGCAATCCACTCACCTCGGCTTCCCAAAGTGCTGGGATTACAGGCTGAGCCACTGAGCCCGGTCTCATCATTTTTCTGTTATTTAAGTCAGGCTTGTTGCATATCCTCATGTCCCTCATACACTGATAGTGAGAATGTAATTCAATGCAGTAAGTCCCTTACGTACAATCCTCCAAGCTGTGAACTTTCAAAGATGTGAATGTGCATTTGCATGTCCAATCACATGGTACTGTGCTGTAAGATTTAAAATGTTGCCTTTATTTTTTGTGGCTTTTTATGTATTATTTTTGTAAAAAGTCTTATAAATCTATTACAGTACAGTACTATATATCCAACTGTGTTAGTAAGTTACTTAGGCTAACTGTTGGATCTACAAAAAAAATTGAACTTATGAACGCACTCTAAGAATGGAATTCGTTTGTATGTAGGAGACTTACTGTACAGTGATCTAGAAACCCATTTAGAAGTACGTATGTGGAAAAAGATCTAGAAATATCTACGCACCTTGACCAAGGAGGTTTTCATAAGGAAGTAACTAAAATTGCAGACTGAACTCTATGCATGATGATGTTCCACTCAGGGCTCTTCCTTATCATCAACAACTTCAGTTTTATAGATTTTTGAGCTGAAAGGAACAGATTCACTCACATTTTCCCACAGAAACACCAATTCATTCTAAGGTATATCAGTGATCTATTGCTGTGTGACAAATTATCCTAATATCTAGTAGCTTAAAACAACAATGGTTTGTTATTCCTCATGATTTTGTAGGTTGATAGAGTGACTCTTCCACTGGTTTTGCCTGGGCTCATGCACGTGATTGCGGTTAACTGGGGTAAGATGGCTCCACTCAAACATCAAAAGTCTTAGTGCTGGCTATTGGATGGGGTAACGTGGTTCTCCTCCGCATGACCTCTCTCCCTCCAGTAGCCGAACCAGCTTCTTTTCAGCATGGCAGTCTCAAGGCAGTGTTCTAAGAGAGAGGAGGTACAAACTCGTTATGCCCATCTACCATAGGAAGTGAGAAAGTGTGACTAAGACTAAAAGGATTTGGGAGCTGGGTAGTGAAAAATTAACTTTGCCCAAAGAGTAGTTTAGCCTTTGCCTTCAGCTACTGGGAGGTAATTTCTAGGCCTCTGGAATGTCTTGCCTGATAGGAGTGTCTTTGTTTGCCTGAGGGCTTTGGCTACAATCTAATCTTGTGGTTTGGACAGTCTAACCACGTGATTTATGACAAGGGCTTTGAGCCAAACCATATCAGTTCTGACCTCCGGAAGAACCAGAGAGTAAACGACCTTTGGGAAGGGCTGGAGTCTAACAGTCAGCTATGTGGGCTGCATGTGATAGAGTCTCAATAAAAACTTTGGACACCAAAGCCTTGGGTGAGCTTCCCTGGTTGGCAATATTCTTTGAGTATTGTCTTACTTCGATTTTAGGAAGGTAATATGACCCTGAGGGTGACAGCTTTGTGTCTGGGACCTTCCCAGATATCACCCCATGCGTCTCTTCCTTTGGCTGGTTTTAATTTGTATCCTCTCACTACGGTAAAACTAATCCTAAGCAGAGTACTTTTCTCTACCTAGAGTTCTGTGAGACATTCTAGCAAATTATTGAACATGACGGAGTTTCTGGGGACCCCAGAATTCCTGTACTCTCCTTTTGTGTAACTGGTATCAAGATTATATTAATTTCATAAAATGAGGTGGGTAGCTTTCTCAAGCTTATTAATTGTGTTGTCCACCTCTTCTGTTGTCTTACTGGTACTTTGTAGTCTTAATTTATTAGTTTTTAATAGACCTGTTAAAATCCTCCATCAGGATTGTGTTTTACGTATTTCAAAAACAATATAAAAAGAAATATAAAGCAAACTCCAAAATTAAAATAAAGTGAAACAAATGGACCTAACTGTACATCAAATTAGTAACATTACCCATGGAGAAAAGTTATTTTAAGGGACTTGCTCATAGTGCTCTGACTGTACATTCCTAGTGGAATGTATTATAAAGATATTAAAAACACACAAAGAAATCTTAAATTTTCTTCAATAATTTTGTTATTAGAAGTAATATATATGTACACACACACACTTTTTTTAAGAGATGGAGACTTTCTATGTTGCCCAGGCTAGTCTCAAATTCCTGGACTGGAGCAATCCTCCTGCCTCAGCCTCCCAAGGCAGCTGGCACTACAGGCATGTGCCACCACACCCAGCTGATTCTTTTTATTTTTTGTAGAGATGAGGTCTCCTATGTTGCCCAGGCTGGTCTTGAACTCCTGGGCTCAAGTGATCCCCTGCTTCAGCCTCCTGAGTAGCTGGGACTAAAAAAGTGTGCCAACACGTCTGACCCCAAAGTAATATTGATGCTGTAATTCTGAAACTGTTTTTATGTATTATAAGGTAAAACAATGTATGTTACTATGTCCATATTATTAAGAATTAAGACTTTCAGTTAAGAAAATAGAAATACAAATACAAACATCAAAGAAGTTAAAAAAAAAAACACCTAAGTTCCAATTTGAATAAAAACCATAAACATGGAATATTATTATTACAAAATAGAATTCCTAGATTTTACACCAGGAGTTGGCAAACTTTTTCTGTAAATCACCAGATAGTAAATCGTTTTAGATTTGCAGGTATAATATACTATCACAACTGCTCAGCTCTTCTGTCGTTGCACAAAGCAGCCACAGTCAATATGTAAACAAAGAGTGTGACTGTGTTCCAGTAAAACTTTACTTACAAAAACGAGCAGTGGGATGGATTTGGCTTAAGGGCCATAGTTTGCTGTCCCTGGTTTTATACTGTAAGGGTCTGGAATCCATGCTCCTGCCCTCAACAGCAATGAGAACATTTAGCATACATATCTTGGTTTCTGAATACCATTTGCCACTAAAAGGAATTAGGGTCTGTTGGAGAGATAACTGATAATTGATTCTAGATCTAGGAAAGGAAAAGTTCAAGATGAGCCTGGATTGTCTTATATCAGAAAGCGCGCGCACACACACACACACACACACACACACACACACACACACACACACACGATTCATTCCAGACTGTTAGGTTGGCTCGACATATGAAAATCAATAGATCAAAGACTTAAATGTAAGAGATAAAACTGTAAAGCTGCTAGAAAAAAAATTGACATAAATCTTCATGTCCTTGAATTAGGCAATGGTTTCTTTTCTTTTTTTTAAAGATGTGGGGTACAATTCAGGGTTAGGCATACAAATGTTCATTATGCAGATACCCTTGTTGATGAGGTGTGCCCCTCCCTCCCCTGGCAGTTTCCCTAAACTGCCAAGGCAATTGTTTCTTACATAAGACACCAAAAGAACAAGTAACAAAATTTTAAAAAGTAGATAAATTGGATTACATCAAAATTTAAAACTTCTATCCTTCAAAAGATGCCATCAAGAAATTAAAAAGACAACTTACAGAGGCCAGGCATGGTGACTCATGCCTATAATCTCAGCATTTTGGAAGGACGACGCAGGAGGATCCTTTGAGGTCTTGAGTTCAAGACCAATCTGTGTAACATAAAGAAAACACATCTCTAGAAAAAAATTTAAAAATTAGCCAGGTATAGTGGCACATACCTGTAGTCCCAGCTACTCAGGAGGCTGAGGCAGGAGGATCACTTGAGGTCAGGAATTTGAGGCTGCAGTGAGCTATGATTGTGTTACTGCACTCTAGCCTGGGCTACAGAGCCAGATCTTGTCTCTAAAACAATTTTTAAGTGTAAATAAAAGATCTTAAAGATAACTTATGGAATGGAAAAAATTATGCATCTGATAATCATACAACTGATTAGTGACTTGTAGTTAGAATATATAAAAACTTTTAAATTTATTTTTTAAAGTTTTTTTTTCTTTTGTCATCTGGTAGAAGAAAAAGAAAAAAAAACTCTCAAATCTAAACAATAAAACAAATAACCCAATTAATAAAATGGACTAAGGACTTCAGTAGACATTTTAAAAAATACAAATGGCCAATAAGTACATGAAAAAACGCTCAACATCATTAGTCATTAGGGAAATGCAAATCAAAACCACAGTGAGATACCACTTTACACAGTGAGATACCTACTAGGATGGCTATAATAAAAAAGACAAACAATAGCAAATGTTATCCAGGATGGCAGAAAATGAAAACCTTTATACGTAGCTGGTGAGAGTGTAAAATGTTGCAGCTGCTGTGGAAAACAGTATGTCATTTCCCCAAAGAGTTAACATAGGGTTACTACATGACTCAGCAATTCCACCCTTGGGCATACGCATGAGAAAAATTAAAACATATGTTCACACAAAAGCCTGTACATGAATGTTCATGGTAGCATTCTCTATAATAGCTGAAAAGTGGAAACAACCCAAATGTCTATTAACAGATGAATGGGTAAACAAAATGTGGCATATCCATATAATGGAATATTATTCAGCTATAAGAAGAAAAATGTAATGATACATGCTACTTGTCTGAACCATGAAAATACTACATTAAGTCACTGAAACCAGACACAACAGACTACATGCCGCATGATTCCATTTATATAAAATGTCCAGAATAGGCCAATCTATAAAGGGAGAAATTAGATTCATGGTTGTCAGGGGCTGGGGAAGGGGGAACAGGGTGGTGGAGGAAGGGGGAATGACTGTTAATGGATAAGGGTTTTTTTTGTTGAGGTGATTAAAACATTCTAAAGTTAGACAATGAGAATGATTGCACAACTTTGTGAATACACTAAAAACCACTGAATTGTAGATTAAAAGGGTAAATTTTATGGTGTGTGAGGCATTTCTCCATTACAAATGGAATTCTCAAGACTTAATGATATGAACACAAAGAATCCAATTAATAAATGGCTAAGAATTTGAAGAGACACTTCATTAAAGAAGATATATTGATGGCAAATAAGCACATGGAAATAAGCTCAGCATCATTAGTCATTAGGGAAATTTACATGAAAACCACGATGAAATACTACTGCACTCTTATTATAATGGATAACATTTTTTAAAAAATGACAATGTCAAATGCTGGTGAGGACGAAGTACTACTGAAACTGTCCATAATTTGATGATGGGAATGGAAACTGATGCAGCCGCAATGGAATAGGGTTTGAGAGTTTCTTATAAGGTTAAACGTGTAGTTCCCATACAACCCAGCAATATTATTCCTGGTTATTTCCCATCAAGAAATGAAGCTTTCACACAAAATTCTGCTCACTAATAAACTTAGGCTTTATTTATAGTTGATAAAAATGATAAACAATCCAAATATTCCTCAGTGGGTAAATGGTTATACCAACCGAGGCAAAGCAATATAATAGAACACTATTCAGCAATAAAAAAGAAACGAACTACTGATACATGCAAAAACCTGAAGGAATCTCAAATATATTATGCTAAGTGAAAAAACCCAGGCACAAAAATCTACATACTCTATGATTCTATTTATATGACAATCTGGAAAAGGCAAAACTATAGGGACAGTAAACAGATTAGAAATTGCCAAGGGGTGGGAATAGGGGGAAGAGTTGGCTACAATGGGAGCTGAGGGTATCTTAGGAGTCTTGGGACTCTTCTATATTTCATTTATAGTAGTAATTTCATGACTGTATGCATTTATCAAAACTCACAGAACTGTACACTAAAAAGAGTGAATTTCATTGTATGTACATTATACCTTTAAAATGGAAAAAAGCAGAATATAAGTAATACTAAAAAAAGAAAGCATATTTGGAACACTGCTTCAGATCCTTGCTTCTTCTTGTCTACCAGAGTGGTGTCTTTGCAAATCCACTTCACCTAGACACAGGGCAGTATGTGTCACATGGCAGATGGTATGACCTATATCAATAGATGCTGAGGAAGTGGGGAAGTTTTTAGCAAACTTCTGCTCATCTTAAAATGACCGTGCAAATCTGGACCAGGAGAAAGAATGCCCAGTAGAGGAAAAACCATGAAAGATCAGACGAGCGAAGCTCAGCAAATCAGTCACCTGGCAAGACCCACACTCACCCACTTTGGCTGGTATATCAGAATCAGAGACAATAGGTAGTGGAGATGAGGGCAGGCAGGTGATGGTCACAGTGCTGGAAATTGTTCCCCTAAAGATTGACATGGTCCACCCCCCTTATCCTTCCTTCCAATCACTGGGCTAGGCCAGGAGAAAGAGGTCATTGACCTTAAGTAACAGCTTTTCTCTTAGACTTTATTTTTGTAAACAAAGAGATTTTCTTCCAACCAATGATGAAGACACAGTTGCCATGTCTCCCTCAAAGAGACAACTGCAAGGCAGTGGGCAGAGCCAGAAGTAGCTGGGTCAACACCATGTGGCTTTTTTCTTATGTCCTCGGGGACACCCTTTCTGTGACGTACTCTCTCTCAGGCTGGAGAGTGCCCAAGATCCATGTGGTTAAGATTTCTCCCTAATCAAGGCTTCACCGGGATTTAGGAGTGAAGGTGTTTCTTTTTTTTTTTTTTTTTTTTTATTACGGTGACATTAGAGAGTAGAATATTTTTAAATGCCTTGTTGTATCCTTGGAATAGCCCACTTCACTTGTGTACAGAAAGTACTTTATGAAGCAAAACCTGCCCAGGCATTAAGGTTGCAGAATACATGAATATTTCTTATTTGGCAGAGTAAAGTGGTCTTTGATGTGGAATTCTTTTTTTTTTTTTTTTTTTATCAACAATCCTTAATTTTTTGAAAATTCAAGCATCTTAAAAATACAGTTCAAAATCATGTTTCATGAAGAAAAGTTTTTAAAATTTTATTTAACTTTAATTTTTTTTAACAAGGACCTCAAAACATACAGTCAATCTGTTGATTTTGGAATATATTATAGCATAGATAATCAATAGTAACCTAAAAATGTTTTTATTTCTTAAAGATTTCAACAATTATTGTTGAAATATGCTATAGTAAGAAGCTTAAACCAAAATAACAAGCATGTGTTGGCAGGTTTTTGTTTACTTGATTCATCTCCTTTGGGATTTTTGAAGGACAGTATAAGCCTCTCTTCAAATATTCTTTCAATGTTGAGGTCCAATTTCCTTTGCGTAGAGAATTAATCTCTGGACTCCCAGTTCTGGAATGGTGACTAGGTAATTTGGCCCAAGTACGTGACTTCAGGACAACTAGAGAAACTGGCTGAAATAGAAAAAGTCTGTGTAAAGGCACTAAGAGCTAACTAGATCTACCTGCCCAGAATCTAAGAGAAGAAGGAAGCTGCTTTTCCCTTGGGCACTTATACTGATTCCAGGAGGGAAGTTGAGAAGGTGAGAGGCCAAGCAGAACTTTTCCCAGGCTTGCCAAGCTAAGGAACTTGTCCAAGAAATAAGGGAAAGCTTGAGTGTTTACCCCCAAATGCTACATCCTATAATCAGAAGTAGATTCTCCCAAGAGCTACAGCTCAGCCTGAAATCATCTCAGTCACTGAATTTGGATTAAATAAAACCCCAGCGTGCCTGTGCTGCTGTATATTCCAAACTGCTGGCATGCCCAGATACCATACTGAGGGAAGCATAAATCTTTTCTGAAGGAAGAGAACATCCATGCATCAAATTATTTCTACAATTTTGCAAATACAATGTCCAGCATCCAATGAGAAAAGTGAGATACATAAAAAGAAAAGATGCCATAAATAAAAACAGCAGAAATTATAGAAAATAGCAACAGACTCACACTGGATACAGATATTAGAATCATGAGACACATACTTTAAAATAATTATCCTTCCCTATGTCCTAGGAGATGAAAGAATGAATGATGAGTTTTGGCAGAAAACTAGCAGCTATTAAAAAGAACCAAATAAAAACTCTAGAACTGAAAAAAAATGTAATAACCAAAATTAAGGATGCAGTGGTTGGATTTAACAGTAGATTAAACAAATCTTCAGGAAGAATCAGTGAACTGAAACAAGAAACAGTAAACTAAAACCTGTGGGCCAAATCTGGTTCATGGCCTGTTTTTACCTGACCCACATTTTTTAAGGGTTAACAACAACAAAAAAAAGGAATATGTGACAGAGACTATCTTTGTCCTGCAAAACCTAAAATATTTTTTATCTGGACCTTTGAAGAAAAAGTTGCCTAGCCTCCAAACTAGAAAGCAGATCAGCAGAACATGAAGAGGACTGTAAACAAAGGGGCCAAGAAACCCGAGAAGGCAGTCCAGCCAGGATGTGCCCAGCTTGTGAGATGCTGTTACTCTGGCTCTCCAGCTGAGCCTTCTTAGAAGCGTTTTGACCATTCAATTATTCACCTCAGGTATTCAATACATATCCAGCCAATCTCTACCGCAGTGCTTAAGAGCACAGACTTCATGGTCAAACCTGGGTTTAAATCTCTACTTAGCCTCCTCGTACGAAGAAAAGAGAGAAATTACAGGGCCTGATTGACTAGTGGTCATGAAGACCCAAAGAAATCATGCTTATCAGACCCTCAACACAGTGTATACAGCAAGGACTCAGTACATGTCAGGTGTTATTATTAGCAAAGAGTGTGCTCAGGCATGATGACCGTGCACCAAACTGGCTATAAGTCCCAGAAGGACATGATGGCTGTGGTAGAGGTGAAGTGGGATGGATAAAGGTAGGGCAGAGTAGTAAGGGAGGGTGGGACCATCCTGAACATGTGAGATAAAGGCCTAGTGCAAACTTTATACCATTATCCTTCCCATAGACTTTTGCCTACATGTGAAATATAGTTAAAAGTGAATATCGGCTGGGTATGGTGGCTCACGCCTGCAATCCCAGCACTTTGAGAGGCTGAGGCTGAAGGATCGCTTGAGGCCAGGCATTCAAGACCAGCCTGGGCAGCAATGTGAGACCCTGTCTCAAAAAAAAAAGTGAATATCATCAGCAAAGCTTATTTATAACAGCTGAAGACTGGAAACCACCTAAATTCCCAACATTTGGGATATGGTTGAGTGGAATTAGTTGATGATATGTTAGGTATTAAAAACTACAATGTAAAACTGTGTGAAGTATGTCAAAGTATGTGTCAAAAAAATTAAAATGAAAACATCTAAATATAGACTAAACATATATCAAAGATTTCTTCAATTTATTAGTGAGTGCATCAGTGAGATGGCTAACGTTGGTTCAAATAGCATTTAAAGAACTGGGTATTTATAGGCAAAGTATAAGAACAAAACTGATTAATGAGTAATAAAACCATAACCTTTGGGGTTATCTTTTCTAAGAGACAGAAATTATCTACAAGTTACCATATAACTTCACAGCATCTGGGTTCTAATCGAATAGTAAATAGCAAAGTTAAACACAGATACATTCTTATAGAGAATTAAATAATTCTGTTATACAACGCTCCCAGTATGACATTGAAAGGACATGCCTCCTCCTCTTTGGCTTATTTCCAGTGTTACAGATATTTTTTTCTTAACAAATATTTACCAACTATATAAAATATGTTGTAGGTTGAAGTATTGGAGTTCTCCAAGGAATTAATTAATCATACTGAAGAATTTAACTGAGGAGTGTTTAATAAACAGATTACTTCAAAGGTGTGGATAGGGTTAAGAAGAACCAAAAACCAGTGGGAAACCCTTACTACCCTCAGGCCTGAAGTGACAAGAAGGGGCAGAAATAGAGCAAATAAATACCAAATTTCTCCCTCCTTCTGCCCTCTGATCTTCTGACAGTGCTTATTGGCTCAACCCAACTGGATGCCAGAGGGAAAGAGGCCATCAATGTCATCTGTAGAGGTTAGCCTCTCTGGGCACAGAGAACGAGGTCAAGAATGGGAAATGAGAGGCAAACAGGGAGCAATCAGCCTAGTCAATATGACAGGTATTGTTATGAGTTGAATTGTGTACCGTGCAAAAAGGTATGTTGAAGTCCTAACCGCCAGTACTTCCAGTACCTTGTTTGGAGATAAGGTTTTTAAAGACGTCATTGAGTTAAAATGAGGTCATCAGAGTGGGTCCTAACCCAGTATGACCGATGTCCTTATACAGGGGAAATTTGGACACAGAGACAGACATGCATAAAGAAAAGATTATGTGACAAGACACACACACAGGAAGTAGATAGCCATCTGTAAGCCAAGGAGAGAGATCTGGAACAGATCCTTTCTTCACAGCATTCAGAAGGAACCAACTTTGCCATCACATTGGCTTTGGACTTCCAGTCTCAGAACTGTGAGACAATAAATTTCTGTTTGTTTAAGCCACTCAGTTTGTGGTATGTTGTTACAGCAACTTTAGCAAACCAATATAGAGATACAAAAAGTATACACAGAAAGGAGGACTTACACTAAAATATTGTGAGGTGGTATTATGGGTAATTTCTATTTTGTGTTTTTCTTTATGTCCTAGTGTGTATACTCTTACATCAGAACACATAGATAGTTTTGTTCAGATGAACTCTTGGGTAGCCTGAGGGGTGTGTATGGCAGGGAGAGTCAAGCTCACTGATATAATGGAGGGTCTGTGGGCAAATTATTTGTATTCCAAGGGGATGTTATTTGCTTCCAACTGAATCCGTTATTTTCATGTCACAAGCCTGGCTTTTGTCTCATTTTCAAAGCTGTTGTCCTGTTGGTAGGTCCCTTGGTCCCCCATCCTCATCCCCCAAGATTAAAGAGGCCAAGGTTTAGCACATAAGGCTAAACCTTATTTAAGAATGTGTTATTGGCCGGGCTCGGTGCTCAGCCTGTAATCCTAGCACTTTGGGAGGCCGAGGTGAGTGGATTGGGAAGCCAAGGTGAGAGAGAGGATTGCCTGAGCCCGGGGGTTCAAGACCAGCCTGGGCAACTTGGTGAGACCTCATCTTTACAATAAATCACAAAAACTAGCTGGACGCGGTGGTATGCGTCTGTAGTTCCAGCTACTTGGAAGGCTGAGGCAGAAGGATCACCTGAGCCCAGCAGGTCGAGTCTGTGGTGACGGTGAGTGTGCCACTGCACTCCAGCCTGGGCGACAAAGAGTGAGACTCCTACTCAAAAATAAAAAATAAAAAGACTGTGTTATTTCTCCTCACTAATTGGAAGAATTAATAATAACAAAATTTGGCCCCCTCAGAAAATGCTTGCTAAATGAACAAATGATACAAGACTTAAGGAATCTTACATAGTTTCTAAAGTTAGGGTTTATTTGAATATGTCCCCTCAAAAGGCATGTGTGGAAAACTTAATTCTCAATGCAACAGTGCTGGGAGATGTGGCCTAATGAATGGTGGTTAGGCCATGAGGGCTCTGCTCTCAATGAATATATTAATGCCATTATGGTGGGAGTGAGTTCCTTGTAAGAGGATGAGTTCAGCCCCTTTGCTCTCTCTCTCACCCTCTCTTTGCTCTTCTGCTATAGGATGGTGCAGCGAGAAGACTCTCACCATATGCTGGCCCTTTGATCTTAGACTTTTCGGTCTCCAGAATCATGAGACAACATATTTCTGTTCATTATAAATCACCCAGTCTGTGGTATTCCGTTATACGGCAGCAGAAAATGAACGAACACAGTACCTAATCCACAGGCTCCTGACTCATTTCTTAGAAAAATAATTGAAAACCCAGTTGGACTCCAGCCTACTGTATTTATTTCTCAGGGTGAAATTTTCCAGCCACTTACCTTCTCTTTTCACTTTAGATTTAGGTACTCCTAGACTTAGACAAATCCTGGTAGAACCTTCCAGACTGTCCTTCTGTTCTCCACTGACCTTTATCCACTCTGCTTCTTCACCCTTTCTCTCTCAGAGAGTGTGGAGGGGACGTGACTTGTCTCCATTTATCTGACACTGGTAGGCGATAACCAGATGCTTGTTCAAGCATGCAGTATGGCTTGGGTGACCTTTGAAAATCGGGATAAACAAGCAGATAAGAGTTGTACCTCAGGAAATTGAGTGATGACTTAACTCTTTTGTTTTTGTAAAGAGCAGAAGGGAAATGAAGTGCCCCCAGTCTGTCAGCTAGGGATTCCCATGGGTTCCAATGACAGAAGAAAAGATCTGTAATCAAATCTGAAAAGCAGATACCTCTTGCTTACAATGCATCCCTTTACCCTTTCCTACTGCTTAAGTCCAGTGTCTTTCCTTTTCCCAACAACATGAACAGAAAAGGACCAAATAAAGGTCATTTTTACCACATTGGTTTCTATGGTGATTGATTTTTTTTTTCTCTTCAGAGATTGAAGGTATTTTATTCCCCTGACCTCAGCGATTTTTCATTTTGTTTTGCATATTGAAGTTCTCTCTGCTTTACTTTCTTTCCCATAGGGACAGTACAGAACGCTTGTCTGTTGAAGGGGGTATGAGGTGTTACATGGCACTAAGGTATAATCTCCAAAAAAGGTACAATGGCGACTCTCACGCACACGTAAAATGAGCATATGCCAAAGATTTTATTCAACTCGTTAATTCATGTGGGAACCAGTAGGGTATTAAGACTGGTTTGAAGAGCATGTGAGGATTTAGATATACACCGCCAGTTTAATAAAGGCATGTTAGAATAACATGTCTAGGTTATATACAAAACTTTTCTGCTGGGCAAAAAAAAACCTATAACCTTTGGGGTTACCTTTTCTACTGGACAGAAATTATTTGCATCTCCCTGGACAAAATTATTTGAGTGTTCATGTAACTTCACGAAGCCTTTGACCTTTAACCAATGACAGAGTGAGCAAACAAAGCATGTTGCCTTAAGTAATCCTTGAGTGAGCTCTCTTCCCCATACAATATTGAAAAGATATGACACTTATCTTTTGGCTTGTTTCCAAGTTTTGTATAATTTTTCTTAACAATGATGATTTTGGGGGGATATAAATTGAAATCTTTTTAAGAGAAGATGCAAAGTTTGCACTTAAGACTGGTTTTTATTTGGTTGTTTGTTTGTTTGTTTGTTTGAGTTGGAGTCTCACTCTGTCACCCAGACTGGAGTGCAGTGGCCGCTCCCGGCCACCGCAGCCTCGACCTGCTGGGCTCCGGCGATCCTTCCGCCTCAGCCTTGCAAGTAGCTGGAACTACAGGCGCGCGCTACCACGTCCGGCTCATTTTGATTTATTGTAGAGATGAGGTCTCACCAAGTTGCCCAGGCGGATCTCGAACCCACGGGCTCAGGCGATCCACTCATCTCAGCCTCCCAAAGGTGCAGGATTACAGGCTGAGCCACCGAGTCCGGCTAAGACTGGTTTTTAAATAGCCTTAAGTGCATCAGATACCCAGGGAGTTGACCCAACAGCAACTATAGAATGAGGAAAGAATATATATATTTGCATTTACTTATTGTACATTGAACCATGGCCCTGTCAAAAAGTGAGGGAATTATGATCAATAGTAATATAACAGAAGGATATAATTGCATTGTAAACTTGGAGTATGTTGGAAGTTAATAAAGTATGTTTGCACACACTAGTAAACATATTTTGTGTATGAGATAAAGATTTTATGGAACAAAATGAAATAGCAATAAACAAATTGCTGAACTATCTGAAGCATACAAAATAACATTTAAAATAATTGGTAAAGCTGAAGATATGTATGCTTTTTACGTCTACTTATTCTGTTTGCAAAAGGTCAGGTGTTTGGGAAACATCAAAACAAGATGTACTATTTATTTTGTATTAAAAAGTCCTTGAAGCTCTTTTAGAAGGCCTACAATAATGAAGAACCTGTAATCAGCTCACAAAAAGCTCTTCTAATGAATTAGTCAATTTTAATACTCTTCAGAATTCCCCATAAGAACATCGTTCTATCTTTTTTCCTGCAAAGCTTAGCTCTTTCCTCTCTTGACAACCTCTCCAAGACATTTTATATTTCTTTTAAGAGAGAGAAAATTTCATTTATTAAAGACAGGGTTGTGCTAAATTAAAATCAATCACTATAATACTTTCCTCTGCCTTAATATGTACTGGCTGCTTCAAAGTGGATTGTGCAACCTAGCCTCCATTTTGTTATGAAAAATAGCCTGTATTATAAATGTGGTGATTTGGTTTCAGAGATTTATCTTTATTCTATAGTTTAGATGCTGTTACAGTGTACCCTATCTCCAATTTTCTAAAAATAAAATAGTAACCAAATGATGTATTTATATTTCACACTTCTATTACCACCTATCTCTTCCACAAGCCCCCTACTATCATAATCAGTGGAATTTTAATAGATCTCTTCTAGAAATTGACTTATTAGACCAGCAAGATATAAACGAGCAGGAGACTTTTTCTGCCTGACTGCAATATCCATATATATCCTACAGTAGTTTAATGTATTTGTCCAAATGGCAATACAAATATTTCTCAAGCACTTAATTTGTGGCAGGCACAGTTCTAGGAATGGAACGTTGAACAAGACAGAGTTCCTTACCAAGGAAGAATATATTCTAGTAGAAAAAGAATGGGTCACAAACAAGTAAACAAATTGATATCCTGTTTATAAAATGATGTCTATAAATACGTGGATAGAGCATACACTTTTCCCCCATAGTTACATCGAATATATTTGTAGTGCCAACTGAAGAATGGGAGGCAGGGATTTTGCTGTGCTGCTGGAGAAGACATATCTGGGCTGGATAACCAAATGCAGAATCAGGCCAAGAATAAAACTGTGAGTTTTCCTCCTCCTTTGGACTTGACCCTGGTTCATGTTCATCTTTCTCTATCAAACTGAGCTCTCTCAGAAAGCTGTCAGACAAACCCATTTCTGTTGAGGTGCAAGTGACTAGAAAGGCCACATTTGTGTGCCTTCTAACAAGGTTTTCATGGTGCAGAAGGCCAATCCTGAGGCCTGGAGGAAGCGTATCTTTGTGGAGACCCAGGCTAAGTGATCAGCTCACTCACTCAGACTCTCCTCACTGTGCTGTTTAATCCAGATGTATTATGCCACGAACTCCCAATCCCAAACAATACTCCCTGCAAAACTCCTCTCAAAATCACCCACCCCACACCTTAAAACCCTCTAATTATCTCTGCTCATTCCCCCATTTTGAGACACTATGAAGACTCTATCAAGGTGGTGTTCTCCCTCGCAGTGAGTCAATTTAGCTTTTCTTCATCAACTTGTGGTATTTATGATGGTTTTAGTGGGTTGAATAGCAGCCTCCTAAAATATATGACCAAGTCCTACTTCCCGCCTCCACCAGGAACCTGAGAATGTGACCTTATTTGTAAAAAAGTTCTTCACAGGTGTCCTAGTGCCAATGACAGATATCCTTATAAAAGAAAAATAGAGGGAGATTAGAGACATAGAAAAGAAGGTGATAGGAAGACACAGGCAAAGACTGGAGTGATACATGTACAAGCCCAACAGACACCAAGGATTGTGAACAACTACCAGAAGCTAGGGGAGAAGTTCTCTTAGAGTTTCCAGAAGGAACCGATCCTGCCAACCCCTTGATTTCTGACCTCTGGCCTCCAGAACTATGAGAGAATGAATGTCTGTTGTTTTAAAACACCCAGTTGTTGTAGTTTGTGATGGCAGTTGTAGGGAGCTAATACTGTCGTCTTCTGTGGAGTTGACAGAGCCAAGTAATATATTCAATAAGCATTCATGGTGGTGCCAGTGGAAGCTGGAAGCCTGTGCTTGATGCTGCTTTGGTGTGATGACTGTGGTGATGGCAATGCCAAGGGTGAAGACGAGGGTGCTTGTGACTGTGGTAACTATGAAATAGCCAACAAAGTCCAACCTCCAGCTTTGTCTTACTCTTACTATTTCTGTGTGCATCTCTGTGCACCTCTCTATCCAGGCAAAGGTGGCTAAGAACATCTTGGTTCTAAGAGAAGACAACAGCAAGATGAAGTCTAAACCACTACTTCTCAGATTCTAATGCACAAAAGAATCTCTTGGGGAGCTTGTTAAAATGTAGATTCGGGTTCAGTAAGCCTCAGTGATATCTGAGACTCTATAGTTCTAACAGGCGCCCAGGTGATAACGATGCTGCTGCTCTGAGTACCCACAATTATGAGTATCAAGTATCTAGATCAGGGTTTGGTAAAATTGATCTGGAAAGGGCCAGATAGTATATATTTCAGGCTTTAGGAAGGTATTTGTTTCCTATTGCTTGCTTAGCAAATTACTACAAATTTAGCAGCTTAAAATGACACCCATTTATAACGTCACACGTCTTTAGTCGGAAGTCTATCACTGTGGGACGCAGCTGGTTAGTGTCTCAAAAGGCCAAAGTCAAGGTGTTGACATGTTCCTGGAGGCTCTGAGAAAGGATTCTGCTTCCAAGCTCTTCCAAGTTGCTGGCAGAATCCAGTTCAGTGTGGCTGGAGGCCCCCATTTCTTTACTGGCTGTCAACTTCTTGAGACAGCCTGTGTTCCTTGTCACATTACCCCTTCCATCTTCAAATTAGCAACAGCACATCAAATCCTTCTCACACTTTGAAACTCTTTGACTCCAGCTGGACAAAGTTCACCACTTTTAAAAGCTCATAGGAGCCGGGCTCGGTGGCTCAGCCTATAATCCCGCGCCTTGGGAGGCTGAGGTGAGTGGATTGCCTGAGCTCGCAGGTTCAAGCCTCGCCTGGGCAACTTGGCGAGCCTCATCTCTACAATAAATCAAAAATCAGCCAGGCATGGTAGCGCATGCCTGTAGTTTCAGCTACTCGGAAGGCTGAGGCGGAAGGATCGCTGGAGCAATCTGGGTGACAGAGTGAGACTCCAACTCAAAAAAAAAAAAAAAAAAAAAAGCTCATAGGATTAAATTGGGTTTACCTTGATAATCCAGG
This sequence comes from Cephalopachus bancanus, assembly GCA_027257055.1. Lineage (NCBI taxonomy): Eukaryota > Metazoa > Chordata > Mammalia > Primates > Tarsiidae > Cephalopachus > Cephalopachus bancanus. Next base: position 73,695 of record JAPVLO010001132.1, on the reverse strand, counting down.
GCAGTCTCCCTATCTTAAGGTCTGGAGTCTGAACTCTGCAAAGTCCCTTTTGCCATGTAAGGTAACATATTCACAGGTTCCAGGGATAAGACTACGGGGGCCACTATTCTGCCTACCATGGAGGGTCATACTGTCTCTGTCACAACTATCAGTGGGATCTTCATGGATATGTAAATAAACAAGTGAGGCTGTGTTCCAATAAAACTTTATTTATGAACACTGAAACTTGAATTTTATATAATTTTTATATGTCACAAAATAATATTCTTTTCATTTTTTTCAATGATGTAAAAATTATTCTGACTGGGCTTGGTGGCCCAGCCTGTAATCCCGTGCTTTGGGAGGCCGAGGTGAGTGGATTGCCTGAGCCCGCAGGTTCGAGACCCACCTGGGCAACTTGGCAATACCTCATCTCTACAATAAATCAAAAAATCAGCCGGGCGTGGTAGCACGCGCCTGTAGTTCCAGTTACTCGGAAGGCTGAGGCGGAAGGATCGCCGGAGCCCAGCAGGTCGAGGCTGAGGTGGCCGGGAGCGGCCACTGCACTCCAGTCTGGGCAACAGAGTGAGACTCCGACTCAAAAAAAAAAAAAAAAATTATTCTGAGCACATGGGGCAGTACAAAAACAAACAGTGGGCTTGATTTGGCCTGTAGGCTGTAGTATGCAGACTCCTAATGTAGATCTTAACCCTTCTTGTGTCAAACTGGAAGCCTGAAAAGGGCAAGAATGCTCTCTCTGATTTTTGTCACATTGTGGATGCTCCTTAAATGATTAAACATTTGACCAAAGCTTTTACCCATAGGAATATTTCAGATACCAAGGTGATGTCTATGGAGAAAGGGGAAAAAGGAAAGTTCACCCAGAATGCTTGTCCTTTTGTAAGAGCAAAGATGAGTTCTATTTGAGAAAACAAGCTTTCATGGCCATGGGGGTGGAATGCAAATATGTAGTTGTTAAAGCGGCTGCATTCTGCTTGGAGCTTTAATGACATCTTTAGGTAGGCAGGCAAAAATAACAGTAGGGGTAATCTAGCCTTATTGAGTTAGCAGATAACCAAAGATGATATGGAAGTTTTTTCTTTTGTTACCTCTATCTTGAGCTACCTGAAACACTGTAGGTTCCATTTATAGTCTTTTAAAATACTAGCCCTTAGGGGCAGGATTTCTATGTTAGCTAAATTGGTAATGTGATTAGGTATGTGGTAAAGCCCATTTGCTCATAGAAGCAAGATATTAAAATTACTGTGCATCATAAAATAATTGTGTAATGAGGTACAATCTGGAGTATTTGCAATGTATGAAAGGTGTCTTTTAGGAAAAATCAAATTTTGGTATCATGTTACAATCATTCCGAATCCAATAAACCATATGTCTTTGGTCATGTTCTCCAGAAGGGGTCCTTAGAGATCTGAATTCATATGCAAATGATTTATTAAGGAAGCACTCCCAGAAGAAACCAGTAAGGGATGGGAGAGGTAGGGCATGGAAAGGAAGAAACAAGGACGGGTGCTCTTTCAAGCAAAGTCTCGGGCTTAGCCTGATCCAGTGGAGAGCTCTGAAACATATATTATACCTCCAACTTCCAGAGGCAAGGAGCTAGGATTTTATACTCCTGCACCAGTCAGTCAGACATTGGTTAAGGCCTCCCCAGGGGAAGTAAACTCTCAGACATTTCTTGCTGTCTGTACAAATGGGTAAAGTAGTTCTAATAGCCCAAGGGCAGGCCTCCAAAGAGTGTCACAGGTGCAGGCCATTCTAAGCAAAGCACACAGAAATTAGAGGATGAGGACTCATAGAAAATGTAAAAGAGATCCCACAGGATTTGTGTAGAGCACTATCATGCTTCTATAAATGTGTGGGCATTTGGTTTCCTGGAAAAAAATTAGCATCTCTCTCTCACACTGCTGAGAATTAGAATGTCGTTTGATCCCTGTGGCTCATGTTACCATTTAGAAAAAGATCGAAATGCTAGAAAGTTGCCTCGAGTTCATAACTCCAGGTAGAGAGAAAGGGAAACATAGATTCTTTCTCATTCTGATTTGTTTTACCATTTTTTGTTCATTCTGTTTACTTATTTTTAAATTTCATTTTTGAATAGGTAATGCATTCATAGGATTCAAAAATCTTAAGGCACTAAATGATATACAGTAAAAAGTCTCTTGCTAATCCTTGTCCCCCATCTGCCAAGATATCTCCCTTACTACTTTTCTTGGTTTTTGTGTGGACACGCAAGCAAATGTGAATATAGACTCTTAGTTCCCTCCCCTCTTTATATCAATAATAGAATATTATAAAAACTGTTCTGCATATCAAAACTGTTTCATTTTTTCATTTAATATATTTTAGAGCTATTTCTAAATCAGCACATAGAGAGCTCTCTTTCCCTCTTGTTTTTCAACATCTGCCTGGTATTCTATGAGATGAATATGTAAATATTTATCGAGCCAGTTCTCTACTGTTGAACATTTGCACTGTTTTCAATCTTTTGCAGTTACAAACAGTGTTGCATTGAGTAACCTTGTACTTACATCATTTTCCATGAGTGCAAGTATATCTGTAGAATGAATTACCTAAAATTGAATTGCTCATTTAAGGGTAAATGAATTTATAATTTTGATAGCTATTGCTAAATTACCTAGCAAAGGGTTTGTATATCCATTTGCATTTCCATCAGTAATATATGAGCGTGGCGTTTCTCCACATCCTCACCAACAGAGTGTGTTATTAAACTTTTAGATTGTTGCCAATCTCTTAGGTAAAAGATGGTATCTTAGCATAGTTTTAATTTACATTTAATTTTGACTGAAATTAAGCATCTTTTCATATGTCATGTAGACTCTTAATATACAAAATTTCCTGTTCATTCAGAGAGTGAGATACTTGCAGGCACTTAAGCTGGAGTGAACCGGGCTCAGTGGCTCAGCCAGTAATCCCGCGCTTTGGGAGGCTGAGGCGGAAGGATCGCCGGAGCCCAGCAGGTCGAGGCTGCAGTGACCGGGAGCAGCCACTGCACTTCAGTCTGGGCGACAGAGTGAGACTCCAACTCAAAAAAAAGAAAGAAAGAAAGCTGGAGTGAACCCAGATACCAGCCTTTCTGGGACACAGTTCAGGGTACCTTAGAAGCCATCTAGTTTAGTCCTTGTCTGATGGCTAAATGACCTCCCTGCCTTCTGCAACACAGCTGTTCGGAGTTAGCAAGTTCACAAAATTGAAAGCATCTTTATGTAGCTCTAAAATTTAGAAAGTTTTTCTATTGAGCCAAAATCTTCTTGTAATTACTGCACGACAGTAATTATAGTATGCTCTTATTAAAGTATACTATTATTTTAGAACACAATGACTATAACACAGAGAAATAATATTGGCTTCAAATGTAGGTAGCATAGCAAACTTCTCCCTTCCTCAAAAATAATTATTCACTTGAAGAGTCCTTAAATTATATTACATATTGTCTTCATCACATGTAGAACTAGAATTTAAAGTGTAATTGCTGCCTATGTAGTATTTTTGCTAAAAATGCATACCCTGAATTTCACCATGGGGAAACCTCAAATAATACTAAATTGAGCTGGGCACAGTGGCTCACACCTGTAATCTCAGCACTTTGGGAGGCAGAGGCAAGAGGATTGCCTGAGCCCACGGGTTAGAGACCAGCCTGGGCAACACGGCGAGACCTCATCTCTACAATAAATCAAAAAATTAGCCGGGCATGGTGGCACATGCCTGTAGTTCCAGCTACTTGGAAGGCTGAGGCAGGACTGCCTGAGACCAGCAGGTCGAGGCTGTGGTGACCGTGAGCGTGCCACTGCACTCCAGCCTGGGCAACAGAGTGAGACTCTGACTCAAAAAACAAAAAAAACTACTAAGTTGAAAGTTTAAATAAAAATATTAATTGGGACAATTGGCAAAATTTGAATACAGATTGTATATCAGATAATAGCATTACATTCACATTACATTTTCTGATTTTAATAATTGAGCTGTGATCATGTAAGAGAATGTCCTTGCTCTTAGGAAATGCACACTGAAGAATTTAGGAGCAAAGGGGCATGACGTTTGCAGTTTACTCTCCAATGGTTCAGAAAAAAAATAAGGAAAAGAGACAATGATAGAGCAAAATGTTAATTGCTAAATGTGGATAAACGGTGTTTGGGATTTCACTGTACGATTCCTGCAACTTTTCTAAGTATATTTGAAATACTTCAATATAATCTGAACAAGTATACTTTGGGAAGAGTACCGTCAGTACAATATCCTTTTAGAAGCATGACTGAAGTTTCCACCAACATGTAAATGACTGCTACGGGCACACTTACTGAAAAGGGACAAGTAACGATTTTTTAAATCCAGACTAGTTGGAAATTACATATGGTCCCTTAGAATCACTTCTTAAACCATACCAAAAGAAGCGGTGAGTTGTTGGTTTTTGAAAACTGTTCTCTTTGTTTCCTCCTGAACATACTTGCTTGGATTATTTTAACCAATAATCACAGTGTGCATAAGAGTAGAGAGGAATGGTGATCAGTTGTGTTACCTCCACAGTCCCAACACCCCCAATCCAGTCACAGAGGTGGTTGTGGATCAGACAGAAGTGTTTCCAACATGCAAAGAAGAAGAAGAAAGACATAAAGAGAAAGGTGATGGGAAAGGGAAGGAGGGCTGTGGGGATTTGCTATAATTAAATACATAGAAGTGAACATGTCTGGGTGCGTTCATATGTGGGAGGAATCGGTGCCTAAAATAGAAAAGCAATGGAGTGGGTTATTCCTCAGTTATTGTCACACTCTTCTGTAAAAACAAACCACCTAAAAAACCAGTGGCTTAAGACAATATTCATTAATTTTCACTCTCACATCTGCAGTTGGGCTGGGGGTCAGCTGGCGCAGGCTGGGCTCACTGGGGATGGCTCGAAGCCCAGGCTGGGTGCGGGTCTGCTTCACATGTTGCTCATCCTCCTTCGACCAGCGGGCTTGCCAGAGCACGCAATTCCCACTGCAATGGCAAGAGAGAGGAAAGCAACCCAGCTGTGTAAGCACATTTCAAGCCCTCGCTTGCATCACTTTGGCTAATATCCCTTTGGCCAAAGCGAATCACATGGCTGAGCCTAAAGTCTAGGAGTGAAGAAACAGACTCCACCTCAGGAAGAACTGCCAAGCTACCTGGCAAACAATCTGGCTCTAGGGAGGGAGAAAGCAATGGGAACCATAACGCGATCTACCACAAAGGGGAATCAGTCAACAAGGGGAGAAAGGCTGGATTTTTTTCCTCATTAGAAGGCAAATTGTTCCAATCATCTGTGTTTGAAGATTTACACTTTTTTTTTTTCCAGATTAGCTTATGAATACATTGCCAGGCCAAATCTTTCTGGTCCATGGAAACGAGTCTGTCCTTCGTTGCCAGCCCTTTCCTTTCTGCCAAGTCACTTCACACTAGAGGCAGCATAGTATGAAGAAAGGGTAATGTTTTGAACCATTTAAACCCTGGTTTCATTATTCACTAGCTGTGTGACTTTGAGCAAATCACTTAATCTGTGCCTTGATCTCTTCACCTGTGAAATGGGTATGATAGTAATGGCACCCACTGGACGACTGTGCGGATTGAGTAAACGTAGAACAGTACTTGCCACATAGGTAGTGTATGTAAATGGTCACTGTTATTATTACTCTTACTCTTACTCACTGTTATTATTCTTATTTCAAGAACCTACCACTTTAAAGCCAAGTGGTGGTTAAGCGATCCTCGGTGTGGCCCTGCTGAAAGTTTTCAAATATTGGCTTATTTTTAGTCTTGCTTTTCCAAAGGTTCTGGTAGTGTTCATTCAGGCGTTCTGCTGGCCAATAAAAAAAAGATGTTATTTGAATTTTACCAGATTACAGGAATCAACTCAATTAATAGACCTCATTGATTTCTAACTCTTAATTCATTTACACTAATATGCTCATTCCATGGATGGGCAATTCCCCTCATTGTATTCATGGTTTTAATTTTATTACAGGTGTTAGCATTATCCTCCAAATGCCTTTCTTTGGTCTTGCTTCCTTAGGCTATATTTTCAGATTTTATAAGCTAAAAAGCACAGTATTGGATAATGCATGGCATGTGGGCCTTCTAAGAAGCTCAGAGAGGAAACATTGCAAGTCCTCACTGACTTGGACTCTACTGACTTTGAATGTGTGATAATTTAGACATGGTAAATAAGACGTTCTTGGTGTTATTACGGGAGAAAGGTGCTGCACTCAAATTTTGCCAGGTTAAACTTAATATGTAGTTCTGTATCTGAAATGAGGAGATGAGAAAGGAAAATGAAGTCCCACATCAGTGAAGGAGACTTGGCCCAATTTCAAGTTTGAACATGCACACGGGAGGTAGCACGAAGAAACAAAAATTGTTAATAACTCTGAGAAGAAAGCAAAATGACTAACTTTTAAGACTAAGAATGAGAGCATTTATTACCCAGTTAGCCCCATGGAGAGTCAGCAGGTTGGAGATTTGAAGACCAGTTCTGCCTCAGGATAGCTGGGTTGACTTGGACATGTTGAAGAGCTTCTCCAACCTTGTTTCCTTATCAGTAAAATGGGGATAATTATTACCCTGCAGAACTATTGGAAGGATTTATTGAAATAATCTGTGTAAAATCCCTGGCATTGTGTCTGGTGAGAAGCCAGAGGCTTATTCCAATAATACTGTCACTACTCAAATTATTTTTTGAAACTCATATTTTTTAAGTGCCTTCAGATTAAGTTTGAGCTATTCTGGAAAGAAAAGTTCCATTACCCTGAAGTCATTTCATTTTTGACATTAAAAAATACTCTCCAGATTGATCCTTTGACCTATTTCTCAAACCTGAATGACTTTTGACTACTTTCAAAAATTAAATCTCCATTAAAGGACAGAAATGTATTGCCAGTCAGGATATTTTTAAAAATTACATAACATGGATTTGGAGGCAAACATAACAATATAAGAATTTTTTAATGTTTGAACAATGATTTCATCAATCTTGGTATTAATGAAAAGCCTCATAAAGAGACTACCTGGAATGTACATTCTAGTGGGTTTGTTTAAAAAAAAAAACCCATGATTTTATGGTCTTATCTCATTTAAAGCATAAACTCTCAGCCTTTATCAGAAGCATTGGGTTTTCAGTTTAAAAAATGATGTCACTTCCCTGATATCACATTTGGTAAGAAACCAATTTCCTATTTCCAAGCATAAAGAGGAATTTATAACAGCACAGTTGTTTCCTTTTTATCATTTGATGCAGAAGAGAAATCAAACCTTAAGATAGTTACCAAGACAATTCCAGAAGTGCCTAAAATCCAAATATGTGGTCCCGGGAAATTATGTAGAAAGATATGTGGCATAAAATAACAGCCATTGCATGACCAGAAGCAGGAGAACAAGATTGGCAAGAGGAAGAGCCCAAAAAACAAAGCAAGAAAAAGCTTTTTAAAAATCGTACTGTGCTTGATTTTTAAAACAACTTTATTGAAGATTAATAAGGGTAACTGAACTCAAACCAGGCAAAGTGGGGAGCAAAGGGAGGCCCAAACTTTTCCTGTATGATGACCACTTGTATACCTAATCCTGAATCGTGCCCCACATCTTTGAAATAAAATAAATAAATAATAAATAAAGCATTTTATTGAAATACAATTTACATAATACACATTCACTCATTTAAAGTGTGCAAGACAATGGTTCTTAGTATATTCACAGAGTGTGCAACCATTGCCACCATCTAATTTTAGAATATGTTCATTACCCCAAAAAGAAGACTTTAGCAGTCCCTCCCCATTCCACCCAACTTCCCCTGTCCCTCAGCTCCTGACAACCACTAATCTACTTTCTGTTTCTATAGATGTGCCTATTCTGGACATTTCATATAAGTGGAATTATACCATATGTGGTGTTTTGTGACTAACTTTTTTCAATTAGCGTGTTTCAAAGGTTTATGTATGTTGTAGCATACATCAGTATTTCTTGCTTTCTATGACTGAATAATATTCCATTTTATAAATTTTTCCTATTTTCTTTATCTATTCATCAGCTTATGGACATTTGGGTTCTTTCTGCTTTTTGGCTATTATGAATAATGCTGCTATGAACATTCACATACAAGTTTTGTGTAAACATGTTTTCATTTCTCATGGATGTATACTTAGGAGTTGAATTGCTGGGTCATATGGTAACTTAAATACATTTAAGATTTTGAGGAACTGCCAAACTGTTTTCCATAGCTGCTACACCATTACATTTTCCCCAGCAATGAATGAGCGTTCCAATTTCTCCACATCTGTCTGATTTTGTTTTAAATCAAATTTTTGAGACTGTTGACGGCAGATCCAGGATGTTAAGATGGAAATAGAAAGAGATATAGCAACCATATAAAGTGTTTCAGGGCTGCTGACAGTGATGTGGGTCTGTTAAATGAAGAAGAGTCAGGGAAAAAACCCAAAGTAAAATAAAATAAAATATTTTAAACATCATCATCAACCAAGATGCTTGCCATCACCTGTTCTTTTGTATTTATTGAAAAAGCAAAACCAATTGTGTGTTTCCACTCTGGGCAATATGCATATTCATATTTAGAGACTTAAATTAAGAACAAAACAAATAATTGTAGATAATTACAACTGGGGAGAGGTAGGGAACTATTTATAATATTATTTCAATTTGTTGTATTCTCAGACTAAATTTCCAGCTTCACCTTCCCCACTCCCTCCCTGAAAACTCTATTTCAGTCAGTCCCTCTGAGTGACTCTGCTGTTGCATTTACCCTGATTCTTTGGCTGTATCTCCTGCCTCTCAATACACAATCTTCACTCCTCAGATTATTCATCTGGCACTTTTTTTTGAGCCAGGATCTCACTGTGTCACCCAGGCTGGACCTCCTGGGCTCAGGCGGTCCTTCTGCTTTCAGCATCCCAAGTAGCTGGGACTACAGGCGCATGCTGCTGTGCTCAACTATTTTTTTTTTTTTTTTTAGAGATGAGGTTTTGCTATGTTGCCCAGGCCGGTCTCGAACTCCTGGGCTCAAGCAATCCACTCGCCCTGGCCTCCCAAAGTGCTGGGATTACAGGTGTGAGCCACCGCACCCAGACCCTCATTCGACACTTTTTGACATATACTATTGTGTGTCACAGCTAACTTTTGATGCACATATGCTTTGCCTCCCTTTGTCACCTCCTGAATGCAGTCATGGTATTAAACTTTTATTAAACTTCCTAATTCATCAAACACAATTTGGGATTATGATGTGAGAATTTCATATGTGCACTCAATTTATCTTTGTTGAATGACTGAATTCTGGAGCATGACATATAAATGTCCGTGTTGTCACAAGATGACAAGGCACAATTTTTTCTTTTCAATTTCTGGACCCTGAAAATAAGTCCCCCCACATTGCCTATTTTTATAAACAATATGATGTTTAAAAATATAGTCTGCAGAAATGCAATGCACACTAGCAGCAGAAATAAATATTGACCATAGACTGACACCTAATCAAATACACATACATGCTGCCTATGCAACTCCAACAAAGCTTAACCTGTCAATATGTGCCTGTGAGCATACAAAACTCGAGCAACCACAAAAAACAGAAGTTGTTGCTTTCACAAAAGCCTGAAGATCTATTCTCGGGACTAGGAAGATAATAATCATCTTCCCAAACCCACTGGGAGATTTTATTTGCAGCTTTTTATGCTGCAAAGCTGATGAAATAAAATAGTAATGCAACACAGTATACTTTGGTTTTATATAGCATCTTTCATTCACCTTCATAATTTTTTTTATTGAATTAACAAGATAGCATACCATACAAAAGTTAAAAGTAATAAAAACAACCATATTTTATATAAGGACTATTCCAAACATATCCAATTTCCATTGTCTTGACTTACATGAAATTATTCAGCTTCTCATTAGTTTCAACCTCCAGGAGATAAGGCAGCAATGAACTGCTGAAGTGTATAAATAAAAAAGAATAATTCAGAGCTTGTGTCGCATTTGTCTTCCCCTGTCTTACTGAGAGCTGTAATTCTGAAGAAGGAAAAACCCATGATACATTTCATACCTTGCCAATCCTATGTGTATTTCACATTTTAGGACAACCTCACTGAGCCTACAATCGGGTTTGAGCTCTTGGGGAGAAACTGCTGCCACAAATAGAGACATATTCCTGGAACTCTACACAATGCTTTTATGTCTTAACCATTTGTGCTTTGATCCTGATATTGCAAAGCCAAAATTTGCTTAGGTCATATGTTTATGCATGTAGGAGGTGAACGGGAGAACCTTTTGTCAGTTGGGGGAAACTATAATAGATACTTGAGGATGGTGATTTTTTTCTTTCTTTTGGGTCAGGGTCTCACTTTGTTGCCCAGGCTGGAGTGCAGTGGCATGATCACATCTCGCCACAGCCTTGACTCCTGGGCTCAGGGGATCCCTCCACCAGAGTAGCTGGGACTACAGGCACATGCCTCCATGCCTGGCTGATGTTTTAGTTATCATTATTTTTTTTGAGTTGGAGTCTCACTCCGTCGCCCAGGCTGGAGTGCAGTGGCACGCTCATGGCCATCCCAGCGTCGACCCACTGGGCTCCAGCGATTCTTCCACCTCTGCCTTCCAAGTAGCCGGAACTACAGGCACGCACTACCACGCCCGGCTAATTGTTTATTTATTGTAGAGATGAGGTCTTGCCAAGTTCCCCGAGCGGGTCTCAAACCCATGGGTTCAGGCAATCCACTTGCCTCAGCCTCCCATATTGCTGGGATTACAGGCTGAGCTACCGAACCCAAACCATGTTTTAATTTTTTTGTAGAGACAAGGTCTCACTATGTTACCCACACTGGTCTCGAACCCCTAGGCTCAAGCAATCCTCCCACCTTGGTCTCCCAGAGTGCTGGAATTACAGCACCTGGCTGTGCTGCACTTAGCTGTGGATGATGATTGGTATTGTGTAATTGAAGAAAAAGACCTGGAATTGGGGGTCCAGTAATCTCCATGGGTATTTTCTCCATGTGGATAATAGCCTTTCTAATGAATTGTTTCTTAAATTAACATAAAACATGATAACACTAAAAACTAATATTAAAATGACAACATTGCCTTATAACTGCTTACAACAGCAGTAACAAAACAGATTTTTTTTTTTCTAGGAAAGTAGAAGTCTCCACACCTGTCACCCTACCTTCTATCCCAGGCATTTCCCAACCTATATTTTTATTTGTGATCTGTTTGTTGGGAAAACTCCTGATCTGTTTGGATGTTGAACTAAATGCTAAATCTAGGTCTGAAACTCTGAAATTGTTATATAATCATGCCTTCATAAGCCTCTAAGCTCTTACAAATGCCAAGGCACATATTTAGATGGATGTCTTGCCAGTTTGAGCTGCTACAACAAAGTACCATAGGTGGTTAAAACAACAGAAATGTGTTATAGTTCTGGAGGCTGGCAGTCTGATATCAGGGTGCCAGCATGGTTTGGTTCTGGTGAGAGCCGCCGGACAGCCATCTTCTCACAAAGGAGATTCTAAATAAATGGTGGGATGCTACAGCAGTGCTTAGGGAGATATCTATAGGTATAGATGCTTGTTTTTTTTAAAAAAAGAGTTTAAAATCAATAACCTAAGTTTCCATCAATAAGAAGCTAGAAAAAATAGAATCATCCACCACAACAAAGCAGACCTCTTTCCCAGGATGCAGGGCTGATTTAACATTCACAAGATCATAAACATAATTCAGCACATTAACAGGTGTAAAATCAAGAACCACATGATTATCTCATTAGACGCAGAAAAAAAGCATTTGGCCAAATCCAGCATCCCTTTTTTTTTTTTTTTTTTTGAGTTGGAGTCTCACTCTGTCACCCAGACTGGAGTGCAGTGACCACTCCCGGCCACCGCAGCCTCGACCTGCTGGGCTCCGGCGATCCTTCCACCTCAGCCTTCCAAGTAGCTGGAACTACAGGCGCGCGCTACCACGACCGTCTAGTTTTTTGGTTTTTTGTAGAGATGAGGTCTCGCCAATCAGCATCCCTTCTTGATAAAAACCCTTGAACACCTAGGCATCAAAGGAACATTCCTGAAAACAATAAGAGCCTTCTATGCCAAACCTGCAGCCAACATCATGCTTAATGGGAAGAAGGTGGAAACATTCCTCCTAAGAATGGGAACAAGACAAAGACGCACATTCCCACCCCTCCTATTCAACATAGCACTGGAAGTCCTAGCCAGAGCAATCAGGCAGGAGAAGGAAATCAGAGATATCCAAATAGGAAAAGAGGAAGTAAAGTTGTAAACAGGGATATAACAGGGATATGCAAACAGGGCAGGTGATATGATTTTATATCTAGAAAATCCTAGAAAGTCTGTCAAAAACCTCCTCGCACTGGTAAACAACTTTGGTAAAGTCCCGGGATACAAAATCAATGTGAAAAGATAGTTGCATTTCTGTACACCAACTACAAATAGGCTGAGAACCAAATTTAAAAACACAATCCCATTCACAATAGCCACACACACACAAAATGAAATACCTCAGCATCTTCATAACCAGAGAAGTGAAAGACCTCTACAATGAGAACTACAAAACACTGCTCAAAGAAATCAAGGATGATACAAACAGATGTAAAAACATCCCATGCTCATGGATTAGAAGAATCAATATTGTCAAGATATTCATCCTACCCAAGGCCATCTACAGATTCAATGCAATAACCACCAAATTTCCAACATCATTTTTCACAGACCTAGAGAAGACAATACAGAATTTCATACGGAAACAAAAAAGAGCAAAAATAGCCAAAACAATCCTCAGCAAAAGGAACAAAGCTGGAGATATCACACTTCCAGACTTTAAACTATATTACAAGGCTACAGTAACCAAGATGGCATGGTATTAGTACAGGAATAGGCACATAGACCAATGGAACAGGACAGAGAATCCAGAAGTAAAAACACAGTCTCTCTACCAACTCATCTTCAACAAAGCCATCAATAACAAACACTGGGGAAAGGAAAACATATTTAGCAAGTGGTGCTGGGAAAACAGGCTAGCCACATGCAGAAGAATGAAACTGGACCCCTACCTATCTCCATATACAAAAAATCAATTCAAAATGGATCAAGGACTTAAATATAAAACTTCAAACTATAAACATCTTAGGAGAAAATGTAGGAAACACCCTTCTGGACATTGGAGTAGGCAATGAATTCACGACCAAGTCCTCAAAAGCAATTACAGCAAAAGCTAAGATAGAAATGTGGGACCTTGTCAAACTGAAAAGTTTTTGCACAGCAAAAGAAACCATCAAGAGAGTAAAGAGACAACCCACAGAATGGGAAAAAATATTTGCAAGCTATACATCTGACAAAGCCCTAATATCCAGGATCTAAAGGAACTCAAACAAATTGAAAGGAAAAAACACACAACCCTATTAAAAAGTGGGCAAAAGCCGGGCTCGGTGGCTCAGCCTGTAATCCTGCGCCTTTGGGAGGCTGAGGTGAGTGGACTGCCTGAGCCCGCGGGTTCGAGACCCACCTGGGCAGCGAGACCTCATCTCTACAATAAATCAAAAAATCAGCCGGGCGTGGTAGCACACGCCTGTAATTCCGGCTACTTGGAAGGCTGAGGCGGAAGGATCGCCGGAGCCCAGCAGGTCGAGGCTGCGGTGGCCGGGAGCGGCCACTGCACTCCAGTCTGGGCGACAGAGTGAGACTCCAATTCAAAAAAAAAAGTGGGCAAAAAGGCGGGTTCAGAGGCTCAGCCTGTAATCCCGCACCTTTGGGAGGCTGAGGTGAGTGGATTGCCTGAGCCCGCGGGTTCGAGACCTGCCTGGGCAACTTGGTGAGACCTCATCTCTACAATAAATACAAAATTAGCCAGGCATGGTGCGCGCACCTGTAGTTCCAGCTACTCGGAAGGCTGAGGCGGAAGGATCGCCGGAGCCCAGCAGGTCGAGGCTGCGGTGGCCGGGAGCGGCCACTGCACTCCAGTCTGGGCGACAGAGTGAGACTCCAACTCAAAAAAAAAAAAAGTGGACAAAGGACATGAACAGACACTTTTCAAAGGAAGACATACAAGCAGTCAACAAACACGAAAAAATGCTTATGCTCTTGCTACTGTGAACAATACTGCAATAAACATACGCGTGCGGGTATCTTTTTTCTAGAGTGATTTGAGTTCTTCTGGGTAAATTCCCAGCAGGGGGATTGCAGGGTTATATGGAAGGTCAATTTTTAGATCTTTTAGGAATCGCCACACTGTTTTCAACAGAAGCTGTACTTGTTCACACTCTCACCAACAGTGTAAAAGTGTGCCCTTTTTGGCCACATCCTCTCCAGCATCTGTTGTTTTTTGAGTTATTGATGATAGTCATCCTGACTGGAGTTAGGTGTTATCTCAGTGTTGTTTTAATTTGCGTTTCTTTGATGACTAGTGAGGCTGAGCATTTTTTCATGTATCTGTTGGCTGCTCTTATGTCTTCTTTTGAGAACTGTCTATTCATATATTTTGCCCACTTTGCAATGGAACCAATGGTGCTGCCCATAAAAAGAGGACTGGATAAAAAAAAAAAATGTGGTATGCCGGGCTCAGTGGCTCAGCTTGTAATCCTGCGCCTTTGGGAGGCTGAGGTGAGGGGATTGCCTGAGCTCGCGGGTTTGAGACCCGCCTGGGCAACTTGGCAAGACCTCACCTCTACAATAAATAAAAAAAAAATTAGCCAGGCGTGGTAACGCACGCCTGTAGTTCCAGCTACTTGGAAGGCCGAGGGGGAAGGATGGATTCAGCCCAGCAGGTCGAGGCTGCGGTGGCTGGGAGCGGCCACTGCACTCCAGTCTGGGTGACAGAGTGAGACTCCAACTCAAAAAAAAAAAAAAAGTGGTACATATACACAATGGAATATTACACAGCCATAAAGAAGAACAAAATCATGAACTTCACAGCAACCTGGATGGACTTAGAGTCTATAATACTGAGTGATCTTTCACAGAAACAAAGAACTGAGTATCACATGTTGTCACTCATAAGCGGACCTTGAACAATTATTGTAAAAGTATAAGAAAAGATTTGGCAGTAGCGGAAAACTGCCAGGAGGGGGGACAGGGAAGCAGGATTGGCAGTAGTGGGAATCTGCCTGGGGAAGCGGGAGGCACACCTCATCGACAAGGGTACCTGCATAATGAACATTTATATACCTAACCCTGAATTGTACCCCACATCTTTAAAAGAAAAGAAAAGAAAAAATGCTCAACCTCACTAATCATCAGAGAAATGCAAATCAAAACTACAATGAAATACCACCAAACACCAGTAAGGATGGCTATCATTAACAAGTCAAAATACAACAGGTGCTGGTGTGGCTGCAGAGAAAAGAGAATGTCTTTCCACTGTCGGTGAGAATTTAAGCCAGTTCAACCTCTATGGAAAGCAGTGTGACAATTTCTCAAATAACTAAAAATGTACCTTCCATATGATATGGCAATTCCTCTCCTGGAAATGTTCCCAGAGGAGCATAAATTGCTCTACCAAGAAGACACCTGTACATGCATGTTTATTGCAGCACTATTCACAATAGCAAAAACATGGACCCAACCCAGATGCCCATCGAAAGTGAACCGGGCAAAGACAATATGGTACGTATACATGATGAAATATTATACTGCCACAAAGAACAAAATCATGGCCTTTGCAGCAATGTTGGAGCAGCTGGAGATCATCATATTAAGTGCTATTGCAGAAACAAAGAACTGAATACCACATGTTCGCACTCATAAGCAGTCCCTGAACACTAGTCGCACTAGCACAAAGGAGGGATCCGCAGATACTTAGCACTGCTGGGGGAGGGCCAGAGGAGGGAGGGGTAAGGGGGGCACGTGGCAACACAGTGGGTACTTGGTCCACTAGTAGGGGGAGTAAGGGCCAGCTAGAAGCCCAAACGTCACTTGCATGCAACCTATTTATGTAGTAAATCTCCACTTGTACCACACATCTCTATGATAAAAAAATTAAAAGCTCAATTCAAAGAAACTAAAAGAAAGAAAATGATAATCAGAGACCATTGACTATCAATAAACAGTTGGAAACTGTAATTCTAGAAAATACAATTTACAAATATCAACCAAAGACTGAAATGTGTAGGAATAAACTTAAAATGTGCAATAATTCTACACTGAAAACAATGAAAAATTGTTGTGAGAGGCCAGGTGTGGCGGCTCAGGCCTGTGATTCTAGCACTTTGGAAGGCTGAGATGGGAGGACTGCTTGAGTCCAGGAGTTTGAGACCAGCCTGGGCGACACAGTAAGACCTTATCTCTACAAAAAATAAAAATAACTAGCTGGGCATTGTGGTGTGCACCTGTAGTCCCAGCTACTTGGGAGGCTGAGGCAGAAGGATGGCCTGAACCCAGGAGGTCAAGGTTGTGGTGAGCTGTGATCATGCCATTGCACTCTAGCCCTCTAGTCTGGGTGACAGAGTGAGACTTCCGACTCAAAAAAAAAAAAAAGACACATATAGTGGACCTTGATCATCCAACGTACTACTATAAGAAAATGACTGACAGTGATGGGAAACTATGGGGGGGGAAGGGAGATGGGACTAATGGTAATAAACATCTGTCTGGGGACGGGGAGACACCTCTTATCAATAAGGGTGCCTGAACGAAGCATATTTGTATACCTAACCCTTAACTGTACCCCACAATAGCATAATAAAAAATATTGATTAAAAAAAAAGAAAGAAAAAGAAAAGAAAAACATCAATATGAGAAATTGAAGAAGACATAAATAAATAAAGAGAAATAATATGATTCTGGTTTGGCACATTCAATATTATTAAGATGTAGATTCTCTCCAAATTTATCTATCAATGCAATATAATCTCAATCAAAATTTCAGCAAGCTTTTTAATAGAAATTGGTAAATGATTATAAAATGAATATGGAAATGCTAAAGGACTAAGAATAGCCGAAACAATTTTGGAAAAAAGAATAAAATTTGAGGTCTTACAGTACTTATGACAAAGCTATAGTCATCCAGACAGTGTGATATTGGCCTAAAGACAGACCTACAAATCAATGGGACAGAATATGGAGTTCAGAAATAGACCCACATATGTATGGTCCATCAAAAAAGTGACAAGGCCTGGCACGGTCGCTCAGCCTGTAATCCCAGCACTTTGAGAGGTTGAGGTGAGAGGATTACCTGAGTCTCAGGGGTTCAAGCCCAGCCTGAGCAACTTGGTGAGCCCTCATCTCTACAATAAATCACAAAAACTAGCTGGGTGTGGTAGCGTGTGTCTGTAGTTCCAGCTACTTGGAAGACTGAGATGGAAGGATCGCCTAAGCCCAGCGGGTCGAGGCTGCAGTGGCTGTGAGTGTGCCACTGCACTCCAGCCTGGGCGACAAGAGTGAGACTCCAACTCAAAAAAAAAGGAAAAGGTGACAAAATAATGCTGTAACAACTTGGTATCCATATGTTAAAAATGGACTTTGGTGCTCTTCATATTTATAAAAATTAACTCTAAGTGAATGACGGATCTAAATGTGAAAGTTAAACTATAAAACTTGTAGCAGAGAACATTATGCACCTTGGAGTAAGAAAAGATGTCTTAGAACACAAAAAGCACTAATCATAAAAGGAAAATATTGATAAGCTGGACTTTATCAAAATTTAAAACTTATGCTGTTTGAAACACAGCTTTGAGAAAATAAAAAGGTAAGCCACAGACTAGGGGAAAATATTCACAATTCAAACAAAGGACTTGTACCCAGAACATATAAAGAACTCTTGCAACTTAATTATAAGAAGAAAAATGAATCACATTTTAAAACGGGCAAAATATTTGAATAGACCAAGAATCCCACTTCTAGACATTTATACAAGAAAAAGAATATGTCCACATGAATGTACATAGTGGCTCTATTCATAATAGCCAAATAGTGGAAACATCCCAAATGTCTATTAACAGGGGAGTAAAAAAGCAAATTGTGACATATCCGGGCCATGGAATACCACTCAGCAATAAAAAGGATGAACCACTGAGAAATGCAACAGCATATATGAATCTCAAAATTATTAAACTGTGTGAAAACAAAAGAGTACATTCTGTATGATTTCACTTCTATAAATGTGTAGATAGTCAAATCTAATCTATTTTGACAGAAAACAGACCAATGGTTGCCTGGAGCTGAGGGCGAGAGAAAATCGACAGAAGCATGAGGGAACTTTCAGCGAGGGATGGAAATGTTCTATATCATGACTGTGCTGGTGGTTACTGACTATACGAGTATAGTAAATAATAGTTGCCAAAACTCATCAAATTGTACACTTAAACTGGGTACATTTTAGCCAAGTGCGGTGACTCATGCCTGCAATCCTAGTACTTTGGGAGGTTGAGGCAGGAGGATTGCTTGAGACCAGGAGTCTGAGACCAGCCTGGGCAATAAAGTAAGATCTCCTGTCTCTACAAAAAAATTAAAAGTTAGTTGAGTGTGGCGCACGTGTCTGTAGTCCCAACTACTCCAGCTACTCTAGCTACTTGGGAGGCTGAGTCAGGAGAATCGCTTGAGCCCAGGAGTTTGAGGCAGTGAGCTATGATCACGCCACTGCACCCCAGCCTGACAGAGCAAGATGCTGTCTCAAAAAAAAAGAAAAGGAAAGAGAGAGAGAGAGAGAGAGAGAGAGAGAGAGAGAGAGAGAGAGAGAGAGAAAAGGGGGTACTTTTTTGTTAATTACACCTCAACAAAGTTGATTTTAAAAACAACAAATGTTTGTGATGGGTTTGCAGTTTGTCAACTTGCCTGAGCTCAACCGCATTCCCCAGATTCTCCTTCCTGTTTGTTTCTAGCTGGGGTAAGGGGGGGCACAAGAGATTCTTGTGTGAGATTTGGAGGCCGGAAGTGAAACGACAGCTATTTTTAACCTATATGTGTTATCATTTATCTTTCAGTTCATCTCGTTGGTGGAAGGCAGTGGCTACAACAGCTCCATCAAGGTCAGAGGCAATAATAATGAAGTTGGGTTTCATTTCATCTTCACAGGCTTTAGTTTGTGCTTCTGGACTCCAACTTGCCCTTGCTCTCCCCTACTTTTCATCCATCTTCCTTTGTCAAGTGCTTGTCTTGTGGACTTGAATCTGCAGCATCAGATGCGAAGACAACAACCTTACAGAGACTGTTTTACCAGCTCCTACAACTACCCAAGGTTAAATTCCTGTAACAAATCCATGTATGCAAACATGTTAATTCCTGGTGATCTGCTTTTCTGATGGACCTTTGGCTGATAAAGCCCCTTTAGGAAGGAAATGTCCTGATCAGGCACGGTGGCTCATGCTTATAATCCCAGTACTTTGGGAATCATAGGTAGGAGAATCTTTTGAGCCCAAGAGTTCGAGACCAGCCTGGGAAACGTAGCAAGACCCCGGTCTCTATGGGCATGGTGGTGCACGCCTGTGGTCCTAGCTACTCAGAAGGCTGAGGCAGGAGGGTCTTCTGAGTCCAGGAAGTCAAGGATGTGGTGAGCCGTGATAGTGTCACAGCACTTCAGCCTGGGTGACAAAGTGAGAGAGACTCTGACTCAAAAAAAAAAAAAAAAAACTGAAACTTCCTTCAGTCACTGTTTCATTGTTATTTTGTATATAATATGTTCTAAAGGAAACAAAATATGTGGTATCACTATAAATTTATATTATATAAAAAGGAAAATAAATGAGATATCCAAAAGTTGATTACTACTGGAATGATTGTTTATTTAATTTCTACTTTAATTTTTCTCCTCCCCACATATGAAAAAGAGACAAATGTAATCATGAGGAAAAAGACAGAAAAAAGAGGCAACCACAACTATATCAATTATAAGGGTCACTGTAGTTACTGGGATGGGAGAGGGGGATCTTGGTAACCAAGACCCAGAGGGAAAGAAAACCAAAATATTTGGCTTATTCACATTAAAATAAAGGAGAAATATTCAGAACTATGGCAGTCCTCGTATCTGCACCTGGTCACCTGGTCAAAGCTGGTGTTTTTTTTGTTTGTTTGTTTCTTTTGAGTTGGAATCTCACTCTGTTGCCCAGACTGAAGTGCAGAGGCCGCTCCCGGCCTCCGCAGCCTCGACCTGCTGGGCTCCAGCGATCCTTCCGCCTCAGCCTTCCGAGTAGCCGGAATTACAGGTGCGCGCTACCATGCCCGGCTGATTTTTTGATTTATTGCAGAGATGAGGTCTCGCTGCCCAGGCGGGTCTCGAACCCGCGGGCTCAGGCAATCCACTCACCTCAGCCTCCCAAAGGCACGGAATTCCAGGCTGAGCCACTGAGCCCGGCTAAAGCTGGTGTTTTTAACTAACTGCCTTCTTCCACTACTCATCACATATTCCCTTTGCCTTCAGCAAGCAGCTCAACTGGTCGTGGTACTTTACTTAGTGGGTTTTTTCTGATACCCAGGCAAGGCATTGTATTGAGGTCTGTAACACAGAGTCCTGGCCATAAAGGTCAGAGGTAACAAGAACTGACACAAGTCTCCATCTGTCCTTGAGGGGCTCCAGTTTTTCTTGTGGGTTCAGGCTTGTCCTTAATCTTCTTCCTTTCCCCACTCTCTGCCCTGTGAACTTCAACCTTCAGCATGAAGCCTCAAAGAGACTGCTTAACCAACTTTTATAATTTGTAAGATCAAATCCCTGTAACAAATACATAGCAAATATATATCTCCAAACAAATATATATCTTCTGCTTTGCTGATTAAACCCTGACTGTCACCAATCATTATAAACATCCCCTTTTAAAAAAGTTTTTTGAGTCGGAGTCTCACTCCATCGCCCAGGCTGGAGTGCAGTGGCACTCTCACGGCCACCCCAGCATCGACCTGCTGGGCTCCAGCGATCCTTCCACCTCAGCCTTCCAAGTAGCCGGAACTACAGGCATGTGCTATCACGACCGACTAATTTTGTGATTTACTGTAGAGATGAGGTCTCACCATGTTGCCCAGGTTGGTCTCGAACCTGCGGGTTCAGGCAATCCCCTCACCTGGGCCTCCCAAAGTGCTGGGATTACAGGCTTGAGCCACTGCATCCAGCCCCCTTTAAATTTAAGAACAAGGAAAGGATCCCCACTATCACTACTTAGTTTAATTTTAGTGATTTTTGTCTGAATTAGAAAAAGAAAAATAATTAAAATATATATGAACCAAAACTATTGTCATTTGTAGATGATATGATTATCTGTATAGAATTGACCAACTATTAGTACTAATAAGATTGTTTAACAAAGTTGTTATATGTGAAATTCAAATGTAAAATCAGTTGGCTTTTATACCAACACCAAAAATTACAAAATGGAATCTTAAAATTGATAACATTGGTCGGGGCCGGTGGCTCAGCCTGTAATTCCAGCACTTTGGGAGGCCGAGGCAAGTGGATTGCCTGAGCCCGCGGGTATGAGACCCACCCGGGCAACTTGGCAAGACCTCATCTCTACAGTTCCAGCTACTTGGAAGGCTGGGGTGGAAGGATCGCCGGAGCCCAGCAGGCTGACGCTGGGGTGGCTGTGAGCATGCCACTGCACTCCATTCTGGGCAATGGAGTGAGACTCTGACTCAAAAAAAAAAAAAAATTGATAACATTTAAAATAGCAATAGAAGTTAAGGTTTTTTAGATAAATCTAACAAAACATTTCATAGGATGGTCATAAAAATTATACAATTTAAATAAAAGATATAAAATGTGGCAAATAAATGGGAAGGTATGCCATATTTGTAGATGGAAATTTGCAATATCATAAAGCTATAAAGTTCTCCCAAAATTGTTCTATAAATGCAATGTAACTTCAATTAAAATGTCTACACGATCTTTCAGGGAACTTGATAATCTCAACATTCATAAGAAAGGTAGAGGACCAAGAATAGCCAAGGCAATCTTAAAGTGGAGATGGGAAGATTTGTCTTTCAGATATTAAACCTATTATAAAGCTATAGTAATTAAATGCACTGTTATTGGCAAAAAAGTGTAGAAAGGATGAACTATTCATTAAATGGTGCTGAAATGATTTGCTAGATATGGCAAAAAACTTTTAAACATTATAATCAAACCTCACTCCATACAAAAGAAATAATTTGGGTTAATTAAAGCTAAATGTAAAAAGCAAAACTTTGAAATGTTTTGATGTATTAGACCATATTAACAACTTTTCAATTTTTGTGTAAAAAAGACACAAAGCAAAGTGACAAATCAAGCCACATTATGTATTTTTAAAAGCTTTTGCCTTTTAAAAATTCATACTGAAATATGAATGGAATTATATAATACCTGGAACTAACTTCAAAATAACTCAGGAAACAAGGAGAGGAATTGGCAAGGGGTGGTGGGTAAGAGGAAGGCTGGGAAGTAGGTTGGGTATACATCAAACAAGATTGGTCATGATCATTGTTAAAGTTAGGTGTTCGGCACATGGGGGTTTATTATAAAATTTTCTCTTCTTTGGTATATTAATATATTTGAAATTCTCCATTTTAAAAAGTTTTAAAAAGAGACAGGAAAAAAGAGATGATGATGCTTAAGAACAAAGTCAAGACATAGACCAGAAGAATAATTTTGTAGCATGTATGACTAACAAAGGTTTAGCAATCTCAACATATAAAGAATACTCATGTATCAATAAAAAAATAATCAACCCGCTAAAGCAATGGCCAAAAGGTTTAGATAAGCAACTCACAGAAAAAGAAACCGAAATAAGCAACCTATGGAACATGCCCATCTTGTAAACAGGACAATGTAATTTAAATATTATTTTACCATGAAATATTCTACACATGGCAGACTGGCAAAAATTTAGAACATAAGACTGTGTGCTAACACCAAGTGATGGTAAGAATCTGGAGCTATAAGACCTTTTAGTGAGTAATTTGGAGAGCCTTTTGACTAGACAAAGAAAAGTTGATTATGTATCTAGACAATTACCCAAGATTCCACGTCCATATCCACCCTGGAGAAACTCTCACATGTGCCCAAGTAGACATGTACATGTATTTATTGTAACACTGCAATTGTGAAAAAAAGTGGAAATGAATTTCACTTCTATCAGTTTAGGGATGGATAAATAAATATCCAACAATAGTAATTTTTCAGTGGATTCATATATGTGTGAAAATGATGCACACCAACTTTAAGATATTGGTTTTCCTTGGAAACAGAAATAGGGGAAAATGGAAGAGCTTTCGTTAAAACAGAACACTTTTTTTTTTTTTTTTTTTGAGTTGGAGTCTCACTCCATTGCCCAGACTGGAGTGCAGTGGCCGCTCCCAGTCACCGCAGCCTCGACCTGCTGGGCTCCGGCGATCCTTCCGCCTCAGCCTTCCGAATAGCCGGAATTACAGGCATGCGCTACCACGCCCGGCTGATTTTTTGATTTATTGTAGAGATGAGGTCTCGCCAAGTTGCCCAGGCGGGTCTCGAACACGCGGGCTCAGGCAATCCACTCACCTCAGCCTCCCAAAGGCGCGGGATTACAGGCTGAGCCACCGAGCCCGGCTAAGACAGAATACTTTATTTTATTTTATTTTATTTTGAGAGAATAAACCCACCAAGGCCAATGTTTGGGAACAAAACATTGGGAACAAAATGTTTTAAAACTAGCACATGTTTATTTTTGATTTACACCATGCCAAATGATAAGTGGGCCCTTTTTGTCTTGTCTCCCACTGAAATGACTACTTCAATATAGTACAAATAGGGCCAAAAAGGACACATCAGCTAGAACACTTGAATGTTGTTAAATATTCCTTTAAACTAGTTCATTCAGAAAAATAAAAGACAGGGCAATATTTTACTTTATCTACATTGCAATGGGCTGAATATGTGTGTGACCCCTACCCCCAAATTCTTATATTGAAATCCTCGCCCCCAATGTGATAGTATTAGGAGATGGGGCCTTTGGTAGATAATTAGGTCTTAAGAGTGGAACCCTCTCAAGTGGGATTAGCGCCCTATTGGATTAGTGCCCTATAAAAGAGATCCCAGATGGGTACTTATTTTCTTTTTTTTTTGAGTTGGAGTCTCACTCTGTCGCCCAGACTGGAGTGCAGTGGCTGCTCCCGGCCACCGCAGCCTCGACCTGCTGGGCTCCGGCGATCCTTCCGCCTCAGCCTTCTGAGTAGCTGGAACTACAGGTGCGCGCTACCACGCCCGGCTAATTTTTGGTTTATTGTAGAGATAAGGTCTCGCCAAGTTCCCCAGGCAGGTCTCGAACCCGCGGGCTCAGGCAGTCCACTCACCTCAGCCTCCCAAAGTGCTGGGATTACAGGCTGAGCCACCGAGCCTGGCTTGGGTACTTATTTTCAAAAACTATCTGAATAATTAAAGTTTAGCTTTTCTAAAGAGAGGGAGATCCCAGAGAGTTCTCTCACCCCCTTGCCCTATTCCCACCAAACAGCATCTCACAAATTTTAAAATTTGTTATTACTTCCATTCATTTAGAATCTTCTTGATTTCTTCTTTGACCCATGAGTTTTCTTTCTTTCTTTCTTTCTTTCTCTCTCTCTCTCAATCTCTCTTTCTTTCTTTCTTTGTAGAGACAGGGTTTTGCTCTGTCACCCAGACTGGAGTACAGTGGAGTGATCATATCATGGCTCATTGCAGCCTCAAACTCCTGGGCTATAGCAATCCTCCCTCTTCAGCCTTTGAGTAGCTGGGACTACAGACCAGCATGTCCGACCAATTTTTAAAATTTTTTGTAGAGACAAGGTCCTGCTATGTTGCCCAGGTTGGTCTCGAACTCCTGGCCTCAGTGATCCTGCCACCCCGGCCTCCTAAAAGTGTTGAGGTTGCAGGCGTGAGCCATCACACCAGACTTCCTGAGTTTCTCCAAAGTATGTTGCTTAGTGTTCAAATATTTGGGAGACTTTTCGGTTATTTTTCTATTACTGGTTTCTTTTTTTAGAAATTTCTTTTGTATTATTACTGGTTTCTAATTTTATTCTATTGTGATCAGAGGACATAGGCTGCATGATTGCAGTCCATTTAAATGTATTGTGACTTATTTTATGACATGGCATAGAATCTGTCTTGGTGACTCGTACATGTGCATTTGAAAAAAATGTGTTGGATAGAAAGTTCTATAAATGTTAATTATGTCAGGTTGGTTGATGGCATTTAATTCACAGCCTTACTGATTATCTGTCTACTTGTTCTGTTCATTACTGAGATAGTGGTGTTGAAATCTTGAATAATAATTGTGAATTTGACTATTCTTAAAGTTCGTTCAGGTTTTGCTTCACGTATTTTAAAGCTCCTCTGTTTGGTGCATATGCATTTATAATTTATGTCTTCTTGATGAATTGATTCCTTTATCATTATGAAATGTCCCTCTTCATCTCTGATAGCATTTTGAGGGGCTTGTTTTCAGCAAGACTGTAGTAAAGTCTCTCAGTCTCTGTCTGCAAATGTTTTTTAATCTTCTTGACAAAATGATAATTTAGTTGGATATTGAATTCCAACCTGATAGCTCTTGTCTCTCAGCCCTGCAAAGATGTTATTTCATTATCTTTTGGCCTCAAATGTTGTTGTTGCAATATCTCTTTTAAATTTAATTGTTGTTTTCTAAGATGCTCTATCATTTCTCTCTGACGGCTTTTAAGATCTTCTGTTTAACTTTAGTATTTTGATGTTTCTTTGCAATGTGTCTAGATTTGAGTTTATTTTTCTTTTTTCTGCTTGTCATGAATGTGCTTCTTAAAACTGGGATTTATGGCTTTAATCAATACAGAAAAAAACTGTCAACCATTATGTCTTAAAATATCGATTCTCTATCACCCCGCCATCCCCATAATCTTTCTAGTTTCTCCTTGGGGAGTTTCAACTAGAGATATATTTAACTACCTCATTTTATCCTGGATATATAACCTCTTTTTCATATGCTCCATAATTCATATATTCCATCTTTTTATCTTGTGCTGCATTTTGAGTAAATTCTTCAGCTACAGTCTTCAGTTCAGTAATCTCTTCAACAATGTTAAATATGATTTAAAAGTCCACTGAACTTTAGATTTCAATATTTATATATTTAGTTTCTAGGAGATCAATTTCGTTCAAAATCTGCTTGTTATTTTTAAAATAGTGACTTGTTCTTATGAGTGGATGACAGTGCTTCCTTTATGTCTTTAATCATTTTAAGCACGCTTATTTTATCCTTCCCATTAGGTTGCTCTATTATCTGAAGTACTTTGGGGCTATAGACTTGCAGTTTGTGCAGCCAGTTTTATTAATAGTGAAATCTTTCCTCTTAGGTTTTGTAATTCAGAGTTTAACTGAGACCTCAGTGGAGCCTGACCTGTGCAGTCCTGTACATCTCAGACTTTGGATGTGGGCTGCCACAGTGTTTTTGCATTTGTTTCTGCCAGGCACCAGAGACTCTGAAGAATTTTTACGTCAACTTTTCATTTTAGGGGTTCTTGGCCCATGCAGTTGGTATGGCACAGCACATGGTTACACCTGTCTCAAGGAAGACACTTTTTTCTATCCAGAGGCCAGGCAAAGAAAGACATTTTTCATTGTCAGCATATACCAGCAGGTGAGTTTTTTCCTTTCCCACCTTTTACTAATGGTTCAACCTTTCAAGTCCTTGGATTTATGTAGAACAAAGGCTGAGTACGGTAGCTTATGCCTGTAATCCCAGCAGTTTGGGAGACCAAGGCAAGAGGATCACTTGAACCCAGGAGTTCAAGGCCAGCTTAGGCGACATAGTGAGATCTTGTCTGTCTTTACAAAAAATTTAAAAATTAGTCAGGTGTGGTGGTACACACCTGTAGTCCCAGCTATTTGGAAGGCTGAGGTGGAAGGGTCGCCTGAGCCCAGGAGGTTGAGGCTGTGGTGAGCTGTGTTCATGCCACTAAACTCTAGGCTGGGCAAAAGAGTGAGATCATGACTCAAAAAAAAAAAAAAAAAAAAAAAGGAATTCATTATGTAGCTAAGCCATCATTCAATCAAAAGAGTTAAATAAAAACCTTTATAGACAAGGACTTACACAAATTTATCACTAGCAAATGTTTGCTGATGAAAAGCAATGAATTTTTATCAGGAAAGAAGAATTAATTTGGAAGAAGTTGGTGAACAGAGAAATTGGTAAATGTATAAGTAAAGCTAAATGGAAATTTACTATATCTTTTTAATGATGATTAAGCAGTCACTAAAACATAATAGAGCTAAGATACTGGACAATAATAGCATGTAAAATGGAGAAGATTATATCAAGCAAGATTCGAATTTAGCAGAACACGCAATCAAAACTGACTTAAACCATTCAGAAGATTTTATTTTCTTATTAATAAGAAATCCAGAGATAAGTGACACTTGGGTCAGTCAAATTAGTGGCTCATCAGTGCCATTGTGGATCCTGGGCTCTCCATCCTCCCCTCTGGCCTCCTTTTTTTTTTTTTTTTTTTTTTGAGTTGGAGTCTCACTCCGGTCACCCAGACTGGAGTGTAGTGGCTGCTCCCGGCCACAGCAGCCTCTACCTGCTGGGCTCCGGCGATCCTTCCGTCTCAGCCTTCCGAGTAGCCGGAATAACAGGCGCGCACTACCACGCCCGGCTGATTTTTTGATTTATTGTAGAGATGAGGTCTCACTGCCCTGGCGGGTCTTGAACCTGCGGGCTCAGGCAATCCACTCACCTCAGCTTCCCAAAAGCGCGGGATTACAGGCTGAGCCACCAAGCCCGGCTGGCCTCCTTTTCTTATGCCCACAGTAATGTCACAACCCCCTCTGTCTTTAGTTCCCTCTTCGTTCCATCCATCTGGGGATTTCCATTTCTGATCTGGAAGTTCTTTTTTCTGTGCATGTTTATGTATTTATATATAATGTCCCCCTAAATTGGAATCATGATTTGCATACCATTTTGTGACCTGTCTTTCTAAAAATATTCATCACCAAAATACTTAGCATTAAGTATAAGAAAATCTTTGATTTTATTATTTTATTTTATTTTATTTTTATTATTATTATTATTATTATTTTTTTTTTGAGTTGGAATCTCACTCTGTCGCCCAGACTAGAGTGCAGTGGCCGCTCCCGGCCACCGCAGCCTCGACCTGCTGGGCTCCGGCGATCCTTCCGCCTCAGCCTTCCGAGTAGCTGGAACTACAGGCATGCGCTACCACGCCCGGCTGATTTTTTGATTTATTGTAGAGATGAGGTCTCGCCAAGTTGCCCAGGCGGGTCTCAAACCCGCGGGCTCGGGCAATCCACTCACCTCAGCCTCCCAAAGGCGCGGGATTACAGGCTGAGCCACCGAGCCCGGCTATTTTCTTTTTAAAATGACTGTTTTGGAATTGCGAGAGAGTCCTTTAAAAACTGACTAAAACTGCAAATTAATGTAATTTATTTTCATGTGTTCACTCAGAAATCAGGGAAGATATGTCTACCTGCAGAAGATGGAGAGTTAAGAGAATAAACAAGTTGCTGAGTACTCACACAAGTAGGGAAGAAATAGAAATCAGGAAAATCTGTTTTCATTGGAATAGTTTATCTCATCTCCTTCACTCTCCAGATTAGGATTCTGACATTAATGTGCTACTGTCTTTATTATAAGATGCTTTATCTTGGCATTTAAAAAAATCATTTTCTGGGTTGCATAATAAGATTCCGTGAGTGTGGCTCTCCGTTATTAACTCTGAAGTATTTTGGTGGATTTTTTCCATCTACTATTGTGACTGACAACCTATTTAGGAAAGATGTTGAAACTTCCTCTATGGACCTGGGTTTGTTGGAGAAGGCTGGCAGCTGCTCTGGCTGTCTGTTCCAGAGAAGTCACTCAAGTCATCAGATGCCATTGAAAGAGTCCCAGCTGTTTGGGGGTAAATATTTCCACCATGATCAGAAGGGTTAATTTAAGCATAAAATTCTTTTCTAAAAATCTTGATTTCTAGTAGCCAAAAAGTAGATGCAACCCAAGTGTCCATGAGTGGATGAATGGACAAACAAAATGGGATATATCCATAGAGTGGAATATATATATATATATTTTTTTAGTTGAAGTCTCACCCTGTTGCCCAGACTGGAGTGCAGTGGCACACTCCCAGCCACCGCAGCCTTGAGCTGCTGGGCTCCAGCGATCCTTCCCCCTCAGCCTTCCAAGTAGCTGGAACTACAGGCGCGCGCTACCACGCCCGGCTAATTTTTTGATTTATTGTAGAGATGAGGTCTTGCCAAGTTGCCCAGGCTGGTTTCGAACCTGCGGCCTCAGGCAATCCACTCATCTCAGCCTCCCAAAGCACGGGATTACAGGCTGAGCCACCAAGCCCGGCCCATACAGTGGAATATTATTCAGCCTTAAAAAGAAAGGAAATTCTGACACAGGTTACAATATGAATGAATTTTATCAACATTGTGCTAAGTGAATAAGTCAAGTCTCTCTCTCTCTCTCTCTCTCACACACACACACACACACACACACACCGTATTGTATGATTCCACCTATATGAGATACCTAGAGTAGTCACACTCAGAGACAGAAAGTAGAGTAGTGGCTGCCAGGGGGTGGAAGGAGGGTCAATGGGGAGCTGTTGTTTAATGGGTGCTGAGTTTCAGTTTTACAAGATGAAACATTCTGAAGATAGGTAGCACAACAATGTGAATGTACTTAACACTGCTGAACTGTACACTTACAAAGGGTTAAGATGGCACATTTTATGTTATGTGCATTTACCTCAATTAAATTGTTTTTTAAAGAGGAAAAGAAAAAAATTTTGGCTTCTATTTTGAATGGGCAATACTTACACATGGTACCAAAATTAGCAGGCGCCAAATGGTGTTCAATGTTTTCACTTTGGGCATTTCCTGTCCCCTAATTCTTCTCACCTATCCCACAACCACCCAGCCCATCTCCCCTTGGACATCGATTGATACCACTGTCTTGTGTGTCCTTCCATAGATATTCTTTGACTTGTTCTTTTTTTTGAGTTGGAGTCTCACTCTGTCGCCCAGACTGGAGTGCAGTGGCCGCTCCCGGCCACCGCAGCCTCGATCTGCTGGGCTCCAACGATCCTTCCACCTCCGTCTTCCAAGTAGCTGGAATTACAGGCACGCGCTACCATGCCAGGCTAATTTTTTTTTTAATTTATTGTAGAGATGAGGTCTCACCAAGTTGCCCAGGTGGGTCTCGAACCCGTGGGCTCAGGCAATCAACTCACCTCAGCCTCCCAAGGCTCAGGATTACAGGCTGAGCCACCGAGCCCGGCAACTTGTTCTTTTACACAGTTGTATGTTATTTCATTGTACACATGTACTTTCACCATTCTCCTGATAGTGCTCATTTAGTTGTTTCTGGCTTGACATTTCTGTGAAATCTTATCTTTTAATAAGAAATATATGCTCCATTAGGCATCTTTTTATTTTAATTATACTTATTTTAATAGACAATATATCCAGGGGTTCAAAATTCAGGAGGCACAAGAGGGTAAACGTTCAAATGTTTCCCTGCTACTGTTGTCTCCCCGTCAACATATTTCCTTCTGGGCTTGTCATTTGCCTGCTTCCTCAAAAATCCATTCCCGGTTTTTTGTCAGCTCTGCTCTCTACTACAAGAAACTACATTTCCCAGGTTCCTTTGTCTGGTGGTGGCTTCTGACTACCTTCAGGCAATGGGGAAAGGGCAGGCACTTGTAAAGATTGGAGGATACAAGGAAGGCAGAGCCAAGGTGTTTCTTTCCTCCCACCCCCTCATGGTTTGAGTAGGGTTGCCCCAGAGTCAGCCCACCCCTTGTGGACCCAGCTTCCTCTGGGCATCCTCCACCACAGTTCTACTACTGCTGGATTGGCCCCCGCTTCCAGGGTCTGGTAACACCACCTCCTCCCTGTATCTCTTCATTTCTTGCTAATAATAACTTCAGGATTACCTCATAATCTCCTATTTGGTGTCTTACCTCTTTATTACCTGTGTAGCCAATTTCTTGTAAATTCCTTCTGCATGAAATACTATTATCTGTTTCTTGTGTGTGTTTTTCCAGAGGCATTTTATGCAGCTACAAGCAAATTGTATCTATTCTCTTCTTCCCATTTTTTCACAAATGATGAAATATCAAATACACTATTCTGTACTTTGCTGTTTTCATTTAGCAGTAATCCTGGAATTTGTTCCATGTAAGATTCTAAAGATTAGCCGGGCTCGGTGGCTCAGCCTGTAATCCCGCGCCTTTGCGAGGCTGAGGTAAGTGGATTGCCTGACCCGCGGGTTCGAGACCCGCCTGGGCAGCGAGACCTCATCTCTACGATAAATCAAAAAATCAGCCGGGCGTGGTAGCGCATGCCTGTAATTCCGGCTACTTGGAAGGCTGAGGCGGAAGGATCGCCGGAGCCCAGCTGGTCGAGGCTGTGGTGGCCGGGAGCAGCCACTGCACTCCAGTCTGGGTGACAGAGTGAGACTCCAACTCAAAAAAAAAAAAAAAAAAAAGATTCTAATGATTTTCCTCATTCCTTTTAATCCATCAGATGGATGCACTGCAATTAAATAAATTGTTGGAACACAGTCATGCTTATTTGCTTACTTATTGTCTACGACCACTTTCACATCAGTCCCTTACTGATGGATATTTAGGTTACTTAAGATTTCCTGATATTACAAAAAATTCTGCCATGAATAAACTTGAACTATACCATATCTTGAAGTTTGGAGAAAATTCTAGAACCGGATCTGCTGGGTCACTGGGTATGTGTGTCCGAAAATTGTTTAGCATAAAATTTCAAAAATATATTCTTGATAGGCGTGGGAGCAGAACTTCAAAGGTTCCAGGGAAAGAGGATGCTGACTTTCATCTTTTGATTTTATTTTGCATATGAAAACAGGGTCAAAATAATTTCTCATGAACAACACAATTTTACATTTAAAAAAATTTTTTTTATTATAAACAATATTTTGTATTATGATATTGTGGGGTACAGTTAAGGGTTAGGTATACAAATATGCTTCGTTCAGGCACCCTTGTTGATAAGAGGTGTCTCCCCATCCCCAGACAGATGTTTACTACCATTAATCCCATCTCCCTTCCCCTCCCTCCCCCCTCATAGTTTCCCACCACAGTCAGTCATTTTCTTATGGTAATACATTGGATGATCAAGGTCCACTATATGACTGAGAACATGCGATACTCAGATCTTTGTTTCTGTGAGAGGTCGTTCAGTATTATAGACTCTAGTTTCATCCAGGTTGCTGTGAAATTCATGATTTTGTTTTTTTTATGGCTGCGTAGCATTCCATCGTGTATATGTACCACATTTTTTAATCCAGTCCTCTTTTGAAGGACAGCATGGTTGCTTCCAGGTTCTTGCTATTGTGAACAATGCTGTGATAAACATACGTGTGCAGGTATCTTTTTTATAGAGTGATTTGAGTTCTCAGGGTATATTCCCAGTAGGGGGGTTGCGGAGTCATATGGGAGGTCGATATTTAGAGCTTTTAGGAATCGCCACACTGCTTTCCACAGAGGTTGCACTAGTTTACACTCCCACCAACAGCGTAGAAGTGTTCTCTTTTCGCCACACCCTCTCCAGCAACTGTTATTTTTTGAGTTATTGATAATTGCCTTTCTGACTGGAGTTAGGTGGTATCTCAGTGTGGTTTTGATTTGCATCTTGTTGATGATTAGTGAGGTTGAAAATTTCTTCATGTGTCTGTTGGTTGCTCGGATGTTTTCCTTTGTGAAGTGTCTGTTCATATCTTTTGCTCATTTTATTTTATATTATTATTATTATTACTGAGTTGGAGTCTCAATTTGTTGCCCAGACTGGAGTGCAGTGGCCGCTCCCAGCCACTGCAACCTCGACCTGCTGGGCTCCGGCGATCTTTCCGCCTCAGCCTTCCGAGTAGCTGGAATTACAGGCATTCGCTACCACGCCTGGCTGATTTTTTTATTTATTTATTGTAGAGATGAGGTCTCGCTGCCCAGGCGGGTCTCAAACCCGTGGGCTCAGGCAATCCACTCACCTCAGCCTCCCAAAGGCGCGGGATTACAGGCTGAGCCACCGAGCCTGGCTCTTTTGCTCATTTTATAATGGGGTTGTTTGTTTTTTCTTTTCAACACATTTGAGTTCCTTGTAGATCCAAGATGTTAAGCCTTTTTCGGACCTGGAGTTGGCAAATACTTTTTCCCAGTCTGTAGGCTGTCTTCCTACTCTCTTGATGGTTTCTTTGGCTTTGCAGAAGCTTGTCAGTTTAATAAGGTCCCACTTGTCTATCTTATCTCTTATGGCCTGTGGGTTTCGGGTTTTGTTCAGGAATTGAATGACAGTTCCGATTTCCATGAGGGTATGTCCTTCATTTTCTAAGGTTCTTATGGTTTGAGGTTTTACATTTAGGTCTCTGATTCATTTTGAGTTTATTTTTGCATATAGGGATAGATAGGGGTCCTGTTTCAATCTTCTGCATGTGGTCAGCCAGTTTTGCCAGCACCATTTACTGAATAGGTTCTCCTCTCCCCGGTGGTAGGTGATGGAGACTTTGTCGAAGATGAGTTGGTTGACAAATTGAGGTTTTGCTTCTAGAATCTCAATTCTATTCCATTGATCTATATGCCTGTTCCTATACCAATACCAAGCTGTTTTGATGATTGTAGCTTTATAGTAAAGTTTGAAGTCTGGTAATGTGATACCACCTGCTTTGGTTTTTTTTTTTTTTTTGCTGAGGATTGTTCTGACTATTCTTGGACGTTTATGTTCCCATATGAATTCCTGTGTTGTTTTTTCTAGGTCTGAGAAGAATGTTGCTGGTAATTTGATGGGTATTGCATTGAATTTGTGGATTGCCTTAGGTAAGATGAACATCTTCACAATGTTGATTCTTCTAATCCATGAGCATGGGATATTTTTCCACTTGTGTGTGTCATCTTTGATTTCTTTGAGCAGTGCTTTGTAGTTTTCATTGTAAAGATCTTTCACGTCTCTGGTTAGGAAGATGCCAGGTATTTCATTTTTTTGTGGCTATTGTGAATGAAATTGTGCTTTTTATTTGGGTTTCTGTTTGTTTATTGTTGGTGTAAAGAAATGCAATTTTCTTTTGCACATTTATTTTGTATCCTGAGACTTTGCCAAAGGCCTTTATCAGTCTAAGAAGGTTTTTGACTGATTATCTTGGGTTTTCAAGGTACACAATCATGTTATCTAGAAAGAAAGATAACTTGACTTCAATTTTACATTATTAAATGTTCCTTAAAAATTAGGTATTTTTAGAAAGACAAAAAAACTAAGTGGAAGAACAACAACTCTATAAGAACTCTATGATAGGGACGAACTCTCACATTTCAATAATTAGCCTGAATGTTGAATGGACTAAATGCACCACTGAAAAGACATAGAACGGCAAAATGTCACCAGGCAACAATATACTGCCTTCAAGAGACCCATCTCACTAGAAAGGACATACACAGACTCAAAGTAAGAGGATGGGAAACAAATTTTCAGGCGAATGGAACACAAAAGAAAGGAGGAGTCACGATCCTAATTTCAGACAAAATACCATTTAAGCTATCAAAAATTTAAAAAGATACAGAGGGCCACTACATAATGACAAAAGGTTCACTCCACCAACAAGAAATATCTATCTTAAACATATATGCACCCAACATAGGTGCACCAACTTTCATAAAGCAACTTCTAGGAAAATTAAAGAAAGATATTGACTCTAACACCATCATAACTGGGGACTTTAATACCCCACTCACAACCCTAGACAGATCATCAGGACAAAAAATCAGCAAGGAGATCCGGAACCTCAATGTGACTCTTAACCAAATGGACTTAATTGATACCTACAGAATACTCCATCCAATGACCACAGAATACACATTCTACTCATCACCGCATGGAAGGTATTCTAAGATCGACCACATACTTGGCCATAAAACAAGCATAAGCAAATTTAAAAAGACCAAAATTTTACCATGCACTTTCTCGGACCACAGTGGAATAAAAATAAACATTAACACAAACAAGGTCCCCCCAAAACGCACAAAGACATGGACACTAAACAGCATGATGCTAAACAACTCCTGGGTCAGTGATGAAATCAAAACAGAGATCAAAAGATACCTGGAAAAAAATGAAAATGAAGAAACATCTTACCAAAATCTCTGGGACGCCATGAAAGCTGTAGGAAGAGGGGAATTTATATCCCTACAAACGCACATGAAGAAAATGGAAGGATCACAAATTAACAGCCTAACAAGCCACCTAAGGAAGCTGGAAAAGCAAGAGCACAAAAACCCCAATTTCAGCAGAAGAATCCAGATCACCAAAATGAAAGCCCAAATCCAGGACATAGAAGACAAAAAGATAATACAAAAAAATCAATGAAACAAAAAGCTGGTTCTTCAAAAGGATAAACAAGATCGATGGTCCCCTAGCTAGACTAACCAAGAAAAAAAGAGAAAAAACCCAAATAAGCACAATCAGAAACACAAAAGATGAAGTCACATCTGACCCTGAAGAAATACAAAAGATCATTAGAGACTACTATGTACACTTGTATGGAAACAAACTTGAAAACCTTAAGGAAATGGTTTACTTTCTGACATCACACAACCTACCTATGTTGAAACAAGAAGAAATTGAGACCCTAAATAGACCAATAACAACCAAGGAAATTGACTACGTAATAAGAAAACTACCTACAAAAAAAAGCCCTGGTCCAGATGGCTTTCCAGCAGAATTCTACAAGACATTTAAGGAGGAGCTGATACCAATTCTACTGAAGGTATTCCAGGCGATTGAAAAAGATGGAACTCTCCCCAAATCATTTTACGAAGCCAACATCACATTGATACCCAAGCCAGGTAAAGATCCAACAAAGAAAGAGAACTACAGGCCAATATCTTTGATGAACATAGATGCTAAAATTCTCAACAAGCCGGGCTCGGTGGCTCAGCCTGTAATCCCGCGCCTTTGGGAGGCTGAGGTGAGTGGATTGCCTGAGCCCGCGGGTTCGAGACCCGCCTGGGCAGTGAGACCTCATCTCTACAATAAATAAAAAAAAAAATCAGCCGGGCGTGGTAGCGCACGCCTGTAGTTCCGGCTACTTGGAAGGCTGAGGCGGAAGGATCGCCGGAGCCCAGCAGGTCGAGGCTGCGGTGGCCGGGAGCGGCCACTGCACTCCAGTCTGGGCGACAGTGAGACTCCAACTCAAAAAAAAAAAAAAAATTCTCAACAAGATCCTAGAAAACCGGATTCAACAATACATCTCAAAAATCATCCATCATGATCAAGTAGGCTTAATACCTGGGATGCAAGGCTGGTACAACATTCATAAAACCATAAATGTAATTAAATACATCAACAGATGTCAAAACAAAAACCACATGATTATATCATTAGATGCAGAAAAAGCTTTTGATAAAATTCAGCACCCTTTCTTGATAAAAACCCTCGAAAATCTAGGCATACGGAGAACATACCTCAAAATAGTAAAAGCCATCTATGAGAAACCAACAGCCAGCATACTCCTAAACGGACAAAAATTGGAACCATTTCCCTTGAAAACTGGAACAAGACAAGGTGCCCACTCTCACCCCTCCTGTTCAACACAGTATTGGAAGTCCTGGCTAGAGCAATCAGAAAAGAGAAGGCAATCAGGGGTATCCAAATAGGAAAAGAGGAAGTCAAGTTATCTCTCTTTGCAGACAATATGATTGTGTACCTTGAAAACCCAAGAGAATCTGTCAAAAACCTCCTTACACTGATAAAGGCCTTTGGCAAAGTCTCAGGATATAAAATAAATGTGCAAAAGACAATCGCATTTCTTTACACCAATAATAAACAAACAGAAACCCAAATAAAAAGCACAATTCCATTCACAATAGCCACAAAAATAAATGGAATACCTTGGCATCTTCCTAACCAGAAATGTGAAAGACCTTTACAATGAAAACTACAAAACACTGCTCAAAGAAATCAAAGATGACACAAACAAGTGGAAAAATATCCCATGCTCATGGATTGGAAGATCAACATTGTGAAGATGTCCATCCTACCTAAGGCAATCTACAGATTCAATGCAATACCCATCAAATTACCAGCAACTTTCTTCTCAGACCTAGAAAAAACAACACAGGAATTCATATGGAAACACAAATGACCAAGAATAGCCAGAACAATCCTCAGCAAAAAAAAACAAA
Source organism: Cephalopachus bancanus (assembly GCA_027257055.1). Classification (NCBI taxonomy): domain Eukaryota; kingdom Metazoa; phylum Chordata; class Mammalia; order Primates; family Tarsiidae; genus Cephalopachus; species Cephalopachus bancanus. The sequence continues at coordinate 36,553 of JAPVLO010001132.1, read as the reverse complement.
GCAGGTGGTATCACATTACCAGACTTCAAACTTTACTATAAAGCTACAATAATCAGAATAGCTTGGTATTGGTATAGGAACAGGCATATAGATCAATGGAATAGAATTGAGATTCTAGAAGCAAAAGCTCAATTTCTCAACCAACTCATCTTCGACAAAGCCTCCACCACCTACCACTGGGGAGAGGAGAACCTATTCAGTAAATGGTGCTGGGAAAACTGGCTGATCACATGCAGAAGATTGAAACAGGACCCCTATCTATCCCCATACGCAAAAATAAACTCAAAATGGATCAGAGACCTAAATGTAAAACCTCAAACTATAAGAACCTTAGAAAATGAAGGACATACCCTCATGGAAATTGGAACTGTCATTCAATTCCTGAACAAAACCCGAAACCCACAGGTCATAAGAGAGAAGATAAGCCGGGCTCGATGGCTCAGCCTATAATCCCGCGCCTTTGGGAGGCTGAGGCGGGTGGATTGCCTGAGCCCGCGGGTTCAAGACCCGCCTGGGCAGCGAGACCTCATCTCTACAATAAATCAAAAAATCAGCCAGGCGTGGTAGTGCATGCCTGTAATTCCGGCTGCTTGGAAGGCTGAGGCAGAAGGATCGCCGGAGCCCAGCCAATCGAGGCTGCGCTGGCCGGGAGTGGCCACTGCACTCTAGTCTGGGCAACAGAGTGAGACTCCAACTCAAAAAAAAAAACAAACAAAAAAAAGAGAGAAGATAGACAAGTGGGACCTTATTAAACTGATAAGCTTCTGCAAAGCCAAAGAAACCATCAAGAGAGCAGGGAGACAGCCTACAGACTGGGAAAAAGTATTTGCCAACACCAGGTCCAACAAAGGCTTAACATCTTGGATCTACAAGGAACTCAAACGTGCTGAAAAGAAAAAACAAACAACCCCATTATAAAATGAGCAAAAGATATGAACAGACACTTCTCAAAGGAAGACATCTGAGCAGCCAACAGACACATGAAGAAATGTTCAACCTCACTAATCATCAGGGAGATGCAAATCAAAACCACACTGAGATACCACCTAACTTCAGTCAGAATGGCAATTATCAATAACTCAAAAAATAACAGTTGCTGGAGAGGGTGTGGCGAAAAGAGAACACTTCTACGCTGTTGGTGGGAGTGTAAACTAGTGCAACCTCTGTGGGAAGCAGTGTGACGATTCCTAAAAGCTCTAAATATCAACCTCCCATATGACCCCACAATTCCTCTACTGGGAATATATCCTGAAGAACTCTAATCACTGTATAAAAAAGATACCTGCACACGTATGTTTATCGCAGCATTGTTCACAACAGCAAGAACCTCGAAGCAACCATGCTGTCCATCAAAAGAGGACTGGATTAAAAAATGTGGTACATATACACGATGGAATACTACGCAGCCATAAAAAAGGACAAAATAATGAATTTCGCAGCAACGTGGATGAAACTAGAGTCTATAATATTGAGTGACCTCTCACAGAAACAAAGATCCGAGTATCATATGTTCTCACTCATATAGAGGACCTTGAACATCCAATGTAATACTATAAGAAAATGACTGACAGTAGAGGGAAACTATGGGGGGGGGGGAGTTGGGATTAATGGTAGTAAACATCTGTCTGGGGACGGGGAAACACCTCTTATCAACAAGGGTGCCTGAACGAAACGTATTTGTATACCTAACCATTAACTGTACCCCACAATATCATAATAAAAAATATTGATTATAAAAAAAATTAGGGCCGGGCTCGGTGGCTCAGCCTGTAATCCCGCGCCTTTGGGAGGCTGAGGTGAGTGGATTGGCTGAGCCCACGGGTTCGAGACCCGCCTGGGCAGTGAGACCTCATCTCTACAATAAATCAAAAAATCAGCTGGGCACGGTAGCGCATGCCTGTAATTCCGGCTACTCGGAAGGCTGAGGTGGAAGGATCGCCGGAACCCAGCAGGTCGAGGCTGCGGTGGCCGGGAGCAGCCACTGCACTCCAGTCTGGGCGACAGAGTGAGACTCCGACTCAAAAAAAAAAAAAAAATTAAGTATTTTATGAACTTAATAATATATATTAGATAACCAGGATTGACTGAGATTTACACTGTATAGACTTTCTTGGAAATAACTCCAAATGTTCATTTTTCCATTTTCTCAAATAAAACCAGTTGAATAGACATTTAAAAATTAGATTTTTTAAAAAGTCTTTCATGTATATGAGAAAGTAAAGGTAAAAGGGCAAGCCTCTATGATTACCTTGAGTTTTTGAAAAAGGTCAAGTACTACTGAGCAAAGTTTAAGAGCTCTGTAGGGTTCTCTTGATTGTGAATTGGCACAGTGAATGTCCACTGAGGATGACCAATGTGCCTTTTGAATGGTTTAAAAAAAACAAAAAACCCTGTGCATACAAAACTACTATAACTCTCTGCCCTGGAAAGAATGTGAGGTTTTCATAGAGAGAATATGCCAGTGAAAGCTGAAGAAATGTTTCTAAAAGTGCTAAGGGCACTAACTGGTTTGACTTTAAAGACATCGTGTAGATTTGCACCTCAAAATTTTACTACTGAAAGCTTTACATTCTCTTGACTCTTCAAGAAATTGTATGGACTGGCCCAAGTACGGCCTGTCACTGCCAGTTAAAATGTGAACTCTGGGGTCAATGTAATTTCCGGAAATTAGTATGAGAAAGAATACCGTCACTGACTATTATCCCTAGTGCCCCTCTTGACAAACTTTTTCTGTAAAAGGCCAGATAGTACAAGTATTTTAGGTATTATGGGCCATGCAGTCTCTGTCACTACTACTCAGCTCTACTGCTTAATTGTTAAAACAGCCATAGACAATACTTACATGAATGAGCATGGCTATGCTCCAATAAAACTATCTACAAAAAGAGCAAGTGGCAGGATTTTGCCAGAGGGCTGTAGATTATTCACTCATGACCTAGAGTAAAATCAGAATCCTCACAGTGCACTATCACCTCAGGCCATGAAGTACTTGGTAGCCTTTGGTGCTTTGGCTCTCTTTGACCTGAGCTGAGCTCACTCATGGGATAGCTGTGACATCTAAATGACTTTTCCTGGTGACAGTCTGGATAAACTCTCTCCTTAGCTCACAGGTCGTTTGAATGTTGGTATGGTGTCCTTCCGTTAACCTGAAGATCTATGGAGAGAATGTCATTTATGACAGAGCGGTAGAGACAGCACAAGCAACATAACCAGAGACCTCTGGTGTCTTGAGTCCCTGAGGTGGATTTTTAAGATGACTGCTAACAATCCTTCCCATCCTCACAGGTTCCTGCTGCACCTCCCATCAAGTAGTGATCTATTTCTCTCTCCTTGAAAACGGGCTGACTTTGGGACTTGCTTTGACCAATAGAATATAGCAGAAGTGATGCTGTACCAATTCCGAGCCTAGGCCTTAAAAGACCTGGAAGCTTCAGTTGTCACCCTCTCTGAAGCTAGCGGTTATATAAAGAAGCTTGGGCTAGACTTCTGAATGAGTGACCACACCGAGGGAGATCAGATGGAGAACTCAGGTGTCCAGTCATTCCCGCCACCCAGGCTGAGGTACCAGACATGAGTAAGGCCATTTTGTACGTTTCAGTATCAGCCAAGCTCCCAGCTCAGTGTAGATATATGATTGATCCCAGATGACATCACATGGAACAGAGATATGTCATCCCTGCCAATCCCAAGCCAAATTGCAGAATTGTGAGCAAATAAATGGTTGTTGTTTTAAGCCACTAATTTGGGGGATGGTTTGCTATATATCAATAATTCCCTTGACTCCATGACCCAATAACAGGAGCCCCACATTGGGGAACTTCTGGCATGAGGTTCTTCTGACACTTTCTATCCTTTACAACAGGGGTCCTCAACCCCTGGGCCATGGACCCGGTACCAGATTGTGGCCTGTTAGGAACCAGGCTGCTGTTGCCCCTGCAGTGCATGCAAATTTTCTTGAAAGGAAAACTGATTGAAAGATTGAGGTGGGCTAAAGTCAGTGGCAATGCTTTGGGGTAAGTAGGACTTGAGTTGACCTTGAAGACCTAAACCATTTGGCAAAGTATCAGGTACAGAGGAGGAGGTGGACAAGGGCCATGGAGTGGGGTATGATGGGCCCTTCTTTTGTTGCTCATGATATAGACCCTATATGTGTGAGCTGCCTGTGCCCAATTTCTTGTTCTGTCACTTATTAGCATGATAATGTTGAACTGGTACTTACCTTACCTCCTCGGTCTTCTCATTTGTAAAATGAGGTATTTAATAATAATACATCCTGCCGGGCTCGGTGGCTCAGCCTGTAATCCCAGCGCTTTGGGAAGCTGAGGTGAGTGGATTGCCTGAGCCCGCGAGTTCGAGACTCACCTGGGCAACTTGGCGAGACCTCATCCCTACAATAAATCAAAAAAATTAGCCGGGTGTGGTAGTGCGCTCCTGTAGTTCCAGCTACTTGGAAGGCTGAGGCGGAAGGATCGCCGGAGCCCAGCAGGTCGAGGCTGCGGTGGCCGGGAGCGGCCACTGCACTCCAGTCTGGGCGATAAAGTGAGACTCCAACTCAAAAAAAAAAAGATAAAATAATAATAATAATAATACTTCCTTTAATGGGGTTGGTGCAGGATTTAATGGCTTATATTCCTAAAACCCTTAGAACAATACCTGGCACAATAAAATATTTCATAAATGTAAAACACTTTTGTTATCATTAAGTCCTTCAATTTTCACAAGTCGCTGTCAGCTCTATCGCCTGATGAACTGACCACTAAAGACCACTGTCTGCACTTGTCTGTCACCCAGATCTTTGGGTATAGCCCTGCCTGAGGTTGTGTGCGGACAGCACAACTTAAAGAGGACTGCCCTAAGGACATCCTGTCTGGCCATTCCTTATAGCTCTCTGTTAACCCAGGACCAGAGAAGACTACCAGAACAATTTATATCTAAACTGTGTTGCTTTTAGCTTTTTATACAGTTGCTTTAGCATTATACCTTTGGTCTACACTACAGGACATTATAAAGAATAGCTCCTTAAACTATTGACTTCTTTATAAAGATGCCATTGAAGAGATTAATTTCATTTCAGCATCCTTTGTATAGAGAGAACCTTCTCTCATGTTTCATTACTAAGAATAATTGTTCTTTTCTTGTAGATTGTATTTTTTGGAATATGAGCCTGCATTTACCTGCCAAATCTGTGGCCCTCTAACAAGTGGACAGATTCTTACAGGGTATTTTGGGGGATTCTAAACTAACTCCTTGCCTCATCTATGGTTTTTCAACTCTTATTTTCTTTTTCTCCTGTTCATCTTACTTAATTTTTAAAAATTGTAATCCAACTGCAATCCTTTCGTTGGACTGAAATAAGGTACAAATAAAAAATTTAAGAGTCTTATTTAAGATAATTCTAAATCAATACCTTTTAAAAATACGTGGAAAATATAAATATGCATTCTGCAATTTTAGATTTCATTTAACTTATCTGTGAATTTCTTCTTGGCCTTGAGTTGTTGAACAGTTGTTGAACAAAATTAAAAAGATTTGAGCAAGAAAGTGAAAGGAGATACCCACTGATTCTTGTTTTCAGGTTCAAAAGACACTGTCATAAAACACACTATAACCATCACAGCCACCCTTATCATTAAGCACCTACTATGTGTTAGTAACTCTAGTAGGTGCATCATATTCACTACCTTATTCATGAAGAAACAGGTGCCATATTGAATATATTCAACAAATAAAATATATGCTAGACATTAAAGTGTTGGGAATATGGTAGAATAAAGTCAGACAAGATCTCTGCTTTCACGGTGCTTTAGTGGAATTGTCTTTCATTATGAATTTCTATCTGCCTGCCTTTGAGCAAGCCATCTTTGTGCTATCAGCTTTAGAGAGCTTCATGATGATGAAGCCAGCTTAGATTTATTGAGCACATGCTATACCCCAGGCATTGTTCTAAGTGTCTTACTTGTATTAGCTCACTGAACCCTCAGGAAGTCCTATGAGATATGTGCTAATGTTAACTCCAACTCATAGATTAGGAAACTGAGGTACAGAAGGATCCATCAGCGTTTCTCAAACTATTGACACTATTGACATTTTGGGCCATATAATTCTTTGTGGTAGGCAGCTGCTGTTCTGTGCATTACAGAATGTTTAGCAGCATCCCTGTCCTCTATCCATGACTAATTCCTCTCCCCCAGTTCTGACAACCAAAGTGTTTCCAAACATTGCCAAATGTCCCCTGCGGGGCAAAACTGCCCCAGGTTGAGAATCACTGGGTTAGATGATTTGTCCAAACATACAAAAGCATTAGAGCTGAGATTCCAACCAGGCATCCTGACTCCAGAATCTGAAATAGTAGCAACTCTAAACTCTAGGTATAATCATCTCAGTCATAATTATAATTTTCAAGGTCTCAAGGTTAACTTAACTTCCTGAAAATGGTGAACATAGCATTGATGTTGAGATTGGACAATTACTAACCATTTTTTTTTTTTTTGGAGTTGGAGTCTCACTCTGCCACCCAGACTGGAGTGCAGTGGCCGCTCCTGGCCACCACAACCTCGACCCGCTGGGCTCTGGCATTCCTTCCGCCTCAGCCTTGCAAGTAGCTGGAACTACAGGCACGCGCTACCACTCCCAGCTCATTTTGATTTATTGTAGGGATGAGGTCTCACCAAGTTGCCCAGGTGGGTCTCGAACCCGCGGGCTCAGGCAATCCACTCACCTCAGCCTCCCAAAGGCGCAGGATTACAGGCTGAGCCACTGAGACCGGTTTACTAGCCTTTTAATGATTCCCTGTGTATTAGTCAGGGCCTCAGCAGGAAACAAGGAATCCTCTAATTAAGACAATTTGAGGAGTGTTTGACAAACCAACTGTTTACAAAGGTGTGGGGCAGGTAGTGGGGAGGCCACCAGGGAGAATATAGTTCCCTGAGGCTCTAACAGCTTAAACCCTTTGCCATGTCTATGCCCAATGCGATGAGGAAAAGAGAGAGTTGGAGAGAGAGAGAGAGAGAGAGAGAGAGAGAGATCTTGAGAAAAGCACAATCTTCTGTGACCCTGAGAGAAGAATGCCAGGAAAATGAATACCATACCTTGACTGTCTTTCCTCCCTTTACTCTCCTTCTGGAGCTGCTCTTTGGCTAAATCCCACTGGAAGTCAGAGAACAACAGCACCTACTAATTGTGCTCCTTTCAGGTCAGCCTCCTGGGCAGACAACATGGAGAAGGGTGGAGAGAGATATCTGTCACACTGCAATAATCTTTCTCATGGGATTTTCATCTAATTTTCTTGGTGCAAAGTTAATTTTATCTAACACCTTGTTATCGACTTTCCATGACCTCTAATTTATATAGTTGGTTAACCGGCTTGTGTAGCATTCAAGAGGAGAAAAAGAAAATTATTGTAATATCTGCTTTGGAAAAATGTCATCAGGATGCATCTGCTACAGAAACACTGGAGTAGTCACTGCCTTTTTCCTTCAATTTTTAAAAACTGTAACCGAGACATAAGGTTCGTTATTATGTGTTTATGTTGGCAGAGATTCAAATGTGAAAATTCTTTTCTAAGCAGTTCTTTGAAATAGTTGGATATTTGCTTCAAACTTTTTGTCATGCCCTCAATTGATTCAACTTTTAAAGAGTTGGCGTATAGTGTGCTTTAATTTGCAATCTCTCCACTGGTCTTTTAAAGATTGTCTACACAACAACAAAAATGACCTGTCAATTAAGTGAATTCATATCAATTAATGAAAAAAATTGCCACTAAAGAGTTGATTATATAACATCCTGCATGTGAAACAGTTCGCAGGGTGACCATAATTTTCATTTTTCTCACAGTGGATTTTGGCACCGTTGGGCACAGCTTGGCCAAGTCTCTTTTCAGCCCGCCCTTGAATGCTTCTGTCTTCTTCTCCACCCCTTCTGTTATGTTTCTCATACACTGTGAGTTCCAGCCCTTGCCCTGAACTGTATGTTCTAGAAACATAGAATCTTGCTGTTGAAAGTGCCTAGTAGCCACCTAGTTCATTCTCCCTCCCAGTGGGTACCCTCTTGTGTAATATCTCTGACAGATGGTCACCCAGCCTGTGTTACAGCATCATCTAGGACAGGGAACCCTTCGCTTTGCAAGACAGCTTGTTCCACTGTGGGCGAGCTCATACTGCTGAACAGGTCATTTTCCCTTGACCTGAAACTTGCTTTTCCTTTAATTTTCGCACACTAGGATGAGGCAGTAGAGGGCAGTGGTTAAGATCCCGGTTCCGAGCCAGACTACCCTTGTTCACGTTTCTGCTCTCTGACTTGTCATCTGTATGGCCTTGTGCAAGTTATTTAACCTTCTAAGTCAATTTGTTTCTCTGTCAAATGAGAATAACAGTACAGTGGTGGCCTTGCATTGTATCAATTTAGCTGAATTAGAACTAAAACTCCAATAATTCCCTTCCTTGGCTGGTCCTGGGTTAGGGTTGGCTACAGGAGAAAGTGAAGAGCAGAAGGCAAGAAGGAGGGTATAGAGACGGTATTCTTGCAGTTCTCCTACATCAGCACGAACCTTCTGGATTATATTGTTAGTGTGGGGCAGCAACTGGACCTGCAACTCCTTCCTCTGCAGCCAGCTCTTCTCCTTTGGCATTTTCGAATCTTGGGCCAGCTCTGTGTGAATTTCCATGGTGAAGTGTATAGACTCTTGTGCAGGTCACCGGCATCTTCAAAGGCTTAGAGATGGTGAGAGACCAACAAAGTTTCCAATATGTTCCCAGTTGGACCAATGTGAGTTCTGATGAGAGACAGATGTGGGTTTCAGCTCCTTCTTGCTCTCCTCCATTGCTGGAGAGGCTGACTTCAAGCCCAGCACTAGACACAGAAGCAAGAGCTACACATAAACTATACAGCTCTTGGCAGGGCACTGTGGCTCACACCTATAATCCCAGCACTTTGGAGGCCGAGGCGGGGGGAATCATTTGAGCCCAGGAGTTTGAGACCAGCCTGGGCAACATAATGAGACCTCATCCCTACAAAACAAAAATTTAAAAATTAGCCAAGCGTGGTGGTATGCACTTAGGAGCCCCAGTTACCCTGGAGGTTGAGGCAGAAGATCGCCTGAACTCAGAAGGTCAAGGCTGCAGTGAGCCGTGATCAAGCTACTTCACTCCAACTTGAAACCAGAGTGAGACCCCATCTCAAGCAAACAAGCAAACAAAGAAACCACAACTATATAGCTCCCATTATCCCCTAAGTTCTAATTGCTAGACTAAATCTTTTATATTATTCACGATGGTTCTGCTTCTCTGATCAAACCCTAATGATACCAGTACACTGTGAGGAATGAACAAAATAATGTATGTAAAGCACTCACAGCCGGGCTCGGTGGCTCAGCCTGTAATACTGCGCCTTTGGGAGGCTGAGGTGAGTGGATTGCCTGAGCCCGCAGGTTCGAGACCTGCCTGGGCAACTTGGCGAGACCTCATCTCTACAATAAGTCAAAAATTAGCCGGGCGTGGTAGCACGCGTCTATAGTTCCAGCTACTTGGAAGGCTGAGGCAGAAGGATCACCGGAGCCCAGTCGAGGCTGCAGTGGCCGGGAGTGGCCACTGCACTCCAGTCTGGGTGACAGAGTGAGACTCCAGCTCAAAAAAAAAAAAAAAAAAGCACTCACTACAGTGCCTGGAACATAGTTAAGTACCAGAATCTGTGGACCTGTGTTATGTTCTCCATCTTCCTACCAGCTTCCTTTTCCAGGGCATTACAGAATGCATTTGGCTCTTCCTCCTGACAGTGAAGTCACATATTTAAATCCATATATTTGAAGACATTTGTATATAGAATGATTGATCAATCAAGTGAAACTTTATGAGAAATACTGGCTAAGTGATTTAGGTATATTATCACATTTCATTTTCATAAAAATCCTAGGAATTTTCCAGATATATCCCAAGGTGACACACTAAGAGGCATGTCAATTTCAGTTTGTTAATGACCTTGGACTATCTGCAGTTAGTTGAGTTTTACATTAATATGCAATTTCTAAACTTGCATATTTAGTTTGTCTTAAAGTGTTAAATGTAATTTATGAATATTGTTAGTTATGCTATTTATAAATCTTGTAATTGCTGTATAAAATAAGAGCAATTACTTTCATTTGTTCTTTGATTAATAGTCAACACAGTTCAAACAGATTAAATTCACTTTAAACAATTAATCCCATTTATAAACTTATTTAATTCCCTTTTTTAAACTATGCTCATAAATTTAATATATTTGAACTTTTCAAGCCCTTCAAATGCCTGACAAGGCATAAGTATAATCCTAACAAACAAAATTTCACCAGTTAGTTAAATGACTCTGGTGAAGATAATAAATTAAGTCCATAAATTTGTTGAATCTTGAGTTCTTATAAACATTTCAATACTGTTAATACACTTGTGAAATTCTCTTCTGCTTTTCTATCTGAAATTACAAGTCAAAATCAATTATTCAAGGTAAACCTGACAGATTCCCTAAAACGCTACATTCTCTTAAACATTACAAAGAGATAGCCGGGCTCGGTGGCTCAGCCTGTAATCCCGCGCCTTTGGGAGGCTGAGGTGAGTGGATTGTCTGAGCCCGCGGGTTCGAGACCTGCCTGGGCAGGCGAGACCTCATCTCTACAATAAATCAAAAATTAGCCAGGCGTGGTAGCGCGTGCCTGTAATTCCTTCTACTCAGAAGGCTGAGGCGGAAGGATCGCTGGAGCCCAGCAGGTCGAGGCTGCGGTGGCCAGGAGTGGCCACTGCACTCCAGTCTGGGCGACAGAGTGAGACTCCAACTCAAAAAAAAAAGATTATTTTTGATTCACACAAAGCATTACTGCTGTGGTTGTTTACTTCACCGCATCATTCTCAATTCTCCCAGGACTGAAAAGCTACCTGTTTAAATGAGGATAGCAGATTGACCATATCAGGTAGACTGAGCTGAAGCCAAGAGGTGGCTTTTCTCCTCAGGGTGTATTTATTAATTGGAGACTCAAGACCAAGACATAGGATTTAAGAGCGTCATGCTTCCTAAATGAGTCTACCCTAGTCGCAGAGTACACAGGGAACCCTTTTTTAAAATAGCCACTTTGTTCATGGAAGACCCTATATCCAAACCTTTCAGCTACAAAGTTTTAGCCACCTGTTTTGGAAAACCAGAAACCTGCAACCCTGCTCAAGTAGCAGCTAAACTCTCTTTAAACCTAACTGGGCTCTGAATTCCTTAAATATTCTATTTGATTCTGCAACTTCTCCTGTTTTTAGCTGGCCACAACTCATAGTTATAAGCCGGTAGATCTGGAGTTAAACCCAGATCTTCTTGAGCCCAGAACATGGGCTGTGATCCATCGCTGTTTTATGAATCTTCCCAAGTCTTTTTTTTTAAGCTAAACATTTCCTTCTAGTTCTCATTTTATGAGTTTCCAAGTGCCTCGCTAGGGTAATTTCTCTCCTCAGAATTTACTGTAATTGTCAATATTCTTCCTAAAATGTAGTGATCAGAACTGGAGTATCAAGGGACATTTACCCACCTGGATCTAGATCAGAGCAGGGCAGAGTTCAAGGATCAAGCATCCAAGGGGCTCTTTAAAACTCCATCTGCTCATGGGCCTGCCTTCTTTTCCGCACCCCCTCACGTGTATACTTTTAAAATAAATATATGGCCTGGTTAGTCACTGTTCCTGATAGTCTTAGCTCTTTGTGTGTGGGAGTAAAAAGGTGTTGCAAATCAGTGATTTTTTTTTTTAAGAGGTATCACTCTGTTGCCCAGGTTGGAGTGCAGTGGCGTGATCACAACTCACTGCAGCCTCAAACTCCTGGGCTCAAGCGACTTTACTGCCTCAACTTCTGAGTAGTTGGAACTACAGGTGCAGGCCACCACACCCAGCTAATTCTTTTGATTTTCTGTAGAGATGATGTCTCACTACTTGCCCAGGCTGGTCTCGAACTCCTGGGCTCAAGCAATCCTCCTGCCTTGGCCTCCCAATGTGATGAGATTACAGGTGTGAACCACAGCGCCTGGTCCAGCACTTATTGTTCGTTGAGATGATCTTGAATAGCATCACATATGGGTTTGTTCTATATTGTGGGGTTTTTTTTCCCTTCCAGTTTGCTGAATTTGTTAAACAAAAGTAGTTTTACTTTCGAGTCAAATGAGTTCATTAAATTGGCTTTTAAATTTTTGTTTTTCTTTTACTGCTTTTGCGCCTCAGTAAATTAGTTCAGTTCATTCTAATTTTGGTTTACATCTTATACCAACATAAGTTTTACGTGAACCAATTTTTTTGAGTTGGAGTCTCACTCTGTCACCCAGACTGGAGTGCAGTGGCCGCTCCCGGCCACCGCAGCCTCGACCTGCTGGGCTCCGGCGATCCTTCCACCTCAACCTTCCAAGTAGCCGAAATTACAGGCATGCGCTACCACGCCCAGCTGATTTTTTGATTTATTGTAGAGATGAGGTCTCACTGCCCAGGCGGGTCTCGAACCCACGGGCTCAGGCAATCCACTCACCTCAGCCTCCCAAAGGCACGGGATTACAGGCTGAGCCACCGAGCCCTGCTTTTGTGAACCATTTTTAATCTCAAGACTTCTTCAGCACATTTCAGGGTTCCATGAGTCTTCCCTTTGATGTTTGACTAGAAAATCCAGGTAAAGCATAATATAAAGCATAATACTACAGAAACAACTGTAGTAGAAATGAAACTTTATTCTTAAAAATATTAATGACGAAAAATACACTGTCTTTTTTCTTGTCTGTTTTGAATTTTCTTTGGTATTACATTGTACCTTTAACCAACCAAATTGAAATGAAGTTGCATGCGGGTTGCAGTTTCTCAGTGTGTGTATGTGATGGGGACAGTTGAGCGAGCGGCATTTGAGGCAGGACAGTTCTTTATTGGATGAGACTCCCTCTGGGATTGCAGCACTTTTAACACCTATAGCCTGTAGGAAACAGACGCAGTTAGCGACTCAGTCATCATGACAACCCAACGCACTCTCATCTATAACACATGTCCAAGTGTTCCCTAGGTGGGCCTACCTATTGATGGCCAGTTCTGCCACTAGCTGTAAGATTAGATCACCCAGTACCTATGTGTCTCTCTATTACAATTAAGAAGTTGAATTATACCCCAGAAGCCCAAATACTCAGGCTCCAGGGCCATATATGACTTATTTGACTCCGGAGAGCAGCCCACTTGAATCTTTATACACGTTTTGTCTAATTTAATAGAATTTTTATTTAACTACTTGCTACTGGTGAATTAATAGACCACCCACAATTACCACGCCTGTCAGATGGGGATATTACCTAAAAGTTATTAATGAAATTGGATACAGATTATTATATAATTATGAGTTGATCACCGTTAATTTTCTTAAAGTTCCATCACTATATTGGGATATTATAAAGGGTAACTACAAAAAGAAAGCAAATGTGAATGAAGCTACTCCTGCAGTCGCACCAAGGCCGCACTGCCCGCCTGGGACCCATGTGGGATCCAAGGAAGGGTCCAAGGACCCAGTGGCATCCTGAGACCCACGTAGTGCCTAGAACTTTATGGCACCCTGGAACTTGGGGGTGCCTGACAGCCGCAGAGCCCCAAGGAGTGTTACAGCTCTTAGCTCCCCTATGTACAGATACTGCTTGGAGAACCCGGAGCGGAGGATACGGAGGCACCCGAGAACTCAAGGATGCCGACAGCCACGGAGGAGTGTTACAGTTCTCAGCTCTTGCTTGGAGAATTCCCATCCTGGTCAGGAAAGGTTACAGCTCTCCTGTCTTGATGAATCCCAAGTTCTTGTCTCACGACCTAGAGGATTAAGAATCGAGGACACCGAAGGGTGAGCAAGTCGTTTATTCAGGGAAGCAAGTGTTAGTAGCTCTCACAGCCAGAGGGGGCCCAAGAGGGGGCTCAAGTGGGTTGCCCCAAGTGGGTTGTGGGGAGGCCCCCAAGAGGGTTGCCAAGAAAAGGCTGCTGGGGGGGGCGTTTATATAGTACTGGGGGCATGCTGAATTGGTTGGTAGTAGGGACTGAAAATACACTAACCTAATTGGTCACTAGTAAGGACTAAAAAGTGGCATGATAGTGTAAAGGGCCGATGGGGAGAGGATTGAAAAAGGGCCATTTAGGAAAAGGTGTGCGAAAAACAGAGAAAGCAAGCGAAAAGGGAATGGGTGTGGCTTTTGTCTGGAGCCTGCAGCTTGTAGCTGTTTCTCCAGGTAAAATGGAGCCCTACCAGAGACCCTCTCTAATCTGTCTGTCTAACCGGCTTCCTGCTTACTCCTCTCTCAATACATTCCTACGTTAATGTTGTTTTCTTTTTTGAGTTGGAGTCTCTGTCGCCCAGACTGGAGTGCAGTGGCCGCTCCCGGACACTGCAGCCTCGACCCGCTGGACTCCGGCGATCCTTCCGCCTCAGCCTTCCGAGTAGCCGGAATTACAGGCATGCGCTACCACGCCCGGCTAATTTTTTTTTTAATTTATTGTAGAGGTGAGGTCTCGCTGCCCAGGCGGGTCTCGAACCCGCGGGCTCAGGCAATCCACTCACCTCAGCCTCCCAAAGGCGCGGGATTACAGGCTGAGCCACCGAGCCCGGCTTGTTGTTTTCAATGAGATGTCCATGGAGCCTCCACACATAAGGATTTCTTAATTCTCATTTTTATTATAATGTACTTCAAAAAAATAGAGCAAAGTTACTCAAGAGGCTGAGGCAGGAGAATTGCTTGAGTCCGGGAGTTTAAGGCTGCAGTACTCTATGCACCTGTAAATAGCCACTGCACTTCAACCTGGGCAACATAATAGACCTTACTGCAAAAAAAAAAAAAAGATGTAGGGCAAAGTAGAAAGTCTCCATGCACTCAGACTGATATAACAGAATACCATAGACTCAGTGGCTAATAACAGCAGAAATTTATTCCTCACAGTTCTGTAGCCTGGGAAGTCCAACATCAAGGTACCAGCAGATTTGATGAGGGTCTTCTTGGTTCACAGAGCCATCTTTTTGCTGTGTTCACACATGGCAGAAGGGGAAAGGGAGCTGTCCAGGGCCTCTTTTAAAAAGGCACTAATCCCTTATATTGTGAAGTCTTCATGACCTAATCACCTCCCAAAGGCCCCGCCTCCTAATGTCATCACCTTGATATGAGGATATCCTTGATATTTAGGATTTCAACATATGAATTTTGGGGAGACACAAATATTCAGACCATAACAATCTCTAAATAAATAACTTTCTCCTGTGTACCCACAATAATACTATAAACCTAAGAAACCTTACTATCATCTAATATCCATTTTCTTTACAATTGTTCCCAATTGCTTAAAACTTGCTTTTTATAGCTGTTTTTTTAGAGGAAGAATGCAGTTAAGGATTATTGACTGTCATTTGTAATTATATTTCTTCATTCTTTTAGAATTTAATAACTTCTTTTTTCTTATGTCATGACATTGACTTTTGGAAGAGACTGGTCAACTATTTTGTAGAATGTTATACATTCTGACTTTGTATGATTATTTCTGTGTTGTAACATTTAAATTGTTTCTCTTCCAGAAATTAATCTATACAGGGGAAGTTATATCTAACAGTTTAATTAAGAATATTACATAGATGACACTGTGTGCTTCCTCTATACCACATAAGAAGGCACATTTTATTTTTTATTTTTTTATTTTTTGAGGGTTGGTGTCGGGAGCCGCAACTCCTAACAGAAGACAAAGTAAGGGCTACCTGAAAATGGGAAAAACGCTGGCTGGGAGCAAGGCCCCAGCTAAAGCAGCCGTGCTGGAGGCAAAGTCCCATGGATCCCATTGATGGGCCCCTTTGATCTCTAGGAGTGTGTGCATAAGACAGAAAGTACCCCTTTCTGATGAAGGATTAACTGATAAGCGAGGATGATGTATTGGTGAAACTGAAGTTTGAGACATGAATAAGGAACACCGCAAAAGCACAGCCATTAGAGACGCTAGAGAATGTTCTGTTACCTTCGTTTCCATGAAAAGCAAAACCATTGTGTATAAGGAAAATAAAAAACGTTCTCATTCTTTATTTTTAATGGTTAACAGACCCTATACTAAAATAATACCTTAGACGGGTAAGATGGAGAAGGAAGTTTGTGAGAACTGAGACAAGTCAATCCTGAGGGCAGCTGCTTTTAAACGTGATTTAAGAAAGTATAGACATAGTAGATATAAATTTGTAAGGTTAAAATGATTTAATAGTATAAGTATAATAATATAAAATAGAATAGTTATATAGATAAAAATAGGATAATGGTTAAAAATAATTAGATAAAATATAATTAAATAGGAAATAAATATAGAATATAAGAGTAGTCAAGTATAATTCATATAAAGGTTGCTAAGTATTATCAGATTATGATTCATATAAACAAAATAAGAATAAAGATAGATACATAATAGGAAAGTTTATAAGAAATAATTAAGAAATAATAAAATTAGTTATAAATGTAAACGCCAATATATTGCTGCTAAGGTACATGTAAGAATTTAGTTAGAAATATGTTATAAAAGGGGTGAGGGTTATAAAAGGTTACAGTTAACAATTTTTAGCAGAAGTTGTTTTCGTTCCTGTCTACCGATTTAACATAACGGGAACAAAAAGGGACAGGGAGGAACAAATAGATCATTGTAAAATGTTTAATTGTAAAAGAAAAACATGATGTAAACATTTGTGGGCACATATGTGAGGGGGTTGAAAATGCCCTATATAAGCATGTGAAAATTGAATAAACTTTGGAAGAGTCCCGAACTCGACCCAGAAAGTTGACTTGTGTCTTCTTTCTTCGCCGTCCTGATCCTCTCGCCTCAGGCCCTAACCCTCGTGTTGAAGCAGGTCTCCAGTAGGTTGGGGCTTTCTTTTTTTCTTTTCTTTTTTACTATAAAGATGTGGGGTACAATTCAGGGTTAGGTATACAGACATTGATTATGCAGGCACCCTTGTTGATGAGGTGTGCCCTCCCTCCCCTAGCAGTTTCCTTCAACTGCCAATCCCACCCCCCTCCCCTGACAGTTTCCCACTACTTCCAATCCCTTTGATATAGTATTATAATTGTCCAAGGTCCGCTTATGAGTGAGAACATATGGTACTCTGTTCTTTGTTTCTATGATAGATCACTGAGTATGATCGACTCTAAATTCATACAAGTTGCTGCGAAGTCCATATGTTTGTCCTTTATGGCTGCACAGTATTCCATCGTGTATATTACCATATTTTTTTAAGTTGGAATCTCACTGTCACCCAGACTGGAGTCCAGTGGCATGTTCCTGGCCACCGCAGCCTCGACCTACTGGGCTCCGGTGATCCTTCCTCCCAGCCTTCCAAGTAGCTGGAACTACAGGCGCGCTACCATAGCCAGCTAATTTTTGATTTATTGTAGAAACGAAGTAGTGCCAAGTTGCCCGGGCAGGTCTCGAACCCACAGGTTCAGACAATCCACTTGCCTCAGCCTCCCAAAGTGCTGGGATTACAGACTGAGCCACCAAGCCCAGCCAATGTGCCACATTTTTTATATCCAGTCCTGCCTCGATGGGAAGCATGGTTGGTTCCATGTTTTTACTATTGTGAGTAGAGCTGCAACAAACACGTGTGTGTGCAGTTATCTTTTTGTAGAAAGACATGAGTTCTTCTGGGCATATTCCCAATAGGGGAGTTGCTGGGTCATATAGAAGGTCAATTTCCAGTTCTTTCAGAAATCGTCTCACTGTCTTCCAAAGAGGTTGCACTAGTTTGCATTCCCACCAGCAGTGTAGAAGCATTCCTTTTTCCCTGCATCCTCACCAGCATCTGTTGTTGTTTGTTTTATTAATGATGGCCATTTTTACTGGGGTTAGGTGGTATCTCAATGTGGTTTTAATTCGCATTTCTCTGATGATGAGTGAGGCTGAGCACTTTTTCATGTGTCTGTTGGCTGCTCATATATCTTCTTTTGAGAAGTCTTTTCATGTCTTTTGCCCACTTTTTAAAGGGCTATTTGTTTTTTTCCTTTTGGCGCATTTGAGTTCCTTATAGATCCTAGATGTTAGGCCTTTGTCAGATACACAGTTGGCAAATATTTTTTCCCATTCTGTGGGCTGTCTCCCTGCTCTCTTGATGGTTTCTTTTGCCTTGCAGAAGCTTGTTAATTTGATGAGGTCCCACTTATCTATCTTATTTCTTAAGGTATTGGCATTAGGTTTCTGAATAGGAATTGGTTGCCAGTTCCAATTTCCGTAAGGGTTCTCCTGGGTTTTCTAAGATTCTTACAGTTTGAGGTTTTACGTTTAGGTCTCTGATCCATTTAGAGTTGATTTTTGTGTATGGTAATATGGTGTTTCAATCTTCTGCGTGGTTTTGTGTATGGTGTATGGTGTTTCAATCTTCTGCATGTGGTCAGCCAATTTCCCCAGCACCAATTACTGAATAGGTTCTCCTCTCCCCAGTGATTGTTGTTGGAGGCTTTGTCAAAGAGGAGTTGGTTGAGGAATTAAGGCTTTGCTTCTGGAATCTCTATCCTGTTCCATTGGTCTATGTGCCTGTTCTTGTACCAATACCAGGCTGTTTTGATTACTGTAGCCTTATAGTAGAGTTTGAAGTCTGGAAGTGTGATACCTCCTGCTTTGTTTCTTTTGCTAAGGATTGTTTTGGCTATTCGTGGTTGTTTATGTTTCCAGATGAATTTCTGTATTGTCATTTCCAGGTCTGAGAAGAATGATGCTGGTAATTTAATGGGAATTGCGTTGAATCTGTAGGTTGCCTTTGGTGGGATGAACATTTTAACAATGTTGATTCTTCCTATCCATGAAGAGGGCACATTTTTAAAACATCAGTACTATTAGTGATGCTAACTTTGTTCACTTGAATTAAGGTAGTCTTTGCTTATTGAAGGACAATTTTTGAAAAGGGTAATCTCAGAACTCTCAAACAAATATAAAATGAATATGTGTTAAAGGTATTATTTAACTCATTAACATGGGAACCTGTAAAATGTTACAACTGCTTCAAAGGAAATTCCAGAGAGCAGACACATACAGGCTGAGTGAATGCTGAAATGAATTGTCTTAAATTGGTAATATCCATAGGGCAGTAATCAACTGCATTTCTACCAGACAATTTCCTTTTCTATAGCCATGAATCATTTGCATTATTCTCAATATTCTACAACGTAAAGAGTTGTAAAATAACTCAAAGACAATGAAAGGCCCAGAGACCCCATGGAATAAGATAACTTGGACAACACCTACTTTTCCATCCGAGAATGGAACCTTTGCTCCATTTAAAAGTCTTTCATGGTCGGGTGTGGTTACTCAAGCCTATAATCCCAGCACTTTGGGAGGTTGAGGCGAGAGGATTGCCTGAGCTCAGGGTTTCGAGACCAGCCTTGGCACCATGATGAGACCTCGTCTCTACAATAAATCACAAAAACTAGCTGAGCATGGTAGCGTGTGCCTTTTAGTTCTGGCTACTTAGAAGGCTAAAGTAGAAGGATCGCCTGAGCCCTGCAGGCCGACGCTGGATTGGTTGTGAGTATGCATGCCACTGCACTCCAGCCTGGGCGACAGAGTGAGACTCCAACTCAAAAATAAATAAATAAATAAAAATCTTTCGCAATTTTTCCCTACACTCTAGACCTCTCCATTGCAAAGTTAGTTGTTTTTACTTTTTAACTAGTGAGTTATCTGTGGAATAATACTTGGTACCATGGGAGTGTTTGGTTTTCCAAGATGCAATGGAGATGTAATGGTTTTAGCATCCATTGAAGACTAAGTTTGAATCAATATTTCACTGAGGGTAGCAAAAGGGGGATTGTTCTAGTGTCATCATTTTTTGTCCATTTATTAGCAGGCAGTCTTCAGAAAAGTCCTTCATTACAGCTAAGACTATTTGATTACTCCTAAAATACAATTCCTACTGAAAAGTCAAAAATATATACTTAGAGCTTCCCTTTTTTAAAAAAAATTTATTTCTTTATTTATTTTGAGTTGGAATCTCACTCTATCACCCAGACTGGAGTGCAGTGGCACACTCCCAGCCACCGCAGCCTCAACCTGCTAGGCTCCTGCTAGGCTTCTGCCTCAGCCTTTCAAGTAGCCGGAACTACAGGTGCATGCTACCACATCTGGCTAGTTTTTGATTTATTGTAGAGACGAAGTCTCGCCAAGTTGCCCAGGCAGGTCTCGAACTCACGGGCTCAGGCAATCCTCTCCCCTCGGTCTTCCAAAATGCTGGGATTACAGGCTGAGCCACCGAGCCCGGCCAGATCTTCCCTTTTAATAACCAATTTTCAGAGTTAAGAGTATGTATTAGTTCACACTCCCAGCAACACTCCCAGTGGGGCATCCAGAATGTTAGGTCTGGCCCACCAAGGTGTGGCTGTCTGGTGTGCGATTGGGTGCCATGAAAAAGATGTAAAGAATTGCAAGAAGTTGATACAGAGACCTGCTAATGTCTGTCCATATTGTCCCAGCCCCTAGAGAAGGGCATGGCAAGGGCGCAAGAGCTCCTGTACATTCCTGAACAATATTCCTGAGAGCCAGTAAAAGGTGTGCTTCCCCTTATCTCCTATGCACTCCTGGTAAGTAGCTTCAGAGGATCCTTGACTTCCCTGTAGTCTGTGCCCAATCAACTAAAAGATGCAAATCTCCTTTTACTCCCTTTTTCTGAGTGGTTATAAGTTTGAATAATGTAGTATCTATGTAATCATAAGTTTTGTGATTTGTATAACTTTTGCTTAATGCATGATGTCTTAGGCCCTTTACTCTATGGCAAGCTTTATTAATGCTTTGGCCAGGCCCTACTGATAAAAGCTATGAGGAGAGGACTTCCGGATGGCAACAAGGCAGTTTGATCTGTGAGACCCTCCACAAAAAAGAACTCTCATAAAGACCCTCGCTCTCCCCCAGGGGCTGCGGCTCTCACCGCTGTCAGCCTGCTCTTCACATGCTGCTCAGCCGCTACCTCAGCCGTGGCCACCACCACTCCTGCTGCCGTCACTGCTGCTCCTGCCTGAGATAACCCACGTCTCCAGACCCATGAAGCTCCCCCTGCCCCCCAAACACCACACTGCTGAAGATGCCCCTGCTGCCTCTGCAGCAGACACTGCCACTCCTCACCCCGCACCTGGCACCCGGCTCGTGGAGCTCCTCCCACAAACCACACTGCTGAAGCAAAGACTGCCACCGCTGCCACCGTTGCCTGCTCCCTCCCGCACTGGGTGACCCTCGCCTCCCGCCCCCTGTGGAGTTCCGAGCTCACCTGCCTGCTGCACCGCTCCATCCTGCCCGCCTGAGTATCCCAGTGCTACGCTGACCTGCATTGCCTGGCAGTCTCGCATTCTACCTTCCCCAGCTTGGTGGGGCTACAGCGGAAAAAGAGATCAACTGGAGCCATGAGATCAGCTCCACCCAGCTCAGCCCATCCCCCAGCTTAGGATGCAAAGTAACAACATCAACATGGGAGGGACAGAAGCCCCTCCTCCATGCTAGACAGACACAGGACAGATCTGAGTGACAGATTTGGCAGGCAGCCCAGATCTGATCCACCCTCCACAGCAGGCCAGGGGCAACTGACCCTAACTGTGAGTAACTCCACCAGCCTGCAATGAGAACTAGAAATCAGAGCTGAAAGGATATTGGACTTAAAGGAAAAGTCTCAGAGTATGCTTGGTTCCCTTGTTTTAATTTTTTTTTTTATTCTTTGTCTGTTTGTCTTACCCATATTTTTTTCCCCTTTCTCTCTCTTCTTACTGTTATCAATAATGCTTTCATACTTGCTTTGGTTCTGTTAGTTTACTGACTTTATTCTATTCTATTTTATTTTTTTCTCATTAGACCTCATGTTTGTATAGGGGAATAGTACACCAACAAGGAGGTTGGTTAGCTTGTATGGCTGTATGATTGTATGTTTTAGTTTTTTTGTATGTTGGTTTGTTTTTGTTGTTGTTGTTGTTTTACTCATATCTGTCTTTGTGTCTCTTTTCATTTGTTAGCTGGTACATTTGTCTGTTTTCCCTCTTACGCTTCCCTCTATGCACCTTCCTCTTCCCCCCGCTCCCCATTCCATTCTTTTCCTTTTTCTTACCTCATTTTACTTTCAGGGAGTAAACCTACAGCCCCACTGCTTGGACAGATTGCAAGACAGCAGGAAGTAGGTTCCAGATTATCCATATACCTGTCGGTGGATATTGGGATCTGCAGATAGATTTTGAATCACAAATCCCCCCTCAATTAAATCTCAAAACTGCAAAAAGGATCACCCTCAGCCTACAGTCCAGCTCCAGAATTGAACAAAGCCAGAGGACATACATAAGGAAGAATAGGAGATTGAACAAACAGAAGCAAAAGCCACCCAACCACCCCTCCACCCTGAACAACAGAATTAAAGAAGATGGGCGGGGGAAGTGGGGAGGAAAATCTACACAAATGAAGAAAAACCAAAAGAAGAATATAGGTCTCACACAGACCCCTGAGAAGTCAGACACTGAGAAAACAGACTTCGGAATGCAAACAATGAAGAGCTCTCAGAATAACTGACCACATACAACAAACCCAGACATCAAGACATTAATAGAGAGATTTAAAAGAATTGAGGAGAGATAAGAGGAAAATAGCAAGGAGTTGATAACTAAAATAACAGCAGTAAAAAAATACTGTGATTGAAATAAATAACAAATTAATAAGCATGAAAAGCAGAATTAGCAAAGCAGAAGAATCTCAGGGCTTGAAGACCAAAATATAGAACTAACCTAAACTGTCAAAAACATAGAAAAGAAGCTTAAAAAGACAGAACAAAACCTTCAAGAGATGAACGAGCCGGGCTCGGTGGCTCAGCCTGTAATCCCGCGCCTTTGGGAAGCTGAGGTGAGTGGATTGCCTGAGCCCGTGGGTAGCGCCTGGGCAGCGAGACCTCATCTCTACAATAAATCAAAAAATCAGTCAGGCATGGTAGTGCATGCCTGTAATTCCAGCTACTTGGAAGGCTGAGGCAGAAGGATCACCGGAACCCAGCTCGAGGCTGCGGTGGCTGGGAGCAGCCCCTGCACTCCAGTCTGGGCGACAGAGTGAGACTCCAACTCAAAAAAAAAAAAAAAAAAGAGAGAGATGAACGATTACTTAAAGAGACCAAATCTAAGAGTAATTGGACTTCCTGAGGCAGAAAGAAAGAGAGACCACACTGGAACAAACATTCCATGAAATTATTCAAGAAAACTTCCCTCATCTCATCAGTGATGCAAAAATTCAAACCCTAACCCTGCAAGACAACAAATGAGAAGACCAACTCTCAGACACATAATAATTCACCTAAACAAAGTAGGTATAAAAGAAAAAATCCTAAAGGCAGCAAGAGAAAAAGGTCAGACTACCTACCAGGGAAGACCAATTAGAATAGCAGCAGACTTACCTACAGAAACACTTCAGGCTAGGAGAGCTTGGAGCCCAATCTTCAAATTTCTCAAAGATAAACAATTTTAACCAAGAATAACCTACCCAGCCAAGCTAAGCTTCATCAGTGAGGGAGAATTAAAATCTTTCCCAGACATCCAATCCCTAAGAACTTCTGCTGCCTCCAGACCACCTTTACAAGAAACATATAAGAAAGTATTAAACACAGAAGAAAAGGGGAAAAGAATGACAATGTTCTTTACAAGAGTACAGGAAAAAGATGGAAAACACACATGCATCAACCCAAAAACCAAAAGAAAGACAACAAACAAACAGGAACAACAACAATTCTATAAGAAGCTCATGACAGGGATAAACCCTCACATTTCAATAATTAACCTGAATGTGAAAGGACTAAATGCACCACTGAAAAGACACAGAATGGTGGATTGGATAAGAAAACATGACCTCATTATTTGCTGCATCCAGGAGACTCATCTCACTACAAGGGAGGCACACAGACTCAAAGTTAAAGGATGGAAAATGAGTTTCTTGGCAAATGGATCACAAAATAAGGCAGGAGTTGCAATCATAATATCTGATAAAACAGCTTTTAAGCCATCAAAAATTTAAAAACATGCAAAAGGACACTACATAATGATAAAAGGTTCAATCCATCAACGAGAAACATCCATCCTAAACATATATGCACCCAACACAGGAGCATCAGCATTTATAAAGCAACTACTAAATAAACTAAAAAAAGATATTGACTCTAACACCATTATAGCAGGAGACTTGAATACTCCACTGACAGCCCTAGATAGATCATCGAGACAAAAAAAATCAACAAGGAGATCCAGAACCTAAATTTGACACTTGACCAAATGGACTTAGTGGATACCTATAGATTATTCCACCCAACAACCACAGAGTATACATTCTACTCATCACCACATGGATCATACTCTAAGATCAATCACATCCTTGGCCATAAATTAAGCATAAACAAATTCCATAAGGTTGAAATCTTGCCATGCACATTCTCATTCCACAGTGGAATAAAAATAAATATCAAAACCAACAACATTTCCCCAAAGCCCACAAAGACATGGACACTAAACAGCATGATGCTGAGCAATGATTGGGTCAACACTGAAATCAAAGAAGAAATTGAAAGAATTCCAGGAAATAAATGAAAATAAAGAAACATCTTACCAAAACCTCTGGGATGCCATGAAATCGGTTCTAAGATGGGAATTTATATCTCTATGAGCACACATCAATAAAATGGAAAGATCACAAGTGGAGAGCCTAACAAATCACCTAAGGAAGCAGGAAAGAGAGGACCACCAAAACCCCAACTTTATTTATTTATTTATTTATTTATTTTTCTGTTTTTTGTTTTTTTGAGTTGGAGTCTCACTCTGTCACCCAGACTGGAGTGCAGTGGCACGCTCCCGGCCACTGCAGCCTCGACCTGCTGGGCTCCGGCGATCCTTCCACCTCAGCCTTCCAAGTAGCTGGAACTACAGGCGCACACTACCATGCCTGGCTAATTTTTTTGATATATTGTAGAGATGAGGTCTCGCCAAGTTGCTCAGGTGGGTCTCGAACCCGCGGCTCAGGCAATCCACTCACCTCATCCTCCCAAAGCACAGGATTACAGGCTGAGCCACCAAGCCCGGCTCAAAAACCCAACTTTAGCAGAAGAATAATGACAAAACTAAGAGCCTAAATACAGGACATAGGAGACAAAAATATCATAGAAATCACCAACAAAACAAAAAGCTGATTCTTTGAAAGAATTAACAAGATTGATGTGCCCCTAGCCAGAATGACCAAGAAAAAGAGAGAAAAAGCCCAAATGAACACAATCAAAATACAAAAGATCAAATCACAACTGACCCCGAAGAAATACAAAAGAGTATCAGAGATTACTATATACACTTATATGGCAACAAATTTGGTAACCTAGATAAAATGGAGGACTTTATGACATCACATAACCAGGTTAAAACAAGAAGACATTGAGACACTAAATAGACCAATAATAACCCAGAAAATTGACTCTGTCATACGAAAAGTACCTACAAAAAAAGTCCTGGACCAGATGGCTTTCCAGAAGAATTCTACAAAATGTACAAGGAGGAGCTGATGTACCAATCCTATTGAAAGTATTCCAGGCAATTGAGAAAGATGGAATTCACCCCAAATCGTTTTATGAAGCTAATATTATACTGATACCCAAACCGGGTAAAGATCCAACAAAGAAAGAGAACTACAGGTCAATATCCCTTTTGAATATAGTTGCAAAAATCCTCAACAAGATTCCAGCAAATTGGATCCAAAAACACATCTCAAAAATCATCCACCATGACCAAGTAGGCTTCATCCCCAGGATGCAGGGCTGGTTCAACATTCACAAGACCATAAATGTAATTAAATACATTAACAGATATAAAAACAAGAACCACGGCCGGGCTCAGTGGTTCAATCTGTAATCCCTCGCTTTGGGAGACCAAGGTGAGTGAATTGCCTGAGCCCGCGGGTTCCAGACCTGCCTGGGCGACTTGGCAAGACCTCATCTCTACAATAAATCAAAAAAAAATCGCCGGGTGTGGTAGAGTGCGCCTGTAGTTCCGGCTACTCGGAAGGCTGAGGCGGAAGGATCGCTGGAGCCCAGCAGGTCGAGGCTGCGGTGGCCGGGAGCGGCCACTGCACTCCAGTCTGGACGACAGAGTGAGACCCCAACTCAAAAAACAATAAAAATAAATAAAATAAAATAAAAGCCAGACTCGGTGGCTCAGCCTGTAATCCCGCGCCTTTGGGAGGCTGAGGTGAGGGGATTGCCTTAACTCACGGGTTTGAGACCCGCCTGGGCAACTTGGTGAGACCTCACCTCTACCAGCCTCCATAATAAGAAAAAAATTAGCCGGGCGTGGTAGCACACGCCTGTAGTTCCAGCTACTTGGAAGGCTGAGGGGGAAGGATGGATTCAGCCCAGCAGGTCGAGGCTGCGGTGGGCGGGAGCGGCCACTGCACTCCAGTCTGGGCGACAGAGTGAGACTCCAGCTCAAAAAAAAAAAAAGAACTAGAAATTGACCTTCCATATGACCCAGCAACTCCCCTATTGGGAATATACCCGGAGGAACCCACATCATTCTACAAAAAAGATACCTGTACATGTATGTTTGCTGCAGCTCTATTCACAATAGCAAAAACATGGAAGCAACCATGTTGCCCATCGAAGCTGGACTAGATAAAAAAATGTGGTACATATACACAATGGAATATTATGCAGCCATAAAGAAGGACAAATATATGGACTTTGCAGCAACTTGGATGGATTTGGATTCGATCATACTCAGTGATTTATCACAGAAACAAAGAACAGAGTTCCATATGTTCTCACTCATAAATGAACCTTGAACAATTATAATGCTATAAGAAAACGATTGGCAGTAGTGGGAAACTCTCAGGGGAGGGGGGTGGGATTGGCAGTTGGGGGAAACTGCTAGGGGAGGGAGGGGCATACTCATCAACAAGGGTACCTGCATGATCAATGTTTGTACACCTAACCCTGAAATGTACCTCATATCTTTATAATAAAAATTTAAAAAAAAAGTTATACGATACCTCTGATACCTGCACCAGGAAGCCTGGATCGAAAAACGTCACTATTGATAAATGCGGCTGAAACTCAAGTTTTATACAATGCTCTGTTGGTCACGTGGCTAATGTATAGGTACTAATAACTCTTGACTTATTAAAGTGAAACGTAAAAGCCAGGAGGGGGAACAGAACCATGTTAGAAAGACCTTGAGTCTGGTTCTGCAACCTGGATTCAAACTCAGAAATAAACTTCTTTCTACCAGTTCCCTGCCCCTTTGATTTATTGGTATCAAGGGAAGCAGCCGAGTGTTACTCAGACCACAACAAAGTTAGATTGAAAATATGGTTTATTTGGAAAGTACGTGAGAGAGAGAGAGGATTCACTTTTCTAAGATAGGAGAAGGGGGCCAGAGCTTAGGAAGCATGGCGGTAGCCACAGCTCAAAGAGAACATGACCACACCAGAGTCTAATAAAGCAATGGCTGCTGGCTGCTCATGGTTGAGTTCTTTTAATCCTTCCCTTTGATGAGAGAAGGTCACTAAAGTGATTGGGTGGTGGTCTGCTCCACATCATCACGAAGGAGCAGGTAAGCGCAGGTACTAATATCAGGTGATGGACAGCAGACAGATAGGTGGCTTGGTCACATGATTGCTGCCGTGGTGGTGGGGTCTATTTGTGTCATGAAGGTTACAAAGAGCTTATTAGGTTAACTTGGGTCTTACTGATGGAGCCAAATACTTGAAATAGAAAAGCTAATTAGCACAAAACAAGCGGGGGAGGGGGGTTGTAAAGCAATTATCAATAGCTACCTCTGAGAAACTGGTTCTGTGCTTGGCTAGTGATTACAGGGTAAGTTAAGTAAACTGCTAGAAAAACATAAGATTTAGGCAATGTTAAAATGGCTGCTCATTGGGTATATTAAATCCATTTTATGTCCTTCTATAATGTATAATAATTGCCTCTAATGTTGAGAAATAAGGTTTGTTTTTGTTTGGGGCTTTTTTGGTGCTTTTTTTTGTTCATGTGTTTTGTTCAATTATATTCTTTATTTTTTAAGTTCAAATTATCACAAATGTAATCAGTGAAAGCCTCTTCAGTCTAGTTCTTTTATCCTTTCAACATGTCTCCATTAATTTTTGATCATCTCTCTGCTTCTGGCACACAAAGATGCACCAGACTGACTGAGAGAGAGAGAGAACAGTTACAAAAATACCAGTATGGAGAATTAAGGCAGATTCATCACTACAGAGCCTACAGACATTAAAAAGCTAGGAAGATGGTATTATAAACAGCTTTATGCAAATTATGTTAACACAGATTAAATAGGAAAAAAATCAATTGCACCAATCTTTTCAAAAAAGCAGCTTTTCTTTTCACTGATTTTTTCTTTTATTGATATTTCTGATTAAAAATGTTAAAATAGCCGGGCTCGGTGGCTCAGCCTGTAATCCCGCGCCTTTGGGAGGCTGAGGTGAGTGGATTGCCCGAGCCCGTGGGTTCGAGACCTACCTAGGCAGGCAAGACTTCATCTCTACAATAAAAATAAAAAATTAGCCGGGCGTGGTGGCACACGCCTGTAGTTCCGGCTACTTGGAAGGCTGAGGCGGAAGGATCGCCAGAGCCCAGCAGGCCGAGGCTGTGGTGGCCGGGAGCAGCCACTGCACTCCAGTCTGGGTGACAGAGTGAGACTCCAACTCAAAAACAAAACAAAACAAATGTTAAAATATTGCATTTTTACTTATATAATTTTCTTTTACATTGAAAATCTTGATTCCTAATAATGTTAACATAATTATTTTCTCTATCTTACAATATATATAAAATTCTTTTAAAACAATAATACAGATATTACTGCTAACAAACAATGGAATGAAGTTAAAGATCAGATTTCAGTTCTTTTTGTCTTAGAATATGTACCAATAATAATATACCAATTTCAGTTTTATAATGTCAAATAATTATTTTCCTTGTGTAGTAGTATTATCTGATATAGAATTAGGTTCATTTATTCAGGTTTGTTTTCAATTTTAAGGGATTTTTAAATATTTAAGTTAATTTTGAAACATTTCTGAGACAGGGCAGCAAGCACAGGTTAGACATAGATAGATACACTTTCTATAGGTAAGTTTTAGGAAGCTTTCCGACTTTTTTTTTTTTTTGAGTTGGAGTCTCACTCTGTTACTCAAGCTGGAGTGCAGTGGCCGCTCCCGGCGACCACAGCCTTGACCTACTGGGCTCAGGTGATCCTTCCACCTCAGCCTTCCAAGTAGGCAGGACTACTGGTGCAAGCTACCACACTCGCCTAATTTTTGGATTTATTGTAGGGAGTCTCACCAAGTTGCCCAGGCTGGTGGTCTTGAACCCCTGGGCTTAGGCAATCCTCTCACCTACACCTCCCAAAGTGCTGGGATTACAGGCTTGAGCCACCGTGCCAAGCCTAGACATTTTTTAAAAAATGTATTTATTATAAAGATGTGGGGTACAATTCAGGGTTAGGTATA
This sequence comes from Cephalopachus bancanus, assembly GCA_027257055.1. Taxonomy (NCBI): domain Eukaryota; kingdom Metazoa; phylum Chordata; class Mammalia; order Primates; family Tarsiidae; genus Cephalopachus; species Cephalopachus bancanus. The sequence goes on along the minus strand of JAPVLO010001132.1, from coordinate 7,056 downwards.
CAAACATTGATCATGCAGGTACCCTTGCTGAAGAGGTATGGCCCTCCCTCCCCTAGCAATTTCCCTCAACTGCCAGTTCCACCCTCTCTCCCCTGACAGTTTTCCACTACTGCCAATCGCTTTCTTATAGCATTATAATTGTTCAAGGTCACCTTATGAGTGAGAACATATGGAACTCAGTTCTTTGTTTCTGTGATAAATCACTGAGTATCAAACATTTTTTTTTTTTTTTTGAGTTGGAGTCTCACTCTGTCGCCCAGACTGGAGTGCAGTGGCCGCTCCCGGCCCCCCAGCCTTGACCTGCTGGGCTCCGGCGATCCTTCCACTTCAGCCTTCCAAGTAGCCGGAATTACAGGCATGCGCTACCACACCCAGCTGATTTTTTGATTTATTGTAGAGATGAGGTCTCGCTGCCCAGCGGGTCTCGAATCCACGGGCTCAGGCAATCCACTCACCTCAGCCTCCCAAAGGCGCGGGATTACAGGCTGAGCCACCGAGCCCGGCTCAGACATTTTTAAAATTACATTTTACTGTAGGCCAAGCTCCAGCCTACCCCACCCCCTCAGCAAATCAAAAGTCAGATGTAAGACTATGACAGCCCAACCTTTCAATTCATGGTTTAGCATAATAATCACTAAGAAACTTTCAGGCTTCCTGTCTTAGGCAGAGGCCAAAGACCACCCCTTAACTGACCAAAGCCATAGAAATGATAATAAGACACCTTTTAGCTAAGGAACTTGTGAGTTGGAAACATCTGGCAGGTCTCCTGCAAAAGACAGTGTAATCAGGAAAAGGTCATCCTCCCTTGTCTCCTTCCATCAGGAGGCCAGAGATGTCAGTCTCCAGAACTGCTGTTACCTGGGTTCCATCCTTTTTTTTAGCTTATCAATCATTATGAATATACATCAGGTCTATTATAAAGAGCAAAAGTGCCGTTCCTTTTGCCCATGCCAACTGTGGCATGTCTCCATTTCTTCTCTCCCTTATTTCTCTAATAAACTTTGTTTGAATACTTTGCTGGCCACTCTAAAATTCATTTTAGAAATGAGCCAGCCGGGCTTGATGGCTCAGCCTGTAATCCCGTGCCTTTGAGAGGCTGAGGTGAGTGGATTGCCTGAGCCTGCAGGTTCGAGACCCGCCTGGGCAACTTGGCGAGACCTCATCTCTACAATAAATCAAAATGAGCCGGGCGTAGTAGCGCGCACCTGTAGTTCCAGCTACTTGGAAGGCTGAGGCGGAAGGATCGCCGGAGCCCAGCAGGTCAAGGCTGCGGTGGCCGGGAGCAGCCACTGCACTGCAGTCTGGGTGACAGAGTGAGACTCCAACTCAAAAAAAAAAAAAAGAAATAAGCCAAAGAATCCACAGGTTTTGCACTGCACCCCAGTCGGCATCAATTTCCATACTTCAAAAGCCAATATTATATATAAAGGTATACTCAGAAGTCTCTCTTCTGTTCCTGACTTCTTACCTCCTTCCCTACCCCAATACTTAACCATTTTGATTAGGTTTTGATTTATTTTTCTAGTGTTAGTGTTTGAAAATATGTGCATGTGTAAATACTTACATATATGTGTCTGTGTATGGATTCCTACTTCTTCTCACACAAAATATAGCATGCTATAAACATTGTTCTGCACCTTGCTTTTTAAACTCAAAGATGTATTTTTGGAAATTAACCCATATCATGATATTGATTTTATAGTGGGTTGAATTGTTTCCCACAAAAGATGTATTCACCCAGAACCTCAGAAGTGACTTTATTTGGAATAAGGGTTTGCAGATACGATTCAGGTAAGAATCTCAAGATGAGACTATCCTGGATTAAGATGAGCACTAGGCCAGGGGCGGTGGCTCAAGCCTGTAATACCAGCACTTTGGGAGGCTGAGGTGAGAGAATTGCCTGAGCCCACAGGTTCGAGAACAGCCTGGGCAACTTGACGAGACCTCACCTCAAAAAATTAGCCGGGTGTGGTAGCACGAACCTGTGGTTCTGGCAACTTGGAAGACCGAGGCGGAAGGATCGCCTAAGCCCAGCAGGTCGACGCTGGGGTGGCCATGAGCATGCTACTCCACTCCAGCCTGGGCGATGGAGTGAGACTCCGTCTCAATAAATAAATAAATAAAATAAGATGAGCACTAAATCCAATTACCAGTATCCTTAATAAGAGGGAACAAAAAGGGGATTTGAGACACTGAAAAGAAGGTCATGTGAAAATGGAAGCAGAGATTAGTATAATGCAGTTACACGCCAGAGAATGCCAAGGATTGCAGGCAGTCTCCAGAAAGCAGGAGAGAAGCATGAAACAAATCCTTCAGAGCCTCTACAAGGAATCAACCCTGCCAATACCTTGGTTTTGAACTTCTGGCCTCCAGACTGTGCGAGAATAAATTTCTGTTGTTTTAAGTCACCAAGTTTATAGTAATTTGTTATGGCAGCCACAATAAATGAATACAGAGATTTTCCTTGTTCCTTCTTTTTTTTTTTACAGACTGAGTAGTATCCCTTGTGTGGCTATACAATGGTTTATTCAATCAGTTCTGTATTGATGAATACATGGGTTGTTCCTCAACTTTTTTTTGTACAAATAATGCCTAATAAATAATTTTGTACACATATATTCAAATCTATACAGGTGTAATTTACATTTGATTCTTAGAAGTGGGATTTTTCGGTCAAACTGTAAAGGCATTTGCCTTTTGGCAAGAGCCAAACTCCCCTCCATAGGGGCTGCAGCATTTTGCATTTCAACAAGCAACGAATGAGAGCCCCTACTTCCCCACAGGCTCTCCAACAGAGTGCATTTTCAAGCCTGAATTTCTGCCAATCTGATAAACAAGAATTGGTAGTGTAATTTGCATTTCCCTTATTGTGAGTAAAGTTGAACATTTTTTCCATGTTTGAGATCCATTGTTTTTCTTTTTCTATGAACCCTCTAATCATGTCTTTTACCTATTTTTCTACTTGTTTTTTCTCAATTGTTAAGAACTTTTGTAGCCGGACTCGGTGGCTCAACCTGTAATCCCGCGCCTTTGGGAGGCTGAGGTGAGTGGATTGCCTGAGCCCGCGGGTTCGAGACCCGCCTGGGCAACTTGGCGAGACCTCATCTCTACAGTAAATCAAAAATCAGCCGGGCGTGGTAGCGCGCACCTGTAATTCCGGCTACTCGGAAGGCTGAGGTGGAAGGATCGCCAGAGCCCAGTGGGTCGAGGCTGCGGTGGCCAGGAGCGGCCACTGCACTCCAGTCTGGGCGACTCCAACTTTAAAAAAAAAGAAGAACTTTTGCAATATAATTATACTTTGCAATTTTTTCTGTTTGTTATATTTCTTATGAATATGTCTATGATTTTTTTAATCATACAAAACATTTTTCCCCCTTTTTTTTGAGGAGGTCTCACTCTGTTGCCTAAGGCTGGAGTATAGTAGTACTATCATAGTTCACTGTAACCTTGAACTCCTGAGCTCAAGGGATCCTCCTGCCTCAGCTTTCTGAGTAGCTCGAACCACCACACTGGGCTAATATGCCCAGCTAATTTTTACTTTATTTTATTTTTTAGTGAAGGGGTCTTACTATGTTGCACAAGCTGGTCTCAAACTCCTGGGCTCAAGAGATTCTCTTGCTTCAGTCTCCTGAGTTGCTGGGAAGTGGCTTGTGCCTGGCTACTTTTTTTTTTTTTTTTTCAATTTTGAACACACAAGGATTGTTGATGCTTCCTAGGTTGGGTCTTCCTGATCTATATCCTTCTCTGAGTTTATGCTGAGCTATATACTACTCTGAATCATTGCTCACTAATGTCTGACTCCTTCTTTCTATCAGCCCTTCTCAATTAGAATCAGAGATTTTAGCTACACTATAGCCCCTTGGATTCTGCTTTCCGTCTCTCAGAAAGCAGAGCCCAAAGAAGAGGGCCTATATGCTGTTCCCCCATTGGTGGAGTAAAGGAGAGGACAGAAATTTAATACAATGGTGTGTTATCAAGTTGGCCACCTCTAAGTGCAATATGATTACTCATTCTGTGGGAATGATTGTGCTCCGTGAAGTCCCAGGAGTTCCCTGGCTGGTGGAAGCTGGAGAAAGTTAGGAATGGGGTCAGGGACAACAAAGAAAGAAGAGTGAGTTTATCCATTGGTCCTTGTCTCTCTTGGGTGGAAGGTTTGCCCCACAAATATTTGCTGATTAACCAGTCATCAAATCTAAACTCTAATAAGGTCAACCCATTGATGATAGTTTTCTGATAGGACTATGGTCAGTTTATTCAAAAAAGAACCCAAGGACCACGCTTTTACCAGATATCAGGCTGTATTTCTATTATCAGACTTGACAATTCAGGAATTTTCTCCTTATGAGTAAAAAGTAAAGAAACAAGGGATGCATCCCTTGTGTAGGCCTGGGGTTAGAGAAGACCAGGGGTGACTTGGGGGGAGGAGGACAGTCAGCACCTCGCCTTCAAGGATGGGGGGCATGAAGCATAAGCAAAGGCTCCCTACAGAGCAGTGACTTATCACTAGGCCTGCTTTGGGTATGGAAATTTCCACTCTTAGGATTGGTCCTTTGGGTAAGGCGGTGTTTTGAAATCCCCATTCAGTAATTCATGATGTCATTAAAACTTTGTGATGGCTTACTTATAAATCTTCAGAGAAGGCCACAGGGGAGATATAAGAGATGTTTTCTGATAGTGTGAGATCATTTCTAAGACATCAGAGAGAGGGCAGGGATGCATGGGGCATTGCCAGGATTCCCTGGAAAACAAATATTGGGGCCTCACAACAACCCTGAAGAGAGCGTTGTTGACAGAGGAAGAGGACAACAGAAAAGAAAGGCAGATTAAGTGTTGTCTGTATCATATTGGTGGTCATGCCTGTCTGTTCTTCCCATAGACTCCAGCGCCATCCCCTTGAGTAACCACAATGCTCTAATATCACTCTGGAGGAGGTAAGAACGCTGACATTGAAATTATACCTCAGAGTTTTAAGTGGTGAGGTTTAACTGTTAAAACAGTGAGGATTGCAGGGGCGTGGGGGGAGGGATAAGTAAAAAAAAATGCAAATGCATTTACAGTTTGGCCCAGAAATCCCACTTCTACAAATCAAATGTGAATTACACCCGAACAGATCTGAAGTAACATACATACAGGGTTATTTAGTGAATATAATTTGTGCAAACAGAAATTTGGGAGCAATTCACATGTCAATAGGGAACTGATTGAATAAACCATTGTACAGCCACACAGGGGGTACTAATCAGCAGTGTAATCCCCAAGACATAGATCTGTAAATTCTTGAACAAACACTTTTGGAAACATTTAATTCCTTTAAATTAGATCAGCAAGGAGCCATCATGTTTGGAGAAGCTTTAACCTTTTTAGTACACAAATGACTGAAAAACTGCATGAATGGAAGATGAACTCTTGATAACCTCTGCTTCCTCCCACGACCTGGGTTTTGAACGAGGCCAGAGGAAACTTAGCCTGAGCATTTCGGAGGCTTAAGGCAAAAACTTAATATGGAAGATATTTTTCAGCAGTGACTCTAACAATTCAATACACTGAGGAAGGAAAGTCATAGATTAGAATATAATACTTAGAAACTCAGGACCACAAGAACTGAAAATATGTAAAAATTCAGAAAATTTGAGAGTTCATCATTTTAAGAACTTAAGTAATTTTGGTTTATAGTCTAGAACTCCAATGGTTTCAAGATTTGAGAGCATAATATGTGTAGTCTCAAGAAGACCTTGAGATGTTTTCAGAACAGCAGATGCATACATTCCTTTTAAAGGGTAGAGAATAAATGTTTTGAAAGAGAAGGACTACAAAAAGTATCAGAAATCTAGTTTGAAACACCCTGAAAGAAATGGGCTTCTATTTTCCTAAAAATAACTTCTTGTGCCTTATAAGAAAAAAACTTTATATTATTTTGTTTTTTATTTTTTTTGAGTTAGAGACTCACTCTGTCCCCCAGACTGGAGTGCAGTGGCCCCTCTTGGCCACCGCAGCCTCGACCCGCTGGGCTCCGGTGATCCTTCCGCCTCAGCCTTCCGAGTAGCTGGAATTACAGGCGCGCACTACCACCCCCGGGCTGTTTTTTGATTTATTGTAGAGATGAGGTCTCGCTGCTCAGGCGGGTCTCGAACCCGCGGGCTCAGGCAATCCACTCACCTCAGCCTCCCAAAGGCGCGGGATTGCAGGCTGAGTCACCAAGCCCAGTTTATTATTTTGTTTTTAAATGGAGCCTTTACTTTGGGCAAACTATCTTACACTGTAACATTTACAAGTATTGTTAAGATAAAACCAGTTATCAAATCAAAGGACAGTAAACACTACTCAATGTTAAGACTTAATTTTTTTTTCACTGCATGGAAAGGGAATAATTTTATTTTGGGTTCTAACTGCTATACTAGTGTATAATTTGATTAAGCTTATAGAATTGCTATTATGCTCAGAATATGCAGGTGAGGTTTTCCCAAGCATCAAGATTATACAGTGTTTAGCTGTATAATAAAATGAGTTTCTTACTTGTTTTGTTTTACTTTGCTTTTAGATATTAAACTTAATGTCAGAAATAAATGGAATAAAATAAATAGATACTTGGCATGACTAAGATTTCAGTTGTTTTGCTTTTATATTGTACTTGGACATGCCTTAAGGCTTCCTGGGAGATGCCCTTTTTTGAACTGTTAAAAGAATAAAAACACTCCCACATATGGCTGTGCTAACATATGGCCTCCCTAATGACAGCAAAAACAAGACACCCACTCATCTTAAACAAATTTTAGCATAAGACATGAACAAATGATACATTAGTGCTGAATGTTCCTGGGTGCATCCCAATGGGAAATGAAGATTTATATGCATCAGGCTGGATGGGTATCCAGAAAATGTTGGTGCAGAAGTGAGAAAACATAATCTGACAATGATGTATGCTCTTCAGAAGTTGACTAAATGTTACCATAAATTATAAGCACGGAACTTTGGGATAATATTCAGAGAGCGTGGTATTTTTTATTAAAGAAGAACGAACATAATACACAACCTGGCACTCAAAATGTGCTAGTCTCC